>CM028345.1:47362129-47829422 GCA_016618105.1 Dendrobium huoshanense | reverse complement strand
GGTAACTTGTTGAATTTCTATATTTAAACTCTCTTGCATGTGTGAGTATAATTTATGTGCATGAAAATATCTACATGTGTTGTTGGGTGGGCTCTAGGGTTTGAATGCATGTTTGAGAAATTTGAAATTTTCCCCTCGAGCACTCTAGTGTCTTGTTTTTTTTGCTCTTTAATATTATGGGTTCTGAAATTTGAAAAATGAACTAGCACCCTATAGTTGAAACAACGACGCTTAGGCGCTAGGCCAAATTAAGCACTTAAAAATATCTAAATCTTTTATTTCATTATTTGATTTGCTTGATCAACCAGTATTAGGAAGAGCATAATAGATGTATTTAGAGAGAGAAAGTCAATTTTAATCGGCTTCAAGTTATTCTTAATTGTTAGCCCTATTCAAAAAATTGCTCATGTCAAGGTAGGTTATGTTTTATACATCTCAATTTTCAATCATTTAGAGTTTTTAGGATTTTTATGGTTGAAATTATATTTTGTTTTGACAAAAATGTGATTTTCTTGGATTCTGATAAATTTCATTCGTGTTACTGTTGATGTATTATTGGTATGATTATTTTAGTTGTTTTGAATATTTATTTGAGATTTATTTATGTATTATTTTAAAAGATAGGGATTTTTATCAATACAAAATTTTATTTTAACATCTAAAAATAATACTTTAATTCAGTTAAAGCTTCAAAATATTGTTATACACAATATATGATAATTTAGTTATTTTTAAAAAATATGAATTTATGCCTAATAGATTTTTATTTTGTCTGTCATTAAGGCATTTTGGCAAGTTTTAAATTTAGTTCAATTATACTTTGCTTACTGCAATGCATTTAATTTATGTATATTAACTGAATTGTGGAATTCTATTGGCGACGAGAATGAATTATGTTGGCGGCGAGAAGGGATTGCATTTTCTGTTATTCGTTGGAAAGTGTAGAGCGTGAGGGTTATATTTATTAGGAAGGGATTCTGTTAGCAGTGAGAAGGGATTTGTCAATTATTATATATGAAAAATTGGACCCTAAGAGCCATTTTAATAATTTATATGAAATATTTGTTTATATTTCAGTCAATATCAACATAGTTTAGTAGTTATTTTAAAAGCTTATTAAATTTAATAACAATAATTATTTTAGTTTAAGCTGTCATGCAATACTTTAGTTGATTTTTTTTGTATTTTCAATTCTTTTTGTAATAAGTTGTATTTTGACTTGGTTCTTTTTTTTTTAGTCATTATAAGCTGTTGATTTCTATTTTAGGCTGTCATATTCTACTGAATTGTGTTAGCTCACTCATATTTTTTCTTTCATTTTCAAGTCAAGGAAGGGGTAAGAAACTAGCTGAATAGTTTTGATATCTGGTTCGGATCTGTGCTGTAGGTAAGTTTTTTGTAGGCTTGACATTTTTTTAGTTATCAAGCACTGTTATATATATAAACACACACACACACTTGCAAAATCATTTTTGAGATTTAATAGTCTTTCCTTTTTTTATTATGGTCGATAGTGGCTCTGTGTCATATATAAATTAAAAGTTTAGTTTTCTACACTTTTCCAACTGCATCTTAGGGTCCATTTTTACTTTTTGCCAATATCAGGCACGGTATGACTTGGGAGGTTGTGTCGAGTCATAACAACTTCTTCCACATTCAAGGCATCCATACAGAAGCAGCTCACACTATCTTGAAAGTAGCCTTCCTGGAAAAAACAAATAAAAATATGAGATTAAAAATCCATCTTGACAAATTCATGCAAGGCTCACGAGTTGGAAGCAAACACTAATATATGTTGAGTCGAGGCCAATATTTATGAAGAAACCCGATGTCGAAATCGCTTGATCTCTAGCGATGCACGAATCTAATAGAAAATTTAGGGCAATAAATTTATATTTGTCATGCTCTCTTATATAGTTTTTGATATTTTTATCTAACCTTTTTCAACATATGATGATGAAAGGGTCAAGTAAATTAAGGAACTACATGTACACCCATAATTGGTTGTGTAGGTACCCTCTTGCGTATATCTTACATGTTATGTTTGGGTCATACAAAAAGAGAACTTTCTTTGGACAGAGCTTATCACTGGAGCACGACATGCCACCTCCGGCCACATCCTCCAAGAAGTCGCCCTCCTCAATGGGGGTAACTTGAAAAGTTTCTCTCTTAGTCGGATAAGTCTTTGTTCATTTTTTTACAAAGTCAAGTCTTCTGTGCAAGACCTACCAAAAACCACGCTAATGGCATAACATTTCATCCATAAGACATAAATCTTGATTATAACATCACTGAGCTCAAAGATCAAAGTCAACTAATTACTTGCTCCCTCTCACTCCAGCGGGGAGAACTTAGACTGGCTTCCTACCCAATGTCAACTCAATCTCCAGATGCACACGGGTACATTCATGCAACCTCTCTAACAATATTTCCACACATGCACTTGGCATATATGATAAAGCTATATCAATGACATATATCATAGCTCCTTTACTATGTATATATTCTATTGTAACTCCCCAAGCCATATTAAGGAAAGGGGTACAAAAAAGGCTGGATAACTTAAGAAAAAGATAGGAGAACACACCAAACTAGAGAGAGATTCATAGAGAGATATTGTGCCATTTTTTTTTTCTTGGTTGAGATCTATAGAATAGAGCCCTCACTCCTCTTATTCTTGTACTTTTGGATGGATAATAAAAATTTCAATCCAACTCAAACTTCTGCTCTCTCACATGCTCTCTTCTTCTTTCTTTCTCTATCTTCATCATCCTCACATACCTCTTATTCTTCATCATCCTCAAAGTCAAGTCTTTTATGCAAGACCTACCAAAAACCACGCTAATGGCACAACATTTCATCCATAAGACATATCTCTTGATTATATCATCACTGATCTCAAAGATCAAAGTCAACTAATTACCCCTCTCACTCTAGCAGGGAGAACTCAGACTGGCCTCCTACCCAATGCCGACTCAATCTCCAAATGCACATGGGTACATTCATGCAACCTCTCTAACAAGATTGCGACACGTGTACTTGGCATATATGATAAAGCTATATCAAGGACATATACCACGTCTTCTTTACTATGTAAATATTCTATTGTAACTCTCCAAGTCCTATTAATAAGGGAAAAGGGTACAAAAACGGTTGGAGAAATTAAGAAAAAGTCACGAGAACACACCAAAATAGAGATAGATTCATAGAGAGATATTGTGCCTTTTTTTTTCTAGCTTGAGCTTTATAGAATAGAGCGCTCACTCCTCTTATTCATGTACTTTTGGATGGATGATAAAGATTCAATCCAACTCCAACTTCTGCTCTCTCACACGCTCTCTTCCTCTTTCTTTCTCTATGCTTCATCATCCTCACATACCTCTTATTCTTCATCATCCTCAAAGTCAAGTCTTCTATGCAAGACCTACCAAAACCACGCTAATGGCCATAAGACATATGTCTTGATTATATCATCACTGAGCTCAAAGATCAAAGTCAACTAATTACTTGCTCCCTCTCACTCCAACAGGGCAAAGTTAGACACTTAGACTGTCCTTCTACCCAATGCCGACTCAATCTCCAAATGCACATGGGCACATTCACGCAACCTCTTTAACAAGATTTCCACACATATACTTGGCATATATGATAAAGCTATATCAATGACATATACCACATCTTCTTTAATATGTATATATTCTATTGTAACTCTCCAATACCTAGTAATAAGAGAAAGGGGTACAAAAAAGGCTGGAGAACTTAAGGAAAAGACATGAGAAAACAGCAAAATAGAGAGAGATTCATAGAAATATATTGTGCAAATTTTTTTTTCTAGCTTGAGCTCTATATAATAGAGTTGTCACTCCTCTTATTCTTGTACTTTTGGTTGGATAATAAAGATTCAATCCAACTCCAACTTCTGCTCTCTCACAAACTCTCTTCCTCTTTCTTTCTCTATATTCATCATCCTCACATAAAGGTCCTCATCTCACAGGTCAAGTCATAAAGTACAGTCGAGTATCATCCACTAAACAAATCTATATTCAACAAGCATGAAGTAGTTCATCAACCTAATTGCCTAGTTGATGAGTGATGCATAAATTGAGTAGGTTGATAGGTCAAGCATCTACAAATATTTCATAAGTTGGAGCCTTCATTATTTAAGGGAGACCTAGAGCCATAAGCAATACAATATTGGATATTAAGAATTAAAAAGATATTTAATGGCATGTAGTGTCCTGATAACAAGAAGATTCAACTAGTAGTGTTTTTTTTTTTAAGGTGAAGCTAAGAGATGTTGGGTTGGATAATGGAGAGAAATATTTTAGTGCAAGTTGAACTCTCATATCAAGTAAGAATAGTTTTCGATATATTTAAGGATTGGTTTGTACCTCCATCAACACAACGATATATATAGAAGGCTTTCTTAAGGCCCACATGAGAACATAACAATGATGCATTCTGAAGCATAATTTATAATATTGACTAGATATACTTTTCAACTGATCAATACATAAAAAAAAAAGTTATTGAATTTTAAGAGTCTTTTGAGATGAGCCGAGACACCCCTAGTGCCTATAAGAATTAGGGAGTTTTCGAAGTTGTTGGAAAGAACAAGATTAGTGAAAAATAAGTTAGTAATTTCTTAGTTTAGATAATATGTGATTTGGAAGAGAGCATGTTAAGACATGAGTATGGGGAGTGTTAGTGAAAAGAGGCGGAGATCTAATGATTTCAATATAGGATATATGGTACTTTTTTTGGGAAAAATACAGGTAATCATGCTCAATTTCATACCAAAAAAATGAAAATTACAAAAAAAAAAAAAAAAAAAAACAAAGATATGTAAGAAAAATTAAGAAAAACTTACAACACCAAAATAGTACCTGGACAAAGAAATAAAAAGCTCCTAAAAAGGAGAAATAATACTATCAAACATCGCCGCAGTAATAGGAACCCTCAGCAGGAAAAACACCCAAGCATCAATAACCAAAAACTGCCCATAATAGAAAAAAAAAAGTGAAACCAATAATCCTCCAAACGAAGCCGTCAGCTAAGTGCAGACAACAAAAACCCATAAAATTCTCCAGAATTTCCCACCGGGAGGATCTGCACACCTTGAAGCAGGAAGAAAGGCAAATTATCCAGTCCTGCCTCAATAACAAACCAGAGTACATTTATTGTGGAAAGAGATAGCTAGATTAGTGTTATCAATTGACATTATAATGTTTCAACTGTGGAGAATATGGATACGAGATTGTAGATTGTCCCCAAAGAATTTTGAAGAAAGACCAATATCTTGAGTAGAGCAATCAATACAACTTTATAGGTAAAGGCCTACAAGATCCAAATATCTATTGAAAGTTTGATGAACTAGGGTGACAAAAGAAGCACAATCATGGATCAACCTATAACAACGAAAACTCCTATTCATATAAGAGTTTACAATCTGCAGTTATAAGGGCATAAATAAGAAATAAGATAAGTGTCTAATAAATTTACTAGTATAGTTTTTTTTTGTTTTGACTGATCTATGTAATATTTAATGAATATGCATTACATGACATGTTATATGATTAACTGATTGACATGCATTTATGCGTCGATAAAACATGATTTGCTTGATTGATTGATATGATTAGTAATCAATGATTCTTTTTTATTTATCAATAGTTCATAGTGAGAATATTGAGGCCTATATTTTTCTAAGGTGGTTAGATTATAAAAACCTTAATTCTTGCATGAATAAAAACTTATCAATAACATGTAAATGATTCATAAGTAAATTCCTACATGTATGAAAATTTGTGTGGGAGCAACGTGGCATTGTGCTTACGAGTGCAACAATACGATCCTCTTTGTAATTTGAGTTTTGGTTGTGCAAGTGTAGAATTGTCGGCCTTTGTGGCTTGCTTAATCAATGGGAGCAGTGTGGAAATGGAATCTCGAGTGCTGCAATGCTGGGTCTGAAAATTTATTTGCAACACTTTGCTTGATTTTATGTTTCTCTTTTAATGGCTTACATTCTATGCCATAAAGTATTATAGGTTCCACCACCATTTTATATAATTTCCCCTTAAGTTTGAGGGGTGCTTTTCTATCACACAATAGGCACGATACATTTCTCTGCATAAATTATCCAACTTGAATTCTACTAATTCTCATCTATTTCACCATTGCATTAAATAATATAATTGAAATATCTAAAATGTGTGTTTTTTTTAATGACTTGATCGCCCAAAGTCACAATCACTCAACTAGATTCATTACTACTAAAACTTTAAAATTGCACTCCATATATTTGATTTTAGATCTACTCAAACAAAACTTTTATATTCTAAAGTTGACCTCAACAATTCAAGTTTTCCTTCAACCTCCTCTCTAATCTTATTAACAAGAAAAATATCATCTTAAAAAAGTATACATCATGACACTTGTCCTGAAACTTTATCATAAACTAACTCAAAATCAATAAATATAATATGTAGATCCTCATTATTCTCCTTTTACTTCTCCTTCAAATCTCTCAACAAATGTATAACTTTCATAGTAGAACTACCTAGCATGCAGCCAAGTTGATTTTAAGAAAATAATTCAATTTAAGGACTTTAAATTTCAATTTGATATCAACGTTTGTTGTTGATTTTAGTGATACTAAACATCAATATTGGTGTTGAAATTATTCAAATAATGTTTGTAGATAAAAAATGCCTCATTGCATCACAATTCAAGAGGGAAGAAAACACTTATTGAAAGTTTGTGTTGGGAGTTTTAACACATGAATTCAATAATTTAATAAATGACTTTGAAATATTGGAAGTAACGAACTCTTCATCTTTCTTTAGGAGTAATTTAACTATTTGGTGAGTTTTTTATTACTTGGAGATTAAAATGTTCAAGAGATTGCCCGTAGTTGGAGCATGATGACCTTGGTTCATTGAAAAATTGTTGTACGTATATCACTTGTGAATATGAATTAGCAGATGAGAAGAAGGTGTTGAGAATAAAAATGATTGGTTAATTTGTTGCACAAATGATCGCTTAAAAAAACAAAGCGTCTATTTGAATTTTAGGAGTGCTTTCGTTCGGATGAAATTTTTAGATATATTTTTTTCAATTGAAGAAGTAGTGGATATATTTTTTAAATTTTGGTTATCAACTATAACTCTATTTTTAGTTATATATAATTTATATTTTATTATTATTTCTTCTGTTACCAAAAAACTGAAATTGTCGGAAGGAAAGTTAACAAAATACTTGTGTGGTAAACACAGCAAGGAGGGCTGAGCGAGAGGGGAAATTATACATCCGGAATCCAATAGGAGGATGCCACGTTGTGACCCGACGACTCGACGAACACGCTCGATTTATTTAGCACGTGCTTTTCCATTTACCTTTTACCGAGGGGTTCCCTGAATCGAACTGGGTTTCCCACGAATTTTTTTTTTAAAAAAGGTCGCTATTTTTTGTTCTGTTTTATGAGAAATTGGTGATTTTTTCTACATTAGGGTTTAGGAAAATTTCTTAAAAGAGCTCTGTGAAGAGAAGAAGACGAATAAAAAAATGGAAATCTCTTTGGATGACTTAGAATCGTTCGAGGAGATGGAACAAACTGAAGACGTAAAGGATGAAATGCCAGAGTTGAGCACGGAACAAATATCTAAGATTTTTACGGTAAGATCTAAACCCGAAATTGATTTTAGCAAGAGATCTTATGAATGTAGAGTTAATGTTTACAGTAGTATTAAAGTTGAGAGTATTCCATGTATTGTATACCCAGTGGTGGTACTAGCTCGATATTTTTTAGTTCACGACACTGCTCTGGGTATTTTTTGGTCCACGGTACTGAGCGGTACAAAGAGGTACCGAGCAGAATACCGAGTACTGAGAAAGATGCAGAGTGAGGTACCAAGCGTTATCGAGTAGAATACAGAGTACCGAGAAGAATACCGAGCATCGAGAATAAATGCATAGAGAAATATCGAACATAATATCGAGTACCAAGAAAAAAAATACATAGAGCAGTACTGACTAGTACAACCATCTGATTGTTTATAGCTAACATTAAAATCATTTTCACATTTGCGCAGAGTGTTTATTCAAGTGAGAATGAAGCATATGACATGTATTGCAATTATGCTCATAATATTAGATTCAGTTTTCGGAAGGACCATCATGGTTTCTGGTCAAATTTGAGGAAAATTAAATCAAAGGACTTTGTATGTTCGAAAGCTAGATTTAAGAAGGGCATTGACTTGAATTCCAATTTGAAATAATGAAGAGCCAATACTAGAATCAATTGTCCAGATATGGTTAGATTTTCAGTAAGTCAGGATGGAGTTTGGAATGTTTAGAAATACATTGAGAGCAACAATCACGAATTAGCTAGGCCAAAAGATCAACATTTGCTTAGATCATGAAAGAACATCAGTGATGATAAAGCCTCAGTTCTTAAATCCATAACAAAAGCTGGGATACGAACATTTTATGCATTTACGTATCTACACGATGAAACATGTAATGAAGGAAATATATGATTCTTTAAGAGGGATGCATATTACTTTATTCAAAAGGAGAAAATAATAAAGATTGAGAATGGGGACAAAAATTTCCTTATTGAATTATTTAAAGAACGACTAGTTCATGATAATATATTTGTATGAGACGCACAAACTGATGAGAATGTTATATTATTGATTTTTTTTTATATAGATGATTTAGCGAGGATATATTATAACTATTTTGGTAATGTGATTATTTTTGATATTAGCTATAAACTTAACAAATAAAATTTAGTTTGTGCCCCGATTGTTGGAGTAAATAATCATTGGCATGATATTTTTTTAGGGACTATTTTTTTTATCGGAGGAGACCATTGAATTATTAACTTGGTTATTTAAAACATTTTTATGAATAATGAGTGATAAACAACCCATAATGATATTTACTGATCAAGACTAGATAATGACTAGGACGATTGAAATTGCATTGCCCCAAACACGACATAGGCTGTGTCAATGACACATAAGCAAGAAGGCTCCATCCAAGATGTGGTGCTATAATAATAACAACAAAGTTTGAGGGCTTTTTCATAAGTGTTTAAGTAAATGTGATTATGAGGAAGAGTTTGAGAAATCTTAGGCTGAAATGATAAGTGAATGAGACCTACAAAGCCATGAATGGTTGAAACCATTAATGGCTGAAATGATAAGTTTGAGAAATTCTAGGAACCAAATCTGCAACCATAATAACTAATTCTTTAGCGAATTAATTATATTTGTAGAATGACTAACTAAATAATGTGTATAATATTTAAACTCACAATTAGAATTATTACAAAACCATTAATATATCTTAGGGGGATGCCATTCGTATGCTTCATAGTAATCGAATCAAATTCTTTAACAAGGAAATTTCTTATAGTTAATGGCCAGCTGTAAGTTAAAAAATCGCCAACATGGTCTGTAACTATCAAGATACTTGAAAGTGCTCTGAAGTTCATAAGGGAAAAAAATATATTGGACAATAAGAATTTTATGAAATGCTGCAGAAGATCATGTATTAGGATGGACTCCTTCAAACTGTGAATTTCATGTCTAATATCATTGGAAGTTACCCCACTTATCTTGCCATCCCCTATCACAAATTTTGTACTCATGTTTGGTAGTCAAATGATGAGAGCTACCTTATCAGAAGTGAAAGGTAGTTTCTTTCCTTTGATTATGAAGCACTATTTCTTGAAATTCCACTTGTTCATCAACATATGAACAAAAAGAACATTCTGATGGAAAGTAGAAAACATGAGGAAGTGATAAAGACGCAGCGGCCTCAAAACATCAACAAATTCTTGACTGAATGTACTTCTTAAATGATCACAAATTTATTTAAACGTAGAAGCTCTGCACCTAAAATGAATATTTGGAAAATATCCCTGCAATTTTGAGAATTTTAATAACTATTTAGAGAGATCTGGATAAAAAATATATCACTTGGTACCATGCCGAGTATGGTATTGAGCAGTACCGAGCGGACAAAACAAAATAATAGAAATATTTAGATAAAAAACGAGCATAACACTTGATAAAAAATATTGCTCGATACCATGCAGAGTACCGAGTATAATACCAAGCAGTACCGAGCGATATTAAATGAATACCCTAGATAAGTATTTAGAGAAATATCGAGCGGAACACTGGATGAAAATATACCGCTCTGTACCATGAGGAGTACCCAGTATGTTACTGAGTGGTACCGAGCGCACAAAATAAAAAATAATAGACAAGTTTTAGAATAAAATATCGAGCGGAACACTAGATAAAAAATACCACTCGGTACCATGCAAAGTACCGAGTATGATACCAAGCAAATAAAGTGAGAGCATAACAATGGATAAAAAATACCGCTCGGTATCATGCAGAGTACCGAGTATGCTACCGAGCAGTACCGAGCGCACAAAATGAATATCCTAGACAAGTATTTAGAGAAATATCGCGCATAGTACCGAGTATTTCTCTTCCATGCTCGGTACAAAAATACAAAACCCTAAATCGACTTACAAAATCCTAAAAAATATCGATTGTAGTACCGATCATATATGGTACCGAGCTAAGAAAATTTATAAAAAAAACACTTCAACGCAAGCAAGAAATTACAGACATTCAGCATGACTTTATCAACAAAAGTGATGAGGAAAAAGATAAATTCCAAACAAAGATGAGCATCCGTTTAAGAGCCCATTGGATTCTCAATTACCTCATTTTTTTAAAAAAATTTAAATAATTTTGCAGCATTGTCTTGAGTAAAGTATAATTCAGTATACCCCTCCTATCTCAGAAAATTGTAGATTTAGAGGCTGTTCAGAAAAAATGTTTTGAAGTATTTTAGAAGGTGTTGAATAAAATTGAACAGAATTTGGGTGTTAGAGTGGATCGTCTTGAAGATATTGTGGAGAAACTTCAAGCATATGTAGATTCTCTGAAGTACAAATTCATTGACTTTCAAATAAATTGTGATTATAATCCAGAAAAGTCGTCTATATCTAGTTCTTACTCCTGCCTCCAATCAGTGAAAACTACAGTTGTTAAACCTTCAGAACCACCCAAAGATGTTATTCCACAACCAACGAAAGATGTTCTTCCACAACCACCCATAGAAGATGTTCTTCCACTACCACCCAAAGAAGATCTTCTTCCACAACCACCCATAGAAGATATTCCTCCACCTCCACCATTGGCCAAAGAAGATGTACCTCCACCAACAGAGAGTTTATCAGAGCACATAATTCAAAAAAGAAAAAAGAGAATATGATAAAGAAGCTAAAATACCATATGTAATAAAGAAAAACACAGAGGCTATTTCGATTGATAATATACAAATTGAGCCTCGATCTGCACTGTAATTTATGGATTATCCAGAGAAGGCTTTCCTAACAGAGCAGCAACAAATTTTTATGAATAAATGTTTCAAAAATTTTGATAAAAGTAAGTTCACTTGCGTTATACTTGCTCTATACTTGTGCTAAGGTTGCGCTTTACTTGCGCTATACTTGTGCTAAACCTGTGCTTTACTTGCGCTATACTTGTGCTACACCTGTGCTTAACTTGCACTTAACTTGCGCTTTAACTTTTATTTTCGTATGGACGATGTAATATTTACATCTGGTAACATAGAAATAAAAAGTGCATATATTGACTTTCTTCTTACAAATGATTGGTTAGCGGACAACCGTGTTGATGCTTTTGCATATTTTTTATTAGAGCAGAGTAGGGTAATGTCAGACAAATTTCAACGTTACTTATACATTTCTCCATTGTACATGGTAAATATAATTATTATTTATATTCTATTTTTACATTTTTTTCTTATATTACTTAATTATTGCAAGTATACAAGTTCTACAAAACAGAATTATCAAATGTTTTTCCAACATGTTAATCCTGTTTCTGTGAAAGAATGCAGACTTATTGTTCAACCCATAATTTTTTAGAAGCATTGGGTTCTTATTATAGGAAAATTGAAGGATAAAGTCTGGAAAATGTATGATTCCTTACCAAATCCTGAACACAAGGATATATGTCATACAACTGTAAACGAAATCCATATTTTAAGTTAAATCCAGATAACTATGTTTCCATACCTAATATACTTATAAAAAATTTTATTTGTTCAGATAAAATATTTGCATGAGGACACCCAAGGATGCTTTTAAACCGATACAACAAAATGGAACTTACAAATGGTTCGTGGACTTTTAAGTCAATCAAACGATTTTGATTGTGGAATGTTCGTTTGTAAATACATGAAGAAAGTCGTGCAATAAAAGAAAGTAGACTGTACTGCTTATAAAGATTGGCAAACATATATGCCAAAATTTAGGATAGAGTTAACATATTTTCTTTTTCTTATAACAAAGAAGTAAATATTATGCAGCATATTGTAAATATTGTCAATGAATTCTAAATGTATATTTTATTATGTTAATATATAGTTTTTTATTATTGTGTAACATGTGTAAATTTGATTAATTATTGTGTAACTTCTACCATAGCATAAGTATAGTGCAACCATAGCGCAAGTAAAACACAAACAAAGCGCAAGTAAAGCGCAAGTCAAGCGTACGTCAAGCGCAAGTATTGCGCAAGTATAACACAAGTATAGCGCAAGTATAACGCAATTAAAGCGCAAATAAAGAGCAAAATTTTAAATTTAAAAGTGATCAAAGCATAATTCATATAAATTTTTCTTATTACAATCAATAAATGAAACCATCAATTCAAATAAATATTATTACAATGCAAATTCATTAAATTCCAACTTCGCAGAAATGAAATCCATTATCAATTTGGTGTATTCAGCTCCAGGTTGGCTTGTTGGTAGGCTGGTTATAAATTTCTCACTGAAACATTCAGGCATGTTTGAAAAGTTCATATGTGTTGAAGAAGGTTCATCCATTGAGTTATCCCCCACCAAAGATTTCTTATATGATAGAAAATAGAGTTTTAGTCTTCGGTAAGGAATTAAATAAGTAACATGTTATTAAAAACTTACTCTTAGGCCATTTCTTATTTTTCCAATGGCTTTTTAGTCTTGCATTTGATATGCCTTTAGGTCTACGCTTTAGAGGAACTTTCAAATTAGCACTTCCACCTTGGGAACTAGCAACATCCTTCTGATTTCTTTTCTTGCCACCAAGAATTAAATATAATTTTTGAGACATGTCTTGCATTGAGGAAATAATAAACTTCTCTACCTCCTCATTTCCTTGAGCTTCTGTGCTCATTTGATATGCAAAGCTGCTCACTTGATTTATGAATATGAATCCCCTACCACTTTGAAAGTTATTACTTCGTTGAGAATTAAGCAAGTTACCTAAATAAATGACTTGTCGAGCCCTTGCTGACCAATGAAGTAATAAGTACTTATCAGGGAATTTAACCATATCCAACTGTTTAAAAACCCTCAAACAGTGAGAACACAACAATCCCATGATTTCATACTTCTTACGGCTGCATTGAATGTTACCTTCTGACGCATCAAAGTGAACAACCAAGGATGTTGTTAGTTCTTTTTCTCTATGTAGTTGACTAGAAACTTTGAAGAATCAGTCGAAACTAAATCTATACTATTTCTCCCACAGCCTTTATAAATTCTTCCTAAAAAATTGAATAAATTTTTCTTGAGTGAAATCGAGCAGCTTGTTTTAATATTGAGCTGTTCTTTATCACAGGAACAATTTTAGACTAACTACATTTGTACTCCTCATCCTTCTCATTTCGCCGCCAATTCATCAATATATTTTCTAACCCAAGAAAATAATCAGTTAATGAACTTGTTGGCTTAGAAATGTCATGACACACATTATTAGTACACTCGCTACGCTGCGTTGATAAAATGCCCATGCTAAAACATTCCTTGTTGAAAGCAGTTGACCACTTTCTCCTTATCTTATAAAAATCATGCAACCATTCATGATTATGAAGATTCTCTTCCTTGATCATTTCATTCCATGCTTCTTCAAACACTTCCTCATACACTTATAGAATAATCCTTTAATTTTACTATTACTATTGTAGATAGAAACTTTTAATGAAATCTTTTTAAAGATGTGCCATTGGTATAATCTATGACAAGTGTGAGGTAATGCAACTTCTATGGCCATGACTATAGCTTGGTACTGATCAGTGAATATTGTTGTTGGATATTTATTATCTATTATTCATACAAATATTTTAAACAATAATGTAAAACTTTAACTTGTTTCTTCTGACAAAAAATCAACCCCTAACAAAATATTATGTCAATGATTGTTAACACCAACAAATGGTGCACAAACAAAATTATACTTGTTCAACCTGTAACTAGTATAAAAAATCAACACATCTCCAAAACATTCATAATCTATCATGCTTTTGCCATCAACCAGAAAAAAAATTAACAATTTATCCTGATCATCATATTGAACATCCCATGAGAACATGTGGTCCTCAACTTGTCAATCTTTAAATAATTGAATCAAAGAATTAGTGTCACAAATTTCAATCCTTGCTCTTTTCTCCTTATGAATAAAATTGTAGGCATCCCTTTTAGAGAATCCAACATTCTCACATCCTCCAACTTCCTCTGCAAGGTAGGCATGCATCAATGGTTCTAATCCCTGCATCTGTCATTGATTTTAGGACGGAAGCTTTTTCCTCAACAACATTCCTACATGATCTCAAAAGGTGTCGGTTGGCTGGGCTAGCTAATTCATGGTTGTGAGATTCAATAAATCTTTTGACATGCTAGTAACCATCTTCATCTGTGACAAACCTCACCATGGATGGACAACCGGTTCTAACATCTGGTCTAGTGAATATCTTTCTTGAATTAAGATCAATACTTTTCTTAAAACCTATTTTTGAACATACAAAGTCCTTCGATTTTATCTTCCTAGAATTTAGCCAAAAACTGTGATGATCCTTACGGGCATAAGTGCAAAAACATTCATATGCTTCTTTCTCATCTTTATAAACAGTCTGAAATGATAAAAAAAATAACAAAAATCGCAAGTATAGCGCAAGTAAAGCGCAAGTCAAGCGCACGTCAAACGCAAGTATAATGCAAGTATAGCGTAGGTATAACACAATTATAGCTTTGGTTTTTTTATCATCTTTATCCTAAAAATAATAATGAAAGCTAAACAACAACAATAGAGCTTTTTTTACTTTTTTGACAAAAAAAAATTCTTCTTACTAAAAATCGCAACATCTAAGATCTTAAGACTCTAATGAGTTGAAACCTACGCCTTTTTTCTATGGCAATGAGATTGAAACTGACTGTTCACAACTTTCTAACTTGTTTTTCCAACTTACGATGAGATTGAAACTTACCGATATGTTTTCCAACTTACGATGAGATTGAAACTTACCGATATGTTGAAACCAGAGGAATTTCCAGCTAAGTTAGCTTCCGATTCCGATTCATGCATCAGCCATTCCGATTCATGCATCCTCTCCAATTCATGCACTCTCTCTTCCATGCCCTCTTCCACCTCCCTCTTTGCTGAGCATTCCATTTCTTCTCTGCAATTTTCTAGCTCGTTTTTTTTCTAAAGCAATAAATATTTACATCTTTTGCGGGTTTCAAAATACAAAAATAGAGCGGCAAACGCTTAAAATGAAAATAAAGTGAACTGGGTCGGGTCGATCGGGCTGACAAGACATAAAACAAAGATATTAAATTAAAAAAATCGCTGACAGATGTCGTCTTTCTATTGGCGTCTGAATGCGGAAATAAGTTGGGTCACCTGACTCAATAATTTGCAGCGGGGAGAGGGAAGGGCTAAGCTACACCGACACGGATCTCTGAGCGTGTGGAAAGAGCTTAGCTTTAGCTACACGAGCTGAGAGTGTGAAAACTGAAAAGAGCTTAGAGATTTTATTTAATTTTTTAATTATATTTTTAAGAAACTAAGCTCCTCCTGGTCGCCCCTTAGCCCGAACTGCTGCTGGCGGCTGAGGGGTGTTCAACCCCATTGGCCCTGCCACCCTCCAAAACCCTATTTTTGTTCTCGATTGGAAAACCTAGTTTCCTTAGATAGGACGTTGCCAGGAGGCCATGGAGATTCCGTCTGAGCCGAAGCCGACGCATTATTTGGACTTCGCGTGCGTCACCCTGGAGGACCTATCGCCCTCGACGTCGTCCTATACGCTTCCACCGGTGGTCACCGCCTTCTTCGCTCCCTCCAACTCTGGAGTTCCACAGCTTCGTTTCCAGCAGTCCGAATCCGTCGGAGACGTCTTCTGCTTTGGTCTCTGCGATTCTCAGGTTCGATGACTTTCTTTATTGGAGGAGAATGTGGTTTCTCTTGATTCTATGTTTAATGCATGATCGGAAACTTTTTTATATGCTTTGTTTTGCTGCTTATGTGATGTTGTTTTGTTCACTCGGCTTTTTGTCTCTGTTTTGATTTTCAGCTCGTTAATATTGGACCTTTGGAGACGTTGGTTGTAGTCGAAGAAGCAGGAAATAGTGATGCCAAAAATGTATGATTATGTGCTAATGTTCTTCTTTTTCTGTCACATAATGTATTATTTAAAGATAATGGAATGTTTTTTCCATATCAAGGTTGTACCTTTGCATATTCATTTAAGTTTAGCTGATCTGTTCTATTAATCTTTTTGGAAGGTTTCTAAAGTTTATCTATGCCGACTAGCTACAACTTTTTAATCGGTTTCTTCTATTATGTTAATTTTTGGAGCTTCAATTCTTATCTCCATAGCATATTCAATATTCTGGTTCATATTAAGTTATCTTTCTTGTTATGTTTTTTGTGGGGATTGCAGTGCTTTATATTTAATTAGCAAAAACGGTTGCCTAAATTAACAGTAGCTATGGAAGATTAAATAAAAAACATATCCCTTTAAGTGGAACAAAAAAAAGAAGAAGAAGAAAGCTATTGTACGACATCTATTTTTCCTAGAGGATAATCAACTTTAGATAACCCAAATAAGTACATGATGCAAAAAATAGAGACCTTCTGGCTAAGAGTTGAGAATCCAAGGGGGTAAAGATCATGAAAGACCTAGAGGAGACAAGATTGACAGATGGTAGGTGATATCTTAGATCCTTAGTGGCTTTGAGCTACCTTTCCAACACCTAATCTCCACTATTATCAGACCCAATGATGGACCCCCCAAAGTTATTTTCTAGGGAATGATTGTAAACCCATCAACACAGGACACATATCATCACCAACCTTTATATTTTGGGATTTTTACATGAATAATTTCTGCATCATAGTTGTTTCATCCAATTGATAACTAACTCATTAGACCTATTACTTAGCACTTACCTAGTGGTACTATAGCCAGACACCCATGCAATGTTCAAATTGAAAGTGCACTTCTTAAAGTTCTGTTAATGTGGTGCAAACAACATAAGAGGAGCTGCCATTGGAAAACTTAGGATTTTGATATTTGGCTGAAATTCTTTTATGGGAGTAGAGACCCCCTTTAACATTCTTCTCTAGAAGAAGCATAATTCAATACCAAGGTGAAGCATAAAAAAGATTGGTTTCAAGCAATTTTGATCCATAGGAAATCCAAATTCTTCTATAAAAGCTCTATACGGTATTACAAAAAGAATTCTTTTTGGAAACTAATAAAACCATAGTCATTAGGTTGAGAGAAGGTAGCATGAACTGTAGCTTAAGGTGCTAAGAGCCCATTTTCTAATATTTGCCTGAATTAAATAAAAGAGAAAAAAGAGATTTGGATATAATTATTTCCATTCCCTCTCTTCTATTTATATTCTTTCTTAGTTACCTTCGCCTTAAAACTCTTATGTTGATCTATATGGCCTAAAATATCTCCTTAGCCAAAAATATCACAACTAATTGACATCATACTCTTTCACAGAATACTCGTGCTTTCATTATGATAGTTGCTGCGCGAATGGAAAGATCAGGTGTAGACTATAGAGAAATATCAAAAAGACATTTTAGAGGAAGAATCCCTTGGAAGTGAGAGGGAAGGAGTGTCTTATGTGTTGCCTTGTTTGTGGAGATGCAATGGAATATCATCACCTGATCCAATTGCTCCGCACTAGCCTAGTTGGTCAACAACTATTAACTTTTTAGGCAATGCTAAGAGGACCTTCCTATTGGTAACCAACAATTGTGCTTGGGGACGGGAGATAAGACATCACTTTAGAGTTGGAATTAGATAGGAGAACTGGCAAGTATATCTTGACACTTATGAAAAAAACGATAAGGATTGTATAACAAGCATCAACCTCTATGCTGAAGATGACTGAGGAACTTGCTGACAAAGTTCAAGGTTCTATAACTAGATTTTTCTATGGCATGATTGATCCCTTGGAACATTTCATGGGCTTCATGTGCATGGAGACCTTGCATGAGGTATTTGATACTCAAGTGGCATGTGATACCATGCACCTTGAAGGATGTGGCACTCTAGTTCTTTGGACTCTCAATGAGAAACATTCAATTGTGTAAAATTTTCAAGTGGCCGCTCATAACCTGATTCTTGAGATTCTAGAAACTAAGGAAGAGTTTATGGACACACTTCAATATCCAACTAGCGAAGCATGAGTCTTTTAAAGATCTACATCATGAGGGTTACAAGAGAAATGCTAAAAGGATACAAGGAAGTTTGCTGTTATTCTTTGGTAGTGGTAATTTTTAATCGAGAAAAGGACCAAAATGGTCCCTTGACTCTTTATGACAGACCAAAATGGTCCCCAATTATATCAAATGACCATTTTGCTCTCTCAACTTCTTAAAGAAGAACCAAAATAGTTTTATCATGGGACGATTTTGATTCCTCTTTAAGGAGTTGAGGAACCAAAATAATCCTTTGATATAGTTGAAGATCATTTTGGTCCTTCATAAAGAGTCAAGTAATCATTTTGGTCCTTTTCTCTTTTTAAATCCATGGGTTGGATGAGTGCATATTTAGATAACCTCTTTTTTTTTTCATTCATGATCTTCTTATAGAGTGAAGCCAACCGCTCTAACATATACAAGGTAATAGTTATGAGAATCTTATTCAAAATAATATAAGATGTCAACTTTTGGGGTACTCGACACTTCAAACTTAAGACATGCATCTATATCAAATATTTTTGATAAAGTGTGACAAAATTATAAAGATTATTGTCTATTTGAGAAATAAAAAAAAGTAGATAGAGTAATTTCACGTAGATTAACAATGAAAATATAACAAAAAAGGATCTTAGAACATCCATAAATTATTTTCTCTAGTTGATAAGAGTGCTTAAATTATGGAGATGGTGACAAAGCTCTTGCTCCAAGTGCATATAAAAAGAAAAAAAAAACAATGGTTGGAATGTGTTGTTTGTTTGAGCAAACAATCTATGGATGACAATGAACCATCTGTGTTGATCGTATAACAAACTTCACTTGAGTTGTAGAAACATCATTGAGGTTGGAGCAACGTCGTCGCTGTGCATTGACATTGCATTTTTTCTTTAAGCAAATGAATCGTTGTTGGCTTCATCATCTTTGGATGCACTATTAAATTTTTTAAGAAGGGTGTTAATATGATTGGAAATATGTGTTTAAGAGATTCTTTTATTTGATGGCTATGTTTAATTCCTAAGTGGACCGTGTCAATAAATCCCATTTGCAGTCCTTATTGGATTTTAATTCGTGTTTACATCCTTTTTGTTGTGCTAACATTAGCACTGGAGTAGTCCTCTTTGCTGGACAGTTTTATCATTTGGTAATTGAAAATGATATGCTTGCTATGATCAGGTGCAATTTAAGTAGAAGATGCTATAGTTGCAGTCTGCTTGAGTTCATAATACGTGTGTTATTGTTTATTATTCATCGTCATCTCAGGAATGGCCAAGCATAAAGCTTTTATCAGCAACGTTTCCTGCTTTTGTTCTTTTTTTCAATTACAACTTCAGTTATCTAATGATTGCACTCCATTTTATTTCTGCTTTACCTTAGAAATCCTGCGATCTTAGAACTGTTAGGGTTAATAGCTTCTCTTACCTTTTTTATTGTTTGATATACCAGAATTTATCCTTTTCAAAAGCTTTCAAGCTAGGTTTTAGAACACCTGAGCAACGGAGAGCCTTTGATATAGAATTTGAACAGTGGAAGCACGGAGTGCCACATTCACAAAATGGTAAATCTGCAGTTATTTTAAATTATAGCTACTATTTTGATTTCTTTTTTCTGGTTAATTTTCTATTTGATACACTGCATAATTTCTTTTACCTCCTGATCACAATGATGCATTATTCAAATATATGAAGTGCAAAGAGTTTCCAGTGGACCTGACAAGTGCAGACGTGTCGTTACTGGACAATCTTGGAGTAAGAACTGAAATATATACCTTGTTAAAACCTCTTTAATTTGGACTCAATCAGCAAATCAAAAGAACCTTGCCCCACATGATTCCATAGGATGCCTTGACTTGCACAAATTATACATACTTGGTTATTCTCTCAAAATTACTTGGCTTTGTGTTCAGAAGGAAATGTAGAAAATGTCCTTTACGGACTTTGAAAGAATTTCTAGTATACATACTGTAACCTTTAACCTATTATGCCAAATCACATTATTACCCTAGCTAGCATTTATATGTCAACATAACTCTTTATTTTGGTTCTTTATTACATTATTGTTATGCCGTGAAATTGAGAATGAGATTAACTTGGATATTGTTGACCGATGCATATGCATAAAAAAGCATACAAATTAAGTGAGTCTAAATCAGTTTTAATTGTGATTGTCGGACGCAAAATTACACAAGTTTGATTGAATTCCCTTATAGCTATCAAAATCATCAATGATCGCTCAATTCGCAAATGGACTTTATCAATGCGTATGGAGCATCCGATTATCAGGAAAGAATCTCTTGTGCTTAATTCGATCGGAAACAGTGAAGATGATGAACAATAGACACGAAATGCAAAATCAGGAATTGAGGCGTTTTGCCTTAGTGAGGCATGGTGTTAGCCTCTAGGTAGATCGAGGCTTAAGCCTCTAAAAAGAAGGTAAAATACTCATAAAATATAAATAATTCATAAAAATGACAAAAATAAAATAAACCATTGATATATTTACTTGATTTTTTATCATAAATATATATAAATATATGAACAATAAATTTTAATATTAAATGTTATTATAACATGAAAGTTTGAAAAGAGATTTGAAGTAAACACTCATAATTTAAATATGCTATGAGAATTAGTATTCATGACAGCCTCATTCTCATTTTCATAACCTTCAGAAGAATCCTTTTATGTAAAATTTCTTTCATCCTCAGAGTATGTTTTATTGTCGTCTTCAAAATTTTCTTCAATTACAATATTTTTTTTCTTACTCCCTATATTCATTAATATTGTATTAGATATAATTTAAAGTAAAAAAACAAAACACGAACAGAATAAAAATAATTTATTATACCTAAATTACTTTTTGTTTTTTTGCAACTTCAACCCATTTGACTTCTTTTGTACGATTACGAAGTAAAAATTGATCTCAATTGAATGGTTCTTTCAATGTTGGCATTGATGTTTGTATTCTCCTCATCATTAAATGTCATTCATTCAGCTTCAATTTCAGATCTTTCACTATTTTTTGGCATTATACATTCATCATCTGATATTATATCATCCATGGCCAAATGATTAATTTCATCATCACCAGTTTTTTGCCTCTGTTATTTAAGGTGTCTATCTTTCATTTTTTTTTTTCCATTTTTTATTAACCATAATATAAATTAACTGGGTCATGTCTTATAGCCAATCAATTCCTTCTTTTTTATGAATTTTGTTAAATGTGCTCCCATTACGCTCATATTGCAGAAGATGAACAAGGCTAAGAACTTTCATTGCTTTAAGTTCAGGCACAGCATCTCCAAATTGTGCACACCAACATTTTATAATTGAATAACAACTAAATTATTAACGTTTATTAAAGTAGAAAGCTTAAACATGAACTTTTAGATTTAAAATTATAAATGAATATAAATTTATCTGAGTGTGTTTGCAGCTGCTTGCTGCTCTAAATCCAAAAATTCCATTCTTCAAATGAAAATTCTTTAGTTGATGTTTTTTTTTTTTTTTTTTTAAGTTAGTCAGTCTCAAAAACAAGTCTATTGATGCATACATCTAAACCAATCTTAACCTCCTTATTCACATTAAAGTCCTTATCTTCATGAAATTAAGGGTTCAGATAATATGCAAAACCATCCAAGTGCTGTTCTAGTTTTCAATAACACATTTTATTTATAATTTCCCAAATTTTGTTATAGGCAGCTTATTATCTTCCTAAATCTCACACTATTTCTTCTTTTTCATTGTTTATTATTTCGTAGATAAATCTCATTTCTGGGGATTTCTTATCACCAAACATTCTCAATACCTTCACTGTAGGTCCCATTGTCTTCAGAGCATAAATAACATTACAAAAAAAAAGTGATATTTGATAGCAATCTTCTTTACTTGCTTTATTTTTAATTTTTTTTTCACATTCTTTAGAAGCATACATGGACTCTAAAGGCTGCCATATGTTCTTAAAGCTTTGCTAAGTTAAGTATGTTATGGCAAATTTTGTAATTGCAGGCCGAATACTTTCTTTTTTTATTGAACTTCCTTCTGAAACTGAACACCCAAGAGTAGTTGTAAATAAAATTGCTCACTATTTTTGCTATTAACAATGCATATTTGTTTTGTGGCAATTGTCCATCATCTCATGCATTAAATTAATATAATGAGCAGCACATAAAGTCTAGTAAATATGACTCCTTTTCTCCATTAACAGCTTGCCTACAACCTTATAGACACTTGCATTATCTGTAATAATTTAAACAACCAAGCTTTCTCTCCCACTTACTCAATAACCTCATCAAGCATTTAAAATAGTAGTTGTGCATCCTTTTTAAGGCTGATGCATCAACATATTTTAAAAATATTTTCTCCTAAGGATTGTTAACAAAGAATTTTATGATGCTCCTTTGTCGAATATTTGAATAGCCACTTAACATTATGTAACTCCTATCTCAAACCATGCCATCTTTACTTCATAAACCATTCTAGTTGTTGCTTTGACCTCCTTATCTAACATCCAAGTTTGCTACTCATACATGCTAGAAAAATCTAGACCTCTACCATAATACCCATTACATCGAAGCATATTAATCCATGAAGGGCTCCTAGCCATGTTGAATGAAATGCTATTCTCATTAAAACACCTTGCAATGTCTAAATATACTCTATTGCTGAGTTCCCTCATAGAAGTTGGAGGAACTGCTTGAGAGTTAATATTCTCATGTTCATCAACATTCACAATAAATCTATCTAGTGGCCCCGAGTTCCTCTATTAGAAGAAAGAAAAAGATTTTCACTACTTAAACCATCATTTTGGGAACCAAAGTAAGAACTATTCCTAATCATCGCCCCATATTCCTTTGAGCCATTTCTTTTACGGTGGGAACTTATTTTAAATATTCAACATATTCTTTTTTCACTTAATCTGACACTTTTTCATATGCTCCAATATTGACATGTGTGCAAGCCAATTGATCTTCAAGTCTTTTGACACCTCCAACAATTTGCTTTTGACAAAAATTACATTGCAAGCAAACATATCCCATCTTTGCATCTTCACCTAACACTTCAACTTGAGTGTCATATTTCTAAGTTAAATTTTTCTTCTTGCGCCACCACCATCCTAATAATAATAAAAAAAAAATAGCGCTGAACATCATTCGGTAAAAAAAAAAAAGAACATATTAGTAACTCACTCGAATAAGAGTAAAACATTAAATATCCTTAAAAATAAAATAGGCATGAGTAGTAGCTTTAAAAAGCTGAAATCTAAGACTTCATGGAAATTACCATCATTACCGTCATTTTTTTCATGAAAAACCAAACAAACTCCCCTTCATCAGTTGGTACATGAGGAAGCAATATGGGAGACGGTACACGCATACGGTGGGCTTAGATATTGAGCTTAAGATTGATGAGGCTATAATTCTTAGAAAATTAAAAAAAGAAATTCATCCATTATCTGTTTAGTGACATCTATCATTCATTAGTATGGTAAACAGAACAAAGTTAAAAAAATGGCATATTCATGCAAGCAATTAATAAAAGAGACCTTTTATCGAAACAATTAAATTGTAATTGCAGTTGTTCTCAGCAACAAAATAAAGATTTAGCCCTTTGAAGTATGTTATTGTAAATTTGCCATGGATAGCTCATTTGACAAATTTAAATGCACTGAATCACCTGGGCCTCCAATAGCATACATGCCATGAAGCTTTGTTTCTCTATCCAAGTTTTAGTGCCACAAATGGAATAAGCCAGGTTTAATTATAAGCTATTTTCAAATGAATGAAGCCAAACCTGTACTAAGGTTTATGAATGATATATAAGATATTTTAACATGCCTTGGACAAAAATTAGATCAAAGTAATTTTAGGATAATGATAAATGTAGATCAAAGTAACGCTTCTACCTCTATAAATCAATCAATTAAAATCAACCAAAGGTAATTAAAATCAATGATCCCAAAATTCATTAAACCTTTCTTTTTTTGAGCTAGTTAAGATGTAATGCAAATTGGTCAAATATTCTAGCTATAACAACGTGGATTATCAATAAGAACCTAGCTGATTTTGTAAATGAGCAAAGTAGCCTAATTAGTTAAGAAAAACAAAAAATAAGTTCACTAACTAGGCCACGAAGAAGATGCACACCCCCAACTTTCTGGCTTGCAAATGATGAAGAAGGCAAAGCTTGCCTGAAGTAGAAAGAAGATGGAGCTTGTTCCCTGTCTTCTTATCCCGATCTTGCTAGAGCTTGCGTTGGAATGATAGTGATGGCATGATGACAAAGAAGCTTGAATCGATGGCAAGACAACAACGAAAGACGAAGGCGATCGAAGAAGATGAAGCTTGCTCTCGACCTCCCTATCACGATCCTGCTTGAGCCTTAGTGCAATTATTGGCCACTGGAATGAATGTGTGGGTTGGGTGGGGTCATAATAAAATCAATTATATTTATTAATAATATTATACAACTTTAAAAATATCAACAACAAGCCTTTATCGAACTACGTGAGGTTGGTTACATGAATCATTTTTCTCTCTTTTGTCCTATTGATAGTCAAATTCTTATTTAAATCTAATTAAAAAAAGATCATTTTCAATACTTTCATACCATGTCTTTTTAGTTATATATATTCATCTTTTTGAACATTTATTGGATCGAATGAATCTACTCTTCTAATAGAGTCATTGAAATGCCAACAATTTATGTGACCAAACCATCTAAAACGTCTCTCTAATCTTTTATACTACTGGGGCTACTCCAATTTTTTCATGTATATACTCATTTCACATTCTTTCACTGAGTGTAAAGCCACTTATCCGCTCGAGCATCCTCATATTTGCAACATTTAATTTATTGCTTTTCTTTTAATGGCCAACATTTTGAGCTATTGCAAGTCTCATCCCCATCTTATAAAAATTCTCCTTAAGTTTGAGGGATAGTTTTCTATCAGGCAATAGGCCCAATTCATTCCTTAATATCAACCATCTAATTTGAATTCTTCTAATAATATCTCAATCTATTTCACCATCGCTTTGAACAACAGACCTGAGATATCTAAAACGTGCACTCTTTTTAATAACTTAATTACCCAATGTCACAATCCCACAACTAGATTAAGTACTATTAAAATTACATCAATGTATTCGATTTTAGATCTACTCAAATGAAAACCTTTAGACTGTAAGGTTGATCTCTATAATTCAAATTTTCTTTCATTTCCCTCTCTAGTCTTATCAACGAGGAGAATATCATCAACAAAAAACATACACTAGGGTACATACTCTTGCAAATGTCTAGTAAGAATATCCATCACTTAAGAAAGAAGATATGTGCTTAAAGCTAATCCTTGATGTAATTCAACTGAAATTGGAAAATATGTGGTCAATCCAACTTGTGTTTGAACACTAGTAACAACTCCTATTTACATATCCTTATTGATTTGAATATAAACATTACTAGCTCCTTTTTTTTCTAAAACTTTCCAAAACACTTCTCTTGGAACTTTATTAAATGCTTTCTCTAAATCAATAAATATCATATAGAGATCCTTCATACTTTCTCTATACTTCTCCATCAAACATCTCAGCAAATTTATAACTTCCATAGTAAACCTACTCGATATGAATGTAATTTGATTTTGAGAAACATTAGTATAATGTTGTAGCCTATGCACAATTACTCTCTCCCAAAATTTAATGTATTACACATTAACTTAATTCTTCTATAATTTGCACACTTGTGTATTGCCTTTATTCTTAAAAATAAGAATCAACATACTCATCTATTCATCTAATATATTTTTAGTCTTCAAAATAATATAAAAAGTTTAGTAAACCAAAAAATTATTTGATCTCATAAGAATTTCTTCACCTCTATTGGAATATTAGATCCCACTATTTTCCCTACTTTATTTTATTTAAAGCATCTCCAACTTTGATTTTATTAATATGACAATAAAAATAAAAATCTCTATTTTCATTTAGGGTGCTAAGTTCATTAAAGTTAATCATATTCTCACAATCTTTGTTGAAAAACTTATAAAAAATTATCTCATCCACATATGTTGAATATCCTATTCTATGAAAATCATTTTTTGATCTTCATCTTTAATGCACTTCATTTGAATTAGGTCCTTACTTCTCTTATCTTTTTTGCTTGGCTAACTTATATATACATATTTTGCTCTCACCAACATCTAATTTTTTATATAAATTAGTAAAAGCTAAATTCTTTGTATTACATATTATTTTTTTAGACTTCTCGCTGGACCTTCTATATCTTTCTCAAATTTTCAAGCTTTTACATGGAAACTAATTTTTATAACAAAATTTATATTTTTGATGTTTTGTTCTATGTTTTGATGTCATGACCAACTATTTTTACTATTAGATGCCTTTTTCTTTTGATTCTCCACACATATTTTGCAGCATTCTTAATATAATAATATCACTAGCTATTTTTTCTCACGTAATATTAGCATCCTTATGAACAACTCAAATATTGAGATCTTAAAGGTTGCGACTAGGGTCTCTGATTGGATGGTCTTGTTGCAAACTAATATCATTAAATTATAGTCACGACTAGAATCCGTGTGAACCTAGATGGCTAAAAAATTCTTGAGTAGTGAATCATGAAATTGACTTGATATGATATCAAACACCACCCCCTGTTATTAGCTAAAATTGACATAAATTCGCTCCTTAGACAATCATCCATCATTGTATATAAATTCCCTTGAATGACGCTACCATAGTTGCCGGTAACAACCCAGGATGATGAAACCTTGAGATTTTGTTTTGGGTTCGTCATGATTCCCTCGCTATTTGTTTTATGTTTATGATCGTAAATTTTTAGTTCCTTAGCTAAATTTATTTCTACTTTGTATCAAATATTGAGCATCTAATGACTAATTTTAATTAAAAGCTCTCTCTTATTAATGGGAATGTAGTTAATCATAGAGGCTTGCGTCTATGAGCTACATGTAACAAAATCTTAAAGTCCTATTAAAATGAATGTAATCTCTGGTTAGTGTCTTATCTTTCATCTAGTCTATCTTCTAAAAATGTAGCCTGGAACAAAACCACTTAGGAAGAGCCAAACTTGAATTTCGAAGCCCATGGATTTGCAAATTTATTTGACCTTTATTTTTGTTAGGTAATTTTTCTGTTGCATTGCCAAAATTGATTAGTAGTAGCCAAAATTCTTTTACATAATGTCGGGCTTTGGCCAAATTTGTTGCCAAAATTTTATTACATCAGAGTTTGCCAGAATTTTATTTTGTTATTATGCATCAATCCATTATTTTGAATGCTTTAGGTTGGGAGTGAGCTGAAGGAATAATAGAATATGGTTACTAGTTGCATGGATGGTTTTTCTTAAATTGCTTCTGTTTGAACCCGAGTTCATAATTAAAAATCTTAAAATTTGAATTGAAAATTGAAATTTTATATTACACATGTTTATTTAAAAATAAATGTATTATAGCTATAATAATATATAACTTAATCATATTTAATGATGGTTTACGGAGTTGGATTTTTAGGTTACTGCAATCCTGCTTTTTAATGAATAAACGGATTAATATGAAAAATTTAGTAGCTTAGTCATATCTATGAAAGCAAAAGTGAGATTTCATGGCTATATAATTTAAGCAATAGATGATAAAGCCATATGGAGCTTTATATGCAAGGAGGTAATTGAGAATATTAAAAGGAAAACATAAGGGTGAGGTGTTTCGTTTTGAAATTTTGCTATAGGGAAAGGAGAAGAGAAGAAACCATGATCATAATTTTTAGCCTTATCCCAACTATTTGGGTTGCGTGAATGATTCCTCATTTTTAATTTGTTACTATTTAGTGATATTTGAAGAGTTAAATATATTATTCACAAATCATTTTACAATTTGTCTAAATAATATTTGGTCTACCATCTTCCCCCCTAATCATTTGTTAACAGGGGCGGAACCAGCTTCAATTTTGAGGGGGGGCAAAATACAACACAAAAATAATTAAATATTAAAAAATATTATTATATATCTATATATTACGACAAGTTTTTTAAAAAAAAATTAAGCAAAAAAAATAAAGAAAAAAATGTAATTAAATAGTCATGAAAAGCATGAAATAAAATATTAGAACTAAATGTGAAGAAATATATAGATATTTTAGGGCAAGAAAGGATAAAAGAGATTTTTAGGGGGGGCAAAAAAAATTTAGGAGGGGCAAAAAATTTTTTTTTACTCTACTATAACTTTTTTTTTTTTTTACTCTTATAAAAATTTTTTTTTTTTTTGAGGGGGGGCAATTGCCCCCCCTAAGGTGGCAGTGGTTCCGCCCATGTTTGTTAATAATTTTATCTACTCATTTAATGGGCACATTTTTAATTATTTGTTTTATATATTCAACGAATCTACTTTCAACCACTCCATCTTCAATATATGTCACACTAATAACTCTATTGTATTTGGTTATTTCTTAAAACATTATGTTTACTCCTCTATTATAAATAGAGAAGTTCTCTAGTGAGTAAGATAAAAAAAGATCTTTCCTCTTCAACATACATGATTGCCTTAGGTTAGATAGGCATATTGACTCTTTTTATTGATGGAATGCTATGTTAAATTTTTTGTTATCTATTTATTTTTATGATCGTGTGATACAATCAAGATATCATATTTTACATTTCTCTTATGTGACTTATCATCTTCCTTGTTGTTTGATGAATTTCTCTACTATTTGCTGAAAAATCATGCTGTTTTTTTTTTTCATATTCCTGCTTTTGTTTGATCTTTTCAAGATGGTTGTTTGGTCTTCCCCGTGTTGGACTTCGATGTTCTGTTGACTATAAAAAAAGGAAACAGAACAAAGGAAAAAAAATTGAACCGAAGCATCTCTTCGCTGCCTCCGCCTGCCCCATCTCGCGTGGTTTGCCTCCAAACGCAACGACCCTTCGTTCAAACTAAGATAACCGCACACTCATTCCTTTAAAAGGATTGGTAGAAGCGATCGAAAAAAAGACACATCGCTCACCTCGCTCCTTCGATTTCGTCGTTTACTGTTCGACTTCGTTGTTTTCGTAGGAGGCGTCTAGGGTTCGCCTTTCATCTTCTCTTTTCATCATCGCTGTTTGTCTTCATTGCTTCGCAGGAGTGTAGAGATTGCACACATCTCTCCTCCAACTCCTTCGTTGCTGTTAGTCTTCGTTGATTTGCAGGAGGTGGATATTGTGCGCGTCGCTTCTCCGGCTCCCTGTTGTTGTTGCTTTGCAGGAGGTATAGAGGTCGCACGAGACGCTTCTTCCGCTCCTTCGACAACTTTCCCTTTCTGTCAAATTGGAAGTTACCACATTCTGATCGGAAGAAAACAACGGGAGCTCTATGGCTGTGAAGGTAACTTTCTACCCTTCACGCGCTTCTTTGGCCAAATCCCATAAATCCGTCGAACCGAGGGATTTACCCATTGCCGGGATATAACACGCGCATGAAACCCATTTGGTTGGATTTAGCGTAAATTCGACTTAAATCCCACTGTACATCTAATACCAAACTACCCCGAAATGAACCCAATCTTCAAAATTCATACAAGGAAAGCTTCTTTTCTTCGCAGGAAGTGTAGAGAGATTGCACGAGTGGCCACTTCAGCTCCTTTGTTACTATTCGACTAAGCAACTTTAACGACTACCCTTGCAAACCCGATCAAACTCCTCTGTCCCTCTCTGTTTATATGTAATATGTATACATACGTATATAATTATAATTATAATGTTAAAAAAAGAGAAAAAAATGATAAAAAAAGAGAAAAAATGATATAAAAAGAAAGGATAATGAGACTTTCAAACGTATGTCAAAGACCTGCTGTGGGTCTCCGAAAGGTTTCCGCTCGTGTGGTTCGAATGCAAAGAGTACGATCACACTATCCCATAGGACAAAATGGTCGTAAGCCTTTACAATCGACACAAGCAGGCCGATGGAAAAGCAGATGGAGTTATAAATACGATTAGCCATGGAGGATAGCGGCTTTCACCTACCAACCTCGATGGATAATAATATCTATAACCCAAAAGTTCACGAGATTTCCCCTATTCGATACACCAGCATCGAATATGGTTTATTTGATTGTGGGGATCGGTTTCCTACGGGCGCAAGCCCCCGTAGTTAATTACATCTTAGACCTCGGTCTAAGAAAACTCTCGATTAAGGATGGTGTATTATTCACTTCTTGATTTGGTGCACAAAAAGAGTTCCTAAGTTCTATTCCAAAGAGTCTCTTCTATTTACCCTTAGTGATGATTAGACATTTTTGAATGGATAAAGATGTGATTAAAATTTTGAGTTTAGAAGATCAACGAATAGATTACTATCCTAAGAGAAAAGACAGACTCAAAACACAGATGAAAGGAGACTTACTGAGGGGTGTACAACCTGGACTTATGCTTGCCTGGAGTGAGCTGCCAGCTAACATCCTAAACACAATCAATCGCTCTATATGTATACAAGATAGGAAGGCTCTATCCTAGGAAATCAAGGATTTATAGTTTAAAAGATTTCAATCAGGGACTCTACAATATGCAAAAGGATGTACCTAACGCCATGTATGATGCATGAAACAGATACGAAATATCCTTAAGTCTAATGATGTAATGCATGTATGTAAGTGAAGCATAATGTGAGGTAAAGTGTGTAAAAACATATGCATGCATGACATTCAGTGTACATAAAAAGTAAATAAACACACCCTAAGGGTACTCTCCAGGCAAGGTACCCGCACAGAAAATCATTCAAACGGTGCCCACTGGCACAAATAGGTGGCCTACTCTACAGGCCTAAATGACCCTAATGGTCTCTAAGGCTCACAAAAAAAAAAGAAAGAAAAAAGGGGGGTATCGTACCCAAAACCAGAAGGCCAAAAACCTAGCGGTGCCCACTTCGTGTGGGAAAACGACGATGCCCAATGGCACAAGTAGGTGGCCTACTCTACAGGCCTAAATGACCCTAATGGTCTCTAGGGCTCACAGAAGGGGGCAAGCTTTGACCTATAGGGCCAAAGCTTCGTCAGTGAACTAACCTAAGGCTGGCTACCTAAACATGCTAGAATACCTACTAACAAGCAGTGTGTGATGTGAAGCAGTTCGATATATAACTAAAAAAAAATTACTTTACAAATTGCAGAAATTATACCTGACTGTATGTGGCGCTGCCACTTAAAAGCTTATAAGCAAGCGGTCAAGTGTAGTTCCCGATCATTAAGCTCCAATGTACCTCGCAAAAAAAAGATAACAGAGAGATATATATATATGAGCGTAGATGCCGTTCAGAAAAGAAATGCAGATAAATAACAAAGATATAACTAACAGGAAATTGAATAAAGCTAACAGAAAATTTAATAATTGCATTTATAGAACATGTATATGTAACAAGCATTGAATAACAAGAGAAAATGTAAGCCTGACCTAGAGCTAAAAAATGTGTTCTAATCAAACATGTCTAAGGTATGTGTGACAGGTTATGTGGTTTGGATAGGTCCTATGTAGGATATTTTAATTATAGTTATTTTCATTTGATTTGTTGAAGGACAGAAGAAAGATTTTAGTTTAAGTATAAATATTAATACTTTTGGATTGATTTTTGTATATTTTATTTTAGTATTTGATTGATTACACCACCTTTGTTTCACACCGAGGCCGTGAGGTTTATTTCACCCTCCTTGAGGCTAACTTAATAGCCTCGTAGGCCTGGGTTACCCAGTGGCAATCAATTTTTGTTGAATTATTTTTGTTGGTTATAAATTAAAAAAGAAAGGTATATTAGATGATTTATTATCGATTGATGTTTGATTCAAATCATTAATAATTAATTTTATAGTTTAGCACTCCATTAAATTCATTCGTGGCGTTGTGCCACCAGGCTCGAGGAACCAGGCCTCCTTAGGACACTTAGCCCCGCAGCCCGGAGTAGTCCATCCAATAAACTTCATCTTTGGAGTGATTGTTATATATTAAGGGGTTTGTTGACTGATTTTAAAAGATTGATTTAAGAGATTTTATTTTAGGATTTGATTGAATTATTCAATAGTTACAAATTAGAAAGAAAGATGAATTAGGCAGTTTATTATCAATTAAGGTGTTAGATTAATTAAGTTTGCTATCAACTGGTTCGTGGCGTTGTGCCACCAGGCTCGAGGAACCAGGCCTCCTTAGGACACTTAGCCCCGCAGCCCGGAGTAGTCCATCCTAAAAACCAAGTTGATATAGTTGTATTAAGAGGTTTGTTGATTTATTTTAAAAGATTGTTTTAAGAGTTTGATGGATTTTAGATGAGTTATTAGACTTTTAGTTGTAATGAAATCTCTTGATAAATTCTTTATGATTCATTTAGTTTATGTTAGGTTTTGATTCACTTGACTTAATATTAAAGGTATTTTAAACTAAGTGTGTTGTTAATTATAAGTTGGTTTGATTAAAGCTTTGATTTTATAATTCTTTTATGTTGGGGAATTTTAGTTTAGGTTTACTCTCCTAATTTAGTCTACATCTTTTAAGACTTTTAAGTTGGTTAGGGGTTGTTTAAGGGATCAGTTAAATTTGGTTTGAATTTTATAGTTTAGTAGTTATATTCGTTAATTAAGGTTGGATTAAGAATAAAATGTTTTGATACATTTTTAGAAGCTGGATTATGATTGATTCGATTGTTCGGTTATTAACAGATTAAGGCACGCTAAACCTAGGAAATAGTGTCACTAAATTTTCTATGTTCTGATGTCTCTATCCTATAAGGAACATGCACCCTAAGTCTATGTTATCTAAGACTCGATCCTTAATTTTTGTCCTTAGATGTCACTAATGTTATAGGGGAACGAAAGGAGGTGTTTTTCTAGCCCTTCTAGACATCGTGCAACGCTATATAAACTATATTTTTTATATTGACTTTAGAAGCGAACAATTTAGAAGAAAATAAAGATATTCATGATATACAAATAACATTACCTGAAGCCATTTTCGTTCATTGCTTCATTTTCAATGTGTATATGTTAGATGCAAAGTAAAAGAATGTGGTATATTTACAATAACAATAAGCATGCAATTTGTCATATTCATTTCTTTATTGACAACACATATACATACATCACCAAAGTATAAAACTGTACAAATTCGATACAACCATAAACTATATATAATGACCATGGTACAAAGCATATTCTCATTGTAATGATGCATGCTTGTATTAAATATATTAATATCATCATTCAAATGTATATATCAACACCCCAACAACTCTACATAAATCTTTGGCAATTAGATGTACAACAACAATTAAAACAAGAATAAGTGCGTCCGACTGGGTTCATGAAATTAATCAGCCACCTTAAGGTTTGGAGGGTTAACAAAGATGCTAGTTTTATTGATTCAAGATAACAAGAAGAGAGATTCACCTCGTCGATCACTATTTATTTCTTAAATGAAGATAATTAAAAATAATAATAATAATAATAATAACGAGATTATCTTAATATATAACTACTCCATTCTCACAAAAAGATTTAGTTCAAACATGCTTAGGAGAAAATTCAATTCAAATTTTCCTTACAGGAAAACCACATCCATAATGTTCTTACAAGAAGGCTAATTGGAACGAGATAGTCATTTCAATCTATTATTTAATATAACATTAAATTCAAGAAAGAAGAATAGAAGAAGGTTTGACAAAGACTAATGTTGTAGTATTTCCTTAAATAAGTTCATGTCAAATATAATGAGAAAACAACGACTAATAAAAGAACGATACACCTATTTCTTTAAATAAGTTCGGACGCGATTTCGAGCGATTTTTTTTTTTTTTTTTTTAAGGTTTAAAAAGAGTGAGTTTGAATAAATATTTGCATGCATAAATCTCATTTTGACCGAATCAATATATGAAATTTCTGCACAAATTAACTATAATCATTATGTCAAAAATCAAGTTAAATTTTTTTTGTTTTTGCTATTTCTTTTTTACCGAAAATATATTTATAATAATTTCATTTAGATAAGATAATAAAATTAACAGTACATTTGCATTGTAGTGCCTTGACAGACAAATGGAAATTGACTCATGAGATGTATACGCCAATATCACTTTTTTTTTTTTAACTAAGAAACAATACTAAGTATATCGTTATGCACAAATTTCCTCAATCGATCATAAATGATATAAATAAGATGCTATATAAATGATACTAAACATGCTTCCTAAACATCTTTCTTGAAGTTATAATACATGCGAACGTCACTTAGGCACCACGAAAGAATTATGCATTTGATCACATGATTTGATTGTGGCTCATAGCAGTGGTGCAACATATAGGCAAGATTCTTATGGAAATAGATCACCAACCATGACAAGAATCTCAATCCTTTCCCAATAACAATATTAAAGAATAAGCTTAACATGATTTTTCTTAGCTCTCCCAAACAATACTCACGTTTATACATGTACACAAAAACTAGCATTTGGAGAAAAATCATTCGATAGATCCAAGAAAGAAAAATAAATTTATTTCTCCCTTAAGTATTTTTCATTCTCCACAAACCAAATACCTTTATTTTGAACTTATAAATCTACTCATTTAAATTTAGAATATATGAAGCTACTTAATCTCATCACCAAGCTTCGTATCTATGATCGCATACAAATATATCATCGAAAACATAGATTATTCTTCACCAAGTGGACCTCCAATTAACATTAATAAAGTCATTGTACGATCTTTTTGAAGTATATATTTTTTTTTAAATCAAATCGTCATCATGCATTTTTTTTTTTTCAAGGCTTCTTTGAAATAATTCAACACTAACTTGGAACAATAAGATGTATGCGAACATCACCTTTCAGATTTTTTTATTGACAATCTTGTAGATGATGCACTAAAGGAAAGCTTTCATATCAACAAACCACTAAATAAGATTTCAATGTGAGCAAAACCATCATGAATCCCCTTTTTTTTTTGTTTGAGACATTTCATCAAATATTTTGTATGCGATATGTAAACTAAGAGGAATATAAGGCTAAGGCTTTGAGAATTTGCCACATATCTCATATTCTTGCAATGAAATTCAACTTATGGATAGCAAAGGCATAAACTGCAACAATAAATAGCATTCAACGTTAAAGCAAATACTCATCCTCCTTCATCATATTCTCAAAGGTATTATCCTAACTTACTATCAAGAGGCATCACCAACGCTTATGAGAGGGATAACAGAAATAATTCATTCACACATGAACATTGAAAAAGTAATTAAGAGAATAAGCCACAAGAGTAACGAAATGATTCATACATAAATAAAAGAAATAGAAAAGAGAACAAAAAGAAAGAATGAAGAGGAAGGAGGAAATAAAGAACAAGAAGAAGAAAAAAAAAATAAAAATAAAGGAAGAAGAAGGGATGAAAGAATAATAAAGATAGGGGGAAGAGATTACCTTGCCAAGGGAGAAAGGGTGTCGTCAGCTTCCACGCAAGAGAAGCGACGAGACTTCAGTCCTAGCTCGGTTTGAGTTCCAAACAAAGGAGAAGCGGAAGCTGGGCTTTGGTTCGATCTTGGAGTTCGCGAGCAACAGAGATGGAGCGGAGAAATGGAGGGACGTCGGCGTCGGGTGCAGAGGAAGTTGAGACCTGGGTGGCTTCGGACGGGAGCGAGGCATCAGTTTTGGTCCGGAGAGGGTAGTCGTGGGTTCGGTCCAGGTGTATGAAGCCGAGAGAGGGAGAAACGGGAGGAAGACGGAGAGAGTTCGGCTCGTCTGAGATTTTCGAAAATCGAGAGAGGGAGGGGAGACGTCCTTCGACCTCCTGGCTTATGCGAACAAGTGGAGGCGGGAGTGTGAAGAGGCTTCGGCCTTCGGGTCTGTCGCTAACAGAGAAAATGGGAGAGGGAGAGCGGGTGTGAGAAGGAGAGATCCCGAGAGAGAGAGAGTTCGGGTGTTTTGGTTTCTCTGGGCTCTGGCCTTCTGCGAACCGAGGGAGGCGGGAGAGGTAGAGATCGGGCGTGAGAGAGGGCAGGAGCGAATGCCCTAGTCAAAACTACGGCTGGAGCTTTTCTCTACACCAGTCCAGAGAGATCACGGGACTGAGCACTGCCGCCGCGGCAGAGTCCAAATTTCGGGAAGATCGAGACCGCCGATTGCGTTTCCGGATTTAGAAAACAAATTCAAATGTAGTAGAAAGTCAAGTATGATTCAATTGAAATTGAATTTGGCCTATTGGGTTGAAATCAGGTCTATATTGGGTTCAATTCAGCCCAATTCAGATTAGTTCAAATCCGACCCAACTCGATCAAACTAATTCAATAATAATAATAATAATAATAATAATAAAATAAGAATAATAAAACCAAATTTGAATCAATGCTGATTCGGGTTGAGTCGAGCTCGACGAGGCCCGATCAACTCGATCAAAGGTGCTCGAGGGCGAATTAGGTCAAAAATGAGGTCAACACCTGCACCGTCGACCGTAGGTCCGATTAAGAATGTTCAAATTGAAGACCCGCACCATCGATCTTAGATATGGGCGGATGATTTCACAGTTCGAAGACCCGTGCCGTGATCTTAAATTCGGGCGGATGATTTTAAATTTGAAGCCCCCTGCGCCATTGATCTTAGATATGGGTGGGATGAAATAAAATTCGAAGACCCAATGCAGTCGATCTTAGATCCTGATGGGATGATTTTAATTCGAAGTCCCCATGTAGTCGATCTCAAATCTTGGTGCGATTGTTTAAATTCAAAGACCTTACGCCGTTGACCTTAGGTTCGGGGAGGAAGAAATTTCGGCAAATGCCGTCCCGATTTCTCCCTCAGTGGAGAGGGGATGCTGGGAGGCTGCCGAAATTTCCTGGAAAATTATATAATTTTTTTTGAAACAATTGGAGAGCAATTCAATTTGGATTTTAATTAATCAATTAATTAATGGATTAAAATTCATTAATTAAAATAAATTGAATTTAAAATTTATTGATTGATTTTTTTTTAAATCAAGAATAAGTTTAAAATTCAAGAGCATTTTCAGATCCGAGGGCATTTTAAAAAAATTGAGAGTTTTAAAATTAGAAAGCTTTGAAATCTAAATTTGATTAATTGGTTAATTAATTTATCAATCAATTGAGCAATTATAAAATAAAAATGAAATAAAAAAAGGAGGGGGAAGTTCCACTAATTGACATATATAACTTTGCTTTCCAACTCTCCAACTCACAAACCCTCACAAACTGTACAACCTCTCCAAAACAAAAGCTCTCAAACTTTCCAACTCACATGTACTTTGCTGCTCTCCAAATTTTATACAAAACTCACCACAACAAATTTAAACTCTTTTAAACAAAGACACTCTGCAAGCATTCCAAGATCCCTCTTACACGAGCTCCTGCAGCTACCTGTGGGTTATATCCTCTGCAACTGCAAGCCTTGGCTGTTGTAACTACTGGCTACGAACACCTGCAACCAAGCAAATGAAGAATTAGTATATTATAAATAAATTGAATGATTGCTGGTAAATCTAAGCTATTGCAAGTATAACAAAAAATGTGGGAAATGTGTAAAAAGAACTATAACAATACTGAAATAGAGTAACAAAGTACTACCGACAATTTTCAAAGGAAAGCCGTAAGCCCGTCCTTAGGGGAAAGTTTTAGGTATAAATCGACCTAACCCCTAATTAAAACACCGGCCACTTTTGATAGAAGCCGTAGGCTCGACCTCTGAGGGAAATATTTAGGTGATAATACAATCCTAGACCCCTCACTTGGGCATCCTAGTTTATAGAGCTTGGTTGTAAGACCCATCACTCGGGCCATTTAATTTGAAGGGTTAGGTCGTAAGACCCATCATTAGGCAACTTCTAAGGAAGCACTAAGACCTATCCAACTGAAATATTCGGGCTACATTTAGTAGAGGTCGTAAGTCACACTAACTGGGTTACTTTCAAATGAAAAGTCACAAATCCCTACCCAAATATAATCACACGGACAACTCTTGTTGGAAAATCAAGGCAAAAGCTTCAGGAAAGAATTTTTCATCTTCAAATAATACTTTGAAACACAATAATTATGATACTAATCCTATGTCAAAAGCATATGGAATTTCTATCGTAAGATCTTCTACAAAATACACAAATTCATGAGCATCCTAGTCTATTGAGTTAGGTTGTATGACCTGCTAACGGGCAACTTCTAAGTGAAGTCGTAAGACTCATGTTTTAGGAAAATTGTTAAATAAATAACAATGATCCTAAACCCCAAACAATCAATTCAAACCAATGGATATCTTGGACTAAGAGATTAAACTGTAAGACCCGCTTTTCTAGTAACTTCCTAAGGAAATTATAAGACCTACCCAAACAAATAACGCTCCCAGTCAGCCTTGCTGTAGAGTTAGGTTGTAAGATTCATATTTGGGTAACTCATAAATAGAGTAGTAAGCCCCATTCCAAATCAAATATCCGGGCTATTTTCTACGAAAGCCGTAAGTCCCAACTTAAATCTAAATACCTGAGCTACTTCTTAAAGAAGCCATAAGACCATCTCCAATCCAAACTGCGGGGTTACTTCTAAACGAAGTCATAAATCCCAAATTAAATTAACTCTTGGGTTTTCTAATAGATGTTAACTGCAAAACACCTAACAAAATTAAAACTAAAATTCATATCTAATCACTTCAGTCTATTTGGGATCCATGAGAGGAGGCAACCCATGGCTGTTAATCAAATTCCCTGGACACTATAGTCAATGATTGTTAGTGTTGGTAGACTAGAATCCACGGTATACCCAGGATGACGGAATCATGAGATCTTGATCGGGTTTACCTCCATTTCCCCCACAATTGAGACTAAATTACCTAAAAATTATTTTATTTTATGAGTTCTCTCTTACGTGTTAAGAGAGGTAATTAACTATGAGTGTTTGCGCTCATGGGAAGTAAGGACCCCAAATCTTTAAACCCTGACACTATCCTCAGGGGAAATCAAGTTAATTACAATCTGACTTAAGTGAAATGAAATCCTACGACTGTAAAACGGGATTCATGCATTCGTGCCGTTTTTCTTGAGCCAACATGTTCCCTTCAGGCTCTTCGTTTTCCCCTATAACCCTTTGGTTTCCTTGCTGTTTTTACTGTTGTTGCTCGTTTTCCCCATTGGCTACTGTGTTGCTTCGGTTTCTTCCCTAGGCGACAATCCCTTCGGTTTTGGGTAGCTGTCCCTTCGGTTTTTGTGTCCATTAACTACTGTATTAATGCCTCGTTTTCACCCCAGCTGCTGTGCCTTCGGTCCCTCCTTGCTACGGTTTTCAAGGAATTCTAGTGGTTGCTTTAAAGGTGCATTAACTACATGTACTAATTATCTTTTTCCTTTTTTTTTTCCCTATAAATGGGTATGTTTTGTGGCTGTTTTAGATGAGTTTTGTGATGATTTTTGGAATGAAACCTTTGGGTTTTCAATAGCTTGCGAGCTATCCTTTTTGACCTCCCTATCTTCTTAAACTTCGTCTCTGACTTCTATATTTTTTCTTCTCTTCATGGTAACCTTTCGATTGTATCTTTCTTCTAAAAAATTTGTAATGTGTCTTTGAGTCGTATTTGTAGGTTGTCGTTGCGTCGTGTTTAAATTATTTGTTATTTTTGTTGTTCCTTTTATTTTAAATTGTAAGATTTTGTTTGTCTATGTTTAAGGAAAGGAAGACTTTTGTTTGAGTTTGCAATACTAGTATTTTTTTTTCCATCAATTTGGTTTCAGAGCTTTAGGTTGTAGTGGGTCTTCCTTTCTTTGAGTCTTAAAAAAAGGACAATCATGATGTAATAGAATTTGTTGTTGATGAAAATCAACCATATGTTTTTGAAGACAAAATTCCAACAAGCAGATGGATCCCGTCCCAAGGAAGTTCTACAAATCCAATCCAGAATGAACTATACAAAATTCAGTGTTGGATTTCAATGGTTGTTTGGCCTTTCCTGTGTTGGACTTCGATGTTCCCTCCCGACTCTTTGTTTTCCCCTATAAACCTTCGGTTTCCTTGCTGTTTTTACTGTTGGCTACTCGTTTTCCCCCATTGGCTGCTGTGTTGCTTCGGTTTCTTCCCCATGCGGCTGTCTCTTCGGTTTGGGTAGCTGTCCCTTCGGTTTTTGTGCCCATTAATTGCTGTATTAATGTCTCGTTTTCCCCCTAGTTTCTGTCCCTTCGGTCCCTGCTTGCTGCAGTTTTTCAGGGAATTCTAGTGGTTGTTTTAAAAGTGCCTTTTTCCTTTTTTTCCCCTATAAATGGGGTTGTTTTGTGGCTGTTTTAGATGAGTTTTGCGATGACTTTTGGAATGAAACATTTGGGGTTTCAATAGCTTGCGAGCTATCCTTTTTGACCTCCCTATCTTCTTAAACTTCGTCTCGGACTTCTATCTTCTTTCTTCTCTCCATGGTAACCTTTTCATTGTATCTTTCTTCTCAAAAAGTTGTAAGGTGTCTTTGAGTCATATTTGTAGGTTGTCGTTGTACTGTGTTTAAATTGTTTGTTGTGGTTGTTCCTTTTATTTTAAATTGTAAGGTTTTGTTTGTCTATGTTTAAGGAAAGGAATACCTTTTTTTTGAGTTTGCAATACTAGTATTTTTTTTATTACATCATCGTACCTACTATTACTCATATTTTTCTGATTTATATCTAGTACTGGATGACTTGATTGTTCACTTGAGGAGAATATGGTACATTTAAATGTGCAATGTGAATAAATTACGAATATGATATATGTATTATTATGAGTCTTGTGGATATATGAACTCTTGTAAGACAACTTTGAGTTCTCAATAGGAAGAGTACTTGATGTATAATGCATCAAAAGTCTGAATGTTACTGTCTTTGTGGATATGCGGAATTTTGATATGATATCAATTGATTGGATTTTCCCTGCCTATTTGTCCAACCTGTTCTTGGTGCAATTTACTACGGCGTGGGGATTATGCTAATTGAGTAGTGACATACGTATGGTTTAGATGGTGGCGCTGACCTAGATGTGCACCATCTCTCCTTACTTCCTCTTTTAATTTTATTTATTAATTTTACGAGTTATTTTTGTTAGCCCAAATGTGGTGCTTGTTCTTTTTCCGCATTATATCCAATTTCTCAAAGGTCGAATTGGCCAATTCATTCTATATCTGTTACCTTTTTCCTTTTTTCGCATTCTGGGCTTGGCTGGCCAATCTGAAGGTTATGGATTTCCTTTCTGGTTTGAAGTATGCGTTTATACTTGCATAAAAGCTGTTTCTTTTTTTTTTATATTGGTGGGCTTAATTTAGCATTCCTTATCGCTCTCTGAGTAAAATAAGTTCTTGTTTTTATATAGATAAGTCTATTCTCTTGCATGACTTTAGGATATACTGTGATTCTGTGTGGTTATCATGCATCTGTTCATGATGATATGCTGATGGATAAAGATATTTTGTACTCCTCTTTTGTTATTATTATATCAAAATATTTTACAAAATAATGTATCCTGAAGAAGACATGTTTTAGAATTTTTGATGTGAAGCTGAACCTTTTTGTTTTTTAAACTTTTTACTCCAGGTTTATCTGCAGGACCTATGGAAAATGGATCTATAATTTATTCTACAAGTAAATTTGATAACAAAATAGAAGCTTCTTCTGCCAAAATGTACTTTCATTACTATGGTCAGTTGCTGCATCAGCAAAATATGCTACAAGATTATGTCAGGACAGGTTATGATAAAAAATAATTCCCGATCATATTTCTTCTAGTACTTGTATTGTTATTTTTCTGCAGGTAGTTGTTCCTTCGCTTAGTCCCCAGCTCACTTTGAAATTTCATTCGATATTGCCATGTACAGGCTATAAACATACTATTGATTTTGGGCATAATTTTACAGGAACCTATTATTCTGCAGTAATTGAAAACTGTATAGACTTTCAGGACCGTGTTGTAGTTGATGTTGGTGCTGGTAGTGGCATACTCTCACTCTTTGCTGCTCAGGTATACCTATAGAATATTTAACTGATAATTATAAGTCGTAGCGAAGCTACGTGTTGTTGTGTTGTTACGTTGATGGTGCTATCTTTCTTCTTGCAAGTGCTTTTAAAGAATATATAACTAATTGGTCCGCGTCTAGGCTGGTGCCAAACATGTTTATGCTGTAGAGGCATCTGAAATGGCAGATTATGCAAGCAGGCTGGTAGCTGGGAATCCATCACTTGGGGATCGCATTACGGTTTGATTTATTTCCTTTGTTCAGACTATTGCAGTTCAAACTTGTAGCATTATCTTTTTATCTTGGTCGTTGATCTTGTTGTATTTCCTTAACAGGTCATCAAGGGAAAAGTTGAGGAGGTTGAACTGCCTCAGAAAGCAGATATTCTTATATCAGAGCCTATGGGTAAATTTTTCTGTGTACTAGATCTTTTGTATCAGTCAACTTTCACAACTGCTAAACTTTTACTATTGTCCTTTTGTATGGATTTTACATTATTATTTTTATTGTTAATTTGAAACTACTTAGTCAATTTTCTCTTAATTATCTTTTCTAGAGTGAATTGCCTTATTGTTGTACAGAAATATGATTTTATGTTACCTTTTTTTAATTTTCCTTAAAGTAAATGGCATATAGGTTTCTTGTTATATAAATTTGTAGCATGATTTTATTAGGGCCTTGATCTGTTCTCATTTATATTTTACATTTTAATACGCTTTTCCTTCATTGAAACCGACTTTTTACTGTTTTGGTTTGAGTCTGTTAAACTTTTTGCACTTTACATGATCTAAGATAGAAAATAGGGAAGTTGCTGTAACCGCCTATGGTTATTCTACTTTGCTCATGTGTGCATTGAGATTTAAGCTTTAGAATACAATTCTTATCACGCATATTTAACTCATGACATGCTCTCAGCATGCTTCCCATGTTCAATTTTCCAAGGCTGGGGATCACATTGGTTCAATTTCCAATAGGTTTTCTTCACTTTGGCTTATGGTGGACTAACCGTCAATTTGGTGCTCAAATGTTTAGAAAAGACCACAAAATATGACAAAAAAGCAATGGCTTGTAAAACTAATTGTATTGGAAAAAATCCAATTAGACATTTGCTATTTAGTCCATGATCTGCCACTTTCTGAGTATGTAGCAGTTTTTGTCTTGTCATGCGAGAGATGAGCTTGCAGAATTGAAGTTGGATGCCTTTGTTTTGGGATAGTATTGCTTCAATTTTCAATCACATGATTTGAGAACATGAATCTACTTCCTTCAATTGATGTCTTCCTTTCTGATCACACAGTAGTTTGTTTTTTTGTCCTGGTTTATGATCCATATAAACAATAAGAAAATTGAATTCCAGAAAGATAAACATCCCAACCTACAATGGCACAATTTTTAGGGAGTGGGCTGTTCGAAAGCTGATTGGAAGGACTGGGATCAGGCTAAGACTGTGACTTCTATCTCTTAAAAGCGTCAGATACCTTACAGTTATCTTTTGAGGTGCTTGTTTAGTGGATGGTTTCAAGGAAACTTTAGCTGGCATCTTCCATTTTTTTTTAAAAATCGCTGTTCTTTGAGCTTGAATGATGTTTTCTTTGGACCATTTGTGAGGACACAAAGTACAAGGTCTCATGTTGAGAAATCTGTTCACGTGAGGTCAATTCAAAGTTAGATCCTGATTTATTTATTTGTTTATGCAAAATTAAATTCTAAACATGGAGTAAACTCTATCAACTAAAGGTCTTAAACCAAAAGCATCCCTAGTATTTCCACAACACATTACGTACATATTTTGTTGCTTCTTTTTAAGCTATCCTTTGGGGCATTGATGTACTGGATTTAATGTTGTTGCTCGATATAATCAGCTAATGCTTTATGAGATATATTCTTAGGCACATTGTTAGTCAATGAAAGGATGTTGGAGACATATGTCATTGCAAGAGAGAGATTCCTTGTCCCTAATGGGAAAATGTTTCCATCACTAGGAAGGTATGTACTACCACTAAACAACTATTCTTACGCTTGGTATGCTTTTGACATGTGCACTAGCTCATCTATTTTCTTGTTGCATGATTGTGCTTGAATAGATTATGTTTGTACTGTTATTTTCCATGAATTGATTTAGAAATTGAATATAAATTTTGTGTAAGTAGATGTGGCCATTATCTGCTAATGGCTCACGAAGCACATTTTTGGTTTGTATTATCATAAATGTGACCTGAATTTGTGAAACATAATCTCTTGAACCATCATCATTATCAATAGCCTTATTCCAATTATTTAGGGTTGACCTTTTGAATTCTTTATTTTATTTTATTTTATTTTATTTCTGCCAAGTGCTTAATGACTTTAAATCTATCATTCACAAATAATTTATTTCTAAGCATTTAGTTATTTTTTTCTTAATTTTCTTCTTATTTTAGTTGATTCATATCAATTAGAATTATATCATTTGACAAAGACATTTGCAGGAGGATGTATCTTGGTGTATGCTTTTTGTTGATGATATTCTTCTTGTTGATAAGACTAGAGAGGGTGATGTAGAATTAAATGCCTTTAAATGGATGTAATAATAATTTGCACGATTTCTTGAATTAAGCAAGTAAGATTAAAACTGTTAGCAATCAAAATGACAATAGAAAACAAGAGAGGGGTGCCTACGTTTAGGCTAATCCACTTGCCAAGCACTTGGAAAATCAAAATAAGCTAGAAATTCAACAACAAGCAAAGTAAATAGTTTTCAACAAAATCCCTAATCTAACAATAAGATTAAAAATATAGAAAACACGCTCAATCCTACGTTTACTAAGCTTAGGCATAAAACGAAGCACAACTCCTTGTGATTTTTCATCACCTACAAGGTCAAGGGATTAGGAATGTAATTAAAAGGGGAAGAAGTTCACATTTGTTGAAACCCATAAACAAGTAGGCGAGATGGTGAAGAAGTTCGTCATAGCTTCCCTTGAAGGTTCAACTGGAGAGGAAGAAGTCTCTCCCAAGCGTTAAAGTGTTGACGATGATGATCCTTTGCTGTCCTTGCCGTTTCCCTTTGAAAGGGAGAGGTTTCTTTCAAGAATCCATGTAGGAAGTGGCAATAGAGGGTGACCGGCCAAGGAGGAAGACTAAGGGAAGATTGAGTTCAGATTTTGAGAAGAGTATTATGGAGGGAAAGCTGAAATTAATTTCCATCAATTCTTTAGGCTTGGAAATAACTTAAATAAAATATGGAGGTAAGAGAGAGGGGGCGGGTTGAGTAGAACAACATTTGGGATTTAATTCAATGGGGGAAAGCTTAATATTGGGAAGGAATTAAGTGGGTGGGCCCTTGGGAGTTTCGGCCATGCAAGAGGGTGGGGGTTGTGTGTCTGGATTCAATGTTTTTGGAGTTAGGGCATTAATTACTCAATTAATTCAGATTTGAATTAATTGATTTATTTAATGGCCTTTCCAAATATATAATTAATGAAATATGAAGGATTTGAAATTTAAATTTGAGTTATTTCAAAATTCAAACTCCTTCCATAGATAGTTGGAGTTAAATAAGGAAAGTGGAGTTTTAGGAAACAAATCCAAATTTAAATCGGGGGGGGGGGGGGGGGGGTGCGCTTAATGAGATAGGGAGAGAAATTAAGGAAGCTATTAATGCTTCCTTGAGTCATGGACTTAAATTTAGGATGAAATATTTCATCCTAATTTAACTTTAATTCAATAGGCAAGGATTTGTAAAGTTTCCTAAAATAGGAGTGATATTTTAGGTAACTTTTCAAACTCAAATAATTTGAATTTGATAAGTTAATGAGTCACCTAAATTAATCAACCCAATTAGGAAAGGAATCAATGTAAGCAAGGTTGGAGGGAAAAATCTAAGGGGAAAGTGGCGGCTTGGGCTTGGGTTCAGTTGGATGAAGGACCGACGGTGGGGTGGGGTTTTGGGTAAGCCGGCCGGTGGTTGTTGTGGGGGAAGGAGGATGTTGGCTTGAGGTGGTGGTGGTGGGAGATATTGGCCGGTGGCAGGGTGGGGTGGCTAGGAAATCCGACAGCTAGGAGGAAGAGAGATTGAAAGAAAAGAACGATAAAACAAACCACGAACCCGACCGTCTCCAAGGTTTGTGGGTGATCTGTTTTCCCTTTCCTAGGGATCTCGCTCTCTCTCCAAGTACTCTCAAGATCTCTCAAGAACTCAAGCAACAACACAAATTTTTTTATCATTCAATCATTAACTTTCAAAGAGAAACATAAGGGCTATAAATAACCTCATATATATGACTCAAACTAAGAAAGATGACAATGCCCTCAGTGCTTACATACGACCTCCCTTAAGGGGTAAACACGGGAAAAATAAATACAACATAAATAACAAGAGACAAATAATATAATAAAAACAAATACATGAAATGACTCAAGAATACATCGACTCGATCGTGACTGTAGATTGACGACCACGCCTCTGATACACTTTTCATGCTCTGATGTCCCCATCAGAGGGAGTTGAAGGTAAACTTGAATTATGGAGGTCAACTTTAGAGTCTAAAGGTTTTCGCTTGAGTTGATCTCAAACTGAATATATGGAGTGTAATTTTAGTAGCAATAGACCTAGTGAGGGGATTGTGACTTTGGGTGATCAAGTCATTAATAAGAGTACACGTTTTTGATATCTTGGATCTATTGTTCAGAGTGATGGTGAAATTGATGGGGATATTATCAGCAGAATTCAAGTTGGATGGTTGAAGTGGAGCCGTGGAGGAATGCATCGGGCTTGTTGTGTGATAGAAAAGTCCCCCTCAAACTTAAAGGAAAATTCTATAAGATGGTGGTGAGACTTAGGTGGATGAGTTTCTTGACCCTTAGAGATAGGATACGAAATGAGCATATACGTGAAAATGTTGGAGTAGTTCCAGTGGAAGATAAGATTAGAGGGAGTCGCCTTAGATGGTTTGGTCACATTAAACGGAGGCCTTCCGATGATCAAGTTAGGAAAGTTGAGGTATTAAATTTGACTTATGTTAAGAAAGGTAGAAGTAGACCTAAAAAGACTTGGTTAGAAAATATTAGAAATGATATTTCTTTATTAGATTTAAATGAGAATTTGACTTTTAACCGGACACAATGGAGAAAAAGGATTCATGTAGCCGACCCCACGTAGTGGGATAAAGGCTTGATGTTGTTTTTGTTGTTGTTGACAAAGACCAGGTCATCCACTTTGAAAATTATATGTAAGCATTTCCTTTTAACTAATATAAAACTTTATGTTCTCAGTATTAATATTTGACTATTTGGCGTCATCCTATAAGAAATGAATAATATTTTGTCACTCTATGACTACATAAAATACTTGTCATTATTATATCATTACAAATCTTTATAATTTCAATATATTTTGAAATACACATTTCTTTCTTTTCTTATTTAACACGATCATATGACTTCTCAAGTTCATCAAAAAAATTATATGAAAGTCCTTTCTATATATTTTTTAGTTCTTCATTAATTAACTTGACATATTACTCATCTTCATAGTATATATTTTTTGCTTGAATGCTAATTGATTCTTCAAAAATTGGCCCATTTTTTTCAAGTTTATATTTAATTAGTGTCGCCCATAAATTTATTGTATGAAATATAAGTTTAACTTATATATATAATTTTCACAATCTTGAACATCTCCTTTAGTTTTGAATATTGGTAGCAAAATTCTTTTTCCTTCGATCATTGGCATTCTTTTGGTCTTCAAAATTACAATAAAAAGATTTGTTAACCAAATAACATTTGCAGCATGCATAACTCTCAATCTCAATATGTATCACACATGGCCATAAAGCTTTATGCATTTCTTTAGAGCTAATTCTATTTCATTTTTTCAATCAATTTATTAAGTACATTTTTTTGTTCATTATACTCCCCCAAATTAATTTCTTCCATTTACTCTTTAATAAATTTTCAAAGTAGTATTTTAATCTTTTCTTGATGCCTTATCTTTAAAGTTTAAATTAGGTATCTCTTCTTTTCTTATGCATTTAGCAGGAACCAATCTCTTATCTTGTCTTCTCTAGTTATAAATAATTATATTTTGGGTATTTAAAGAATAATAATTTTAACATAAAAAGCATGTGAAAAAACTGTTAGATGATTAATTGCTCACAAACTATACAATAGACAATTTGGAGTTGAAGTGGGGGGGGGGGGGGGGGGGGGGGTGGTCATGAAGAGAGAAAGAAGTTCAAATTCTTGAAACTTGCATTGAGAAAGTGAACGTTGATGCCAAGTTTACATTACCTAACTTCTGTAATGCGTCAATATGATGAGAATATCACTGCACTCCAAAGTAGACAAAGTTTAATTAGTGCCACGTCACTTTGCATTGGCACTTTATTAGGCCTTTATTATAGTTATGAGACACTTATATTTTTGTTTCTGCACTATTATTTCTTTAAATACCTTATTTCTAATGCTTATATATAGTGCTTTTAGGAAAAAAATAAGTTATTTTAATCAAGTTCAAGTAGATTCACTCATTAATATACTTGATTGTTTATATGTACTAAGATTGTTGAAATATCTTTATGCAACTCATGAAAAACTTTTTTTTTTATTTGAAATGCCATCATATGCATTCAGAATTGTGTATATACATATATGCCAAGTAAATGATTAAAATGGTCCATAGAAATTTATATTTGTTTATTTTGCCCTTGACTTTTCTAAGTTTTAAATTTAGTCTCTCAACTCACTAAAATTTGAAACATTGTTTTACTATCAATTTTGTCTTTTCTTTGGACAAAAAATAGAGAGAAGTTTTCCTTGATGATATTTCAAACTTTTTAGGGCTAATCCTATTAGTTTGAACTCATATTAAGAAGTGAGTTTGACCCTAAAAAATCCTAAATGCTCTCATGGAAAGCTTCCTCCGCTAGTTTCTATCCAAAAAATTGTAAAGTTGATGGTAGGACCGAATTTGTTTAGATTTGGCGACTTAAAGGACTACATTGAACAACTTGAGATGTCTGGGATTAAAATATGCATTTTAAAATCTAGAAATCATTTTGATGATTTATTATATATATGTCAATGTTAGGAGATTTGAATAAACATATGATGCTACATCACTGCTACATTGGTAGTGATATGACTAATTCTAAAGGCATATGACTTAAAAAAAGAAGTCACTAAATTGTGGTGATTAACATTTACCTTAGGCTTGATGCTTTGGTAGAGTTATTCTAAGATGCTGGTGAAATTCTCTCAGTTTGTGCCAAGCTTGAGTGCATAGGCATTGAGTTGTTGCTTCAATATTAAGTTAGATTTTTTATCCAAGTTTAAATATAGTGTATGATTGAACTTTTTGTGTGGAGCTTACGGTAAAACATGCTTGATATTTTGTGTTTGGTTTGGGTTGAATTTGTTTTACTTGTATTTTGTACGGTTCCATTTTCTATGATGATATTCTTCTTGTTGATAAGACTAGAGAGGGAGTTGAAGGTAAACTCGAATTATGGAGGTCAACCTCAGAGTCTAAAGGTTTTCGTTTGAGTAGATTTAAAGCCGAATACATGGAGTATAATTTTAAAAGTAATAGATGTAGTGAGGGGTTTGTGTCTTTGAACGATCAAGTTATTAATAAGTGTACTCGTTTTAGATATCTTGGATATATTGTTGAGAGTGATGGTGAAATAGATGGGGCTATTATTAGTAGAATTCAAGTTGGATGGTTGAAGTGGAGGAATGCTTTGGGTTTATTGTGTGATAGAAAAGTACCACTCAAACTTAAGGGTAAATTTTATAAGATGGTGGTGAGACCTGCAATGCTTTATGGCGCAGAATGTTAACCATTAAAAGAGAAGCATAATATTAAGTTAAATGTTGTTGAGATGAGTATGCTCAGGTCGATGAGTGGATTTACTCTTAGAGATATGATACGAATCGAGCATATTTGTGAAAAGTTTGGAGTAGCTCTAGTGACATATAAGATTAGAGAGAGTCACCTTAGATGGTTTAGTCATGTAAAATGGAAGCTTTCCGATGACTCTATTAGGAGAGTAGATTTATTAGATTTGGTCTATGTTAAGAAATGTAGAGGTAGATCTAAAAAGACTTGGTTAGAAAATATTAGAAATGACCTTTCTTTATTAGATTTAAATGAGAATTTAACTCTTAACATGACACAATGGAGAAAAAGGATTCATGTAGCCGACCCCACATAGTGGGATAAATGCTTGATGTTGTTGTTGTTTAGATATAACAGTTTTTGGATTGGCATCTAACTCATCCAAAAGTTTGCTCTTGTAGGATTCATGTGGCACCTTTCAGTGATGAATATCTTTTTGTTGAAATTGCAAATAAGGTAATTGAAATTTATTGCAAATTTTGTATGATTCTTGGTTAAATTTCTGCCGTTTAGTTGTATTTCACTAGTTCATTGCAATCATGGTTTCAGGTTTCATTGTATTAGAAATCAGAGATATAGTTAATATTTTTATTCAGGATTTGTATCCAGTCTAATTTCTTCCTTCCTTTTTTTGTGTGTTCCATTAATTCATGGCAATATTGGTATCATTTTTCATTGTCTTAGAAATGGTGCATAAATTAACTTTTACATAGTATTTATATTGGACTAAGGGAACAGTTTATAATTTGTGATATTTTGCTTTTTAAACCAAGTTTTATTCTATCCATCAAATCCCCCGGATTAAAAGGAAAAAATGGCACCCTCACAGTTTCCCTCTTCATTAATCTCCAGAAATGAGGCCTTTTCCACAAATGTACTCTCTTTTCTCAATGCGGGTGCTATCGAGGATTTTGATAGTCCGTGTCTGGGTATTTTAATTGCAGTGTGAGTTCCTCTAGTATTTTGCCATTTGCCATTTGCCATTGATTGGTACTTTATGTTCATTGAATTTGTTCAGTCAACATTTTGTTTTGTGGCAACCCTTTGAGATCAATCTTCATCAACTTTATATCCTAAGTTCCAAACTCTTTATATTCGTCATACTTCAATCATTTAATGAGTTCTACATGAGGTGTTAAAATAGAAATCTTTTGGATGTTATTTAGCCAAAAAACTAATTAATTCTTAAAATAATTTCAGGCTCTTTTCTGGCAGCAACAGAACTTCTATGGGGTTGATTTAACTCCATTGTACGGATCTGCGTTTCAAGGATATTTCTCGCAGGTTTTTCCCTTCTTTGGATATTTTGTTTGATTATTTGTATAAACTCTACTAGTTTACGGAATCATATGGTAAGGCCTTTAGAATTGTTGTCATTGTTTTCTATTTTCTATTTTATGAGAAAAAATGTACATCAATTTTATTGTCAGATGATGAGGCACCAATATTTCAAATCCTTCTTGCGTTGTATATAGAGACATTTCCGCCCATCCCGAGATGCATCTTACATTTTGGCCATCTCATCAAATTTTTTTCCAAAATTAGAGATGAATAATTATGGAACATGCTGATTGCGACATGTTATGGTGGTGAACTGTATTTTTTTTTGGGTAAGCCAACTTTTTAATTGAAATTAATTTCAATGTTGGTGAATTTGCTATTGAATATGCCATTGGTGTTTGTGGTATGATGATAACACTACAAACATCAAGGTTTCCACATTTGTGTTGAATTATTATTATTTATAAAAAAATACCACACGACTTACTCACTTCGCCCATTCACACATGATCTAGTTACCCTAAGCTCTCCCTCTCACAATCTCTCACAATCTTCCTCATTCTTCCACTCTTTTATCCACGAAATCGCACAATAGTATGATACAATCTCTCTCTCTCTCTCTCCCTCTCATCTCTCAACCTCTGATTCAACTAAAAATTCTCAAACCCTTTTTCTCTTATGAGAAAATTACAGTACAACTCCTTTCTCACATTCCCTCTTCTTCGCATAGATTGCACTCTAGCTTTCGCGAACTCCTCACATCACTGAACCTGACTTGTTTACTCGATCCCTCCTTGCACAAGCTTCCCTCAATCCTGCCTCAATCGATGCTCTCTAGCTTCCTTTCTCTTCTCACGTGCATAGCCTTTTCACTCTTAAATAAAACACTTGACCGTGAAAAAGTCATGTGGGAGCTGGAGAAGGCTCGACCAAACTATAAATGTGCAAGGAAGAAAAGTAGCTCATGCGATTTGCAAATTTAAGTTAAATATGCCCCTAATTTCTAAATTGAGGCTTTAGGTAAAACAGGGATGCTCAAAATTTAAGATTTTGCAGGATTTTAAGTAGTCATTTTTGTTGTTTAGCAAAATTTAAGTTAAACCTTGCTTCAATCCTACTACAAGCATCCCCTTTCCCCCTCTCCTCTCACACTCTCTATTCTTCCCTCAATGTTTCTCTCTCTCTACTCTCCTCTATCATGTTGACCTCTAACTGTCGGAGAACCCGACCGACTCCACCTCAGCCACGATCGGACCCAATCGAACAACCACCCACGTCGTTCCCACGATCGCACAACCGTTGCTCCTCACGACTCAAAATAGGAAACTCTCCCTCATTTGCTCTCACGCTCTCAGAATCGCGCGCACAGAGACTCACACATACAGAGAAGAAAGGATTTCGGGACTTACCTCCTCCAGGAGACATCTCTCCCGATCTCAATCTCGACTTCAGTCGAAGACCCTCCAGCCTCCGTCAAGCAAGCCGAGTCCAGCCTCTCCGGCCAACTTCCGCCTCTTCTAGCGACCGAACCCGACGCCCACCTCTGCATTCGACCTAGCCGGCACGATCTGCACCTGCCCCGGCCAAGCCTGCCGCCGACCTGCCCCGACCTCCTGCTCCGACCAACTCCAACCGCCGCGATTGCTCCCGTGTCCGTACCCTAGCCGCCCGATCGGGCTTCTTCCCGATCGGGCTTCTTCCCGATCCCTCTCCTTCCTCTGTTATATATATAATGAAATGATATTAAAGAGAGAGAGAGAAATGTGAGGATTTTCAACAGGTGGGAGAAATTTGAAGGAAGTCCCGGGGTTGATCCGATCCCCCGAAGCCCTTGGCCGTTAAGTTAATCCGGCTGAGGGAGCGCAGACACCGATGGACTCGATCGCTCTCTCAAATTTCCTCGCCGTTGATTCGCTCCGGCCGAGTCGAGCACTCTCTTACCTCCCGGCATCGGGGAGGGGACGCTGGGAGGCTGCCGGATTTTTCTCAAACTTTTGGGACTTAGTCTAATTAGCCACAAATCTCCGGCAATCAACAACCACTACAAAGAACTTTCGAAGACTCTTTTATGAGATCGATTCGCTCTCCCAAATCTCCTTGCCGTCGATTTGATCCGGTCGAGTCGAGCACTCCCTTACCTCCCGGCATCGGGGAGGGGACTCCCGGAGGTTTCCAAATTTTTCTCAAACTTTTGGGACTTAGTCTAATTAGCCACAAATCTCCGGCAATCAACAACCACTACAAAGAACTTTCGAAGACTCTTTTATGGGATCGATTCGCTCTCCCAAATCTCCTCGCCGTCGATTTGATCCGGTCGAGTCGAGCACTCCCTTACCTCCCGGCATCGGGGAGGGGACGCCTGGAGATTGACGAAATTTTCTAATAAATTTGGGACTTAGCCAAATTTTTGAAAGATTAGGGAAATGTGGACTGATTTAATTTGGAATTAATTAATTAAATAAATTATAATAGGGACGTGGCACGTGCCCTCTGATCGGGTGGTTTTGCCGCAAAATGGCACCATTATGTTACGATCACGGCCAAAGCCCGTATGTTCCTTAAAGGCGTCAAACCATTGAGTTATGAATCATAGGGTATAACTGATAGGCATAAAGCCTTCTGTTAGCTAAGGTGGATTCATATATATCCCCTTAGACAAACACCAATCCAGGTCTACAAGGTATTCTTGGACGAAGCAACCCATGGCTGCAAACAAGGTGCCTTCTGTCAGGTTGGGTCGACTATCTCCTCTGACTAAGTAGACCATGGAACATGACAGCCCGGGACGACGGAACCATGGGATCTTGATCGGGCTCGTCTTCATTCCCCCCAACATCAGTTTTAAGTTTGTGGTGATAAACTCTAAATTTCAAATCATCCAAATTCAAAATTTAAACTCTAAAATTATTGCTATCATCCTTAACGACTAGCCTTAATCGAAAGTTCTCTCTCGTTATCGGGAGGGGTAATTAACTATAGGGGCTTGCGCCTATAGGAAACCAGAACTCAGATCAAAAAAGTCCTCACCAAATGAGGGCGAAATCTCTGGGTAGTGTCTTATCAAACCCAATCTGCCTTCTAAAAATTCCCCCGGAACCTAATCTCGTTAAAACTCTCTATCGTCGTCATCACACAAACACTTAAAAATAAATAGACTGATGATGTGGAGAGGCCGGGATCACACACAACAAAATGGAAATTTTCAGAGCCCATAGATTTATATATATATATATATATATATATATATATATATATATATATATATATGTTGAAATGAAATTAAAGAGAGAGAGAGAGAGAGAGAGAGAGAGAGAGAGAGAGAGAGAGAGAGAGAGAGAGAAATCAATTTTAAATAGGTATGAAGATTTGAAGGAAGTCCCGGGGTTGATCCGGTCCCCCGAAGCCCTTGGCCGTCGAGTTAATCCGGCCGAGGGAGCGCAAACACCGATGGACTCGTTTGCTCTCCCAAATCTCCTCGATGTTGATTCGCTCCGGCCGAGTCGAGCACTCTCTTACCTCCCGACATCGGGGAGGGGACGTCGGAAGGCTACCGGATTTTCAAGGGGACTAAATTTTTTTTTTTAAATTTAAATTAAGTTGTTTAAATTAGCAGGTCGATCGCCCACATTAGAAGACTTGAAAACTCTTTTATGGGATTGATTCGCTCTCCCAAATCTCCTCGCCGTTGATACGCTTCGGCCGAGTCGAGCCACTCTCTTACCTCCCGGCATCGGGGAGGGGACGCTTGGAGGCTGCCGAAATTTCCTTAAAATTTTGGGACTTAGCCAAAATTTTGAAATGATTGGAAAATGTTCAATTGCTCATTTAATTTTAAAAATAATTATAATATTAATTATTTGATAAATTAAAATAAAAAAAGGGATTTCTAAGCGAGTATCGACAATCAACTACAATCTGCATCCAATCATCGATAGCAAATCATCGACAACCAATCATCTACAATTGGCGATCATCAAAGCTTCTGAAGACCAAATCTCCTCGCCGTCGATTTGATCCGGTCGAGTCGAGCCACTCTCTTACCTCCCGGCATCGGGGAGGGGACGTTGGGAGGTTGCCAAAATTTACACAGAAATTCAAGACTTAGCCAAATTTTGGGAAGATTAGAAAAAACAACTTGGAATCAATTAATTAAATCAAAACTTTTAAATTAACTATGAGATTTTAATTCAACATTAAGTCTCTTAATTAATTTAACTAAGTTAAACAAAAATCCAAATTCTTGAAATAAAATCAACCAACAATTGATTTTGACTTGAGTTGACTTGACTTGAATGTTCAACGAAGATTTACACTTGAACTTAATCTGAATCAAATGGAAAGGACTCGAGCTCGAATTGAATCAAAATTTTAACAAATGAACAATCAATAAAAGGATTGGCTAAAGTCATGCTACAATTCACCTATGAGAAGAAATAGGGAATTCGTAGTGCCCATAACAACTAGCCTACAAGTAAAGACAAAAGAGCTTGTATTGAACGAATCAATCCACCTACGAGGGAGGATAAGGGAATTTGTAGAAAACAAGACAATTCTCCTACAAGTACGAGCATGATATAATAATACTGATTGAGCAAACACCTTCTACGAGCTGTGCTAATTGACGCTTAGAGGAGTCAAAACAAACTAAATGCAATAAGTTAAATCTAATACCACTTACGCACCACCGGATCCGTAACATGTGTATAAGCGGACAAAAGGCGTTCGTAGGTCCTTAAATGAAATTCCGGGCTATTGTTAAATAAAATCTCTTGATTAAATGGGTCATATTTAAATATTTTAAAATGCCCCTTATGTATTAAATATGATCCATTGAACTAAATAAACCCCTGCATGTGCTCCGACAAATGCAATAAATTTCTAAATGCCAATGTCCGAGAATGCTGCGCAGGGTCAAATGATATTACCCGCATGTGCTCCAATCGTCATATCTAAGTCCCAAATCCGACGATTCAAGAATGCTACGCGGGTCTAATATTCAAGTTTTATCCTCCTTCTTGAAAGGACTAGAGTCGACATGACTTGAAGTATAAAATGCTTACCAAATTCTTACAAAAATAAAAGTGGCCTCAATGTCACCCCGATGATGGCCGTGTTGATCAAAAATCTCAACCGGAGGGGTCAAATCTATAATCAAATAAAAGTCCAAATTCTTGAAATGAAATATATCACCTTAAAATTAAAAATAAAAATCATCCACCTCCCGCAATCGCTTGTCGAGGGCGATAAATGTAAAATTAACCTCAGCTCACAAAGAGCAAATGCATGTCGGGTGTATCACTACGATTCATCCTCAAATAGTCTCTTGCCAACAGGGACGTGGCACGTGCCCTCTGATCGGGTGGTTTCGCCGCAAAATGGCACCATTATATTACGATCACGGCCAAAGCCCGTATGTTCCCTAAAGGCGTCAAACCCTTGAGCGATGAATCATAGGGTATATTCGATAGGCATAAAGCCCTCTGTCAGCTAAGGTGGATTCAGATATATCCCCTTAATCAAACACCAACCCAGGTCTACAAGGTATTCTTGGACGAAGCAACCCATGGCTGCCGATAAAGTGCCTTTTGTCAGGTTGGGTCGACCACCTCCTCTGACTAAGTAGACCAGGGATCATGACAGCCCGGGACGACGGAACCATGGGATCTTGATCGGGCTCGTCTTCATTCCTCCCATCACCAGTTTTAAGTTTATGGTGATAAACTCTAAATTTCAAATTTCAAACTTCCAAATTCAAAATTTAAACCCTAAAATTATTGCTATTATACGATAGGTTTATACCCTATTTGACCTCTTTAACGACTAGCCTTAATCGAAAGTTCTCTCATGTTATCAGGAGGGGTAATTAACTATAGGGGCTTGCGCCTATAGGAAACCAGAACTCAGATAAAAAAGTCTTCACAAAATGAGGGCGAAATCTCTGGGTAGTGTCTTATCTAAAACCCAATCTGCATTTTGAAAATTCCCCCGGAACCTAATCTCGTTAAAACTCCTTGCCGTCATCGTCACATAAACACTTAAAAGAAAAATAGACTGATGGCGCAGAGAGGCCGGGATCACACATCTAAATGGAATTTTTCGGAACCCACATATCACACACTCTCTCCACCCATGATACCTCTCTTTCTCTCTCTCTCTCTCTCTCTCTCTCTCTCTCTCTCTCTAAAAAAGGCAAAAAAAAAAGAAATTCCATAAAGGAAGAAAAAATTAAACAAAGGGAGATGGGAAAAGTGTGTAGCGTTGCTCTTATCGCAAAAGTTCCCTTGCTGTCGGTATTATCATTGCCACCAACTGGAAGGTGTAATGCAAGAGCTGAAAAAGTTTAAATACATGTGTGTTATTCAAATGGGATGAGGACTATGCAAAACAATTACTTGGAATCATTATTCCAATCCATTGATGAAATATTGTGTGCATTTGGTGCAAAAATTGAAGGCATATGCATGCTTTTTTAAGCATAGTGGGTTTGAAGAACCTTGACCATGACATCATAAATATTGACCTTGCACACTTTTTTTAAGCATTTTAGGAAATTCTAACATTTCTTATAGAAGCCCCTACACAGGGGAGATATTAAGAGATTGTAAAAAATTTTTAGATTTAATTAACTTAAAAGCAAAAGTACAATAATGACCCTGGATAGAAGCAATGAAAAATGAAGATAAATGAAAACAAAGTTATAAAATGAGCACTCTAAATGCAATTTTTGTTAGCTCACAACTAGAATTGAGCACTGAGCCTCACTAATGAGCATGGATATGACCTCATTGAACACTAAGAACCCCTTTGAATTGTGAACAAAATGCATGTAAGCCAAAGTTGCTTCGATAAAAATACAACTTGCAAGATTTGCTTTTGAATCCCCCATAGCCACTTGGAAGCGGACAAAAGATGTTCTTTAAAAATTCTAAAGTGAAAAGTTGCACGCAGTCTAAATGAAAAAATTTTCATTCATTAAATTATTTTTCAAATCATGTACACATTACAAGACAGCTCTCAAATTCAATTATGACATCTCAGAGAGCATGCAAAAAGCCTTTAGACTCTATGGTTGACCTCCATAATTCAAGTTTACCTTCAACTCTCTCTCTAGTCTTATCAACAAGAAGAATATCATCAACAAAAAACATACGACAGGGTACAATCTCTTGCAAATGTCTAGTGAGAACATCCATGAATAAAGTAAAAAGATATGGGCTTAAGGCTATCCTTGATGCAATCCACTAAAAATAAGAAAATACTTGGTCAAATCACCTTGTGTTTAAACACAAGTAACAGCTCCTGCATATATATGCTTAATGAATTGAATATAAACATTATTACCCCTTATGTAGAACTCTTCATAGCACTTCTCTTGGAACTTTATTATAAGCTTTCTCTAAATCAATAAAATCATATGTAGATCCTCCTTGTTCTCTCTATACTTCTCCATCAAACCTCTCAATAAATGTATAGCTTTCATAATAGACCTACCTGGCATGAATCCAAATTAATTTTGAGAAACATTAGTGTCACGCCGCAACCTATGCTCCATAACTCTCTCCCATAGTTTTAACACATTAACTTAATTCCTCAATAATTCACACAATCTTGTGCATCACCTTTATTCCTAAAAATAGGAATCAACACACTCATTATCCACTCATCTTATATCTTTTATTCTTCAAAATAATATTAAAAAGTTTAGTAAGCATAGAAATTCCTTCATCTCCTAAGCATTTCCACCTCGATTGGAATATCATTAGGTCCAACAGCTTTTCCACACTTCAAAGCCTCTTTAACTTTGGTTTTACTAATACCCGATATAAAAACAAAAAATATTTATTTTCATTTAGGGTGCTAAGGTCACTAAAGTCAATCGTATTCTCACAATCTTCATTGAAATGTTTAGATAAATATCTACACTACATTACATGGCTACAAGCAAAAGCTACAAAACTGAAAATTTAACTAGCAACGACTGTTCAAAAATCAAAATAGTAAAATACCTATCAACTCAAATATGATCCTGAACTGTTAATTAACAGCCTGATTCCCTTTTCCAGACACTAAAAATCACAAGCAACCAACAGTGAGCCAAAATAGCTCAGCAGATCACACAAGCCAATCTAAATTTTCAAATTATTTTTTATTAAAATTTTGTTGAATATTTAAAAACAATTAAATAAATCATTGATTATACTGAACAAAAGCATATCAATTATCCAATTTATATCACATAAATGTTGAACAGATAAATCATTAAGTAATAATATCACATAGTAATTCATATTACATATCTCGGTCCCATAAAAAATCTCAAAGGATTCTAGCCCCTTATATCTCCCTTTTATGCTTATAAAATTGAACATACCCGTAGGCACCAGAACATGTCTTATAAGCACCCTAATAATTTCTGACAGAGACAGAACCTCAAAGGATTCTTGCCCCTTATAACTCCCAATTGATGATTTTCAATCATATAAACATATATTTCATCACAGAAGCATGTATTTCATTACACTGTAATAGTTAAAATAAAATTAAATACATGTTATAATTTCACAGTATTGTATGACAGAAGATAGCTAAACTTTATATAGAGCAAATTTTCACAATGTCAAAATGTAACCAAATTATAAAAGAATGTGTAAAACACTATTTCAAGACATTTATTGAACTATAACGTTATTTTTTAGTGTTCAAATTATTTTTTGTTCAATTAAAATCGCATTTTCAAAATACAAGGTATAAAATTTTTAGAAAATACTCAGAATGTTCATAATCATGTTCTCTATAATATATGAAAAGTTAAGCGATAAAAAATTTACTGGTTTAAAGTCATACAAGATTTTCGCTAGCAGAAATACAATTTTAATTCAAAAATTCAAAAAATTTTCGTATATTTGAAATTGAGATAGACATAAGGTGACCTACCTCGATCAAACAACTTTCTCAACAGGGATGACGACTGAAAATGGCTCAAAGCAGTTCAAAACGTGAATTTTCTCTCAAACCCCTCTTTTTCTATCTCCTGCTTGCCGGATGCTCAAATGCAAATGATCGGATTAAATGGAATATTTTAATATTTAATATGTTGATAATGACTTAGCGCCGCGACGCTCAAATCAGAGCTTTACGGCGCTAAAAAATCTGTAACAATCCGAGAGCTGGCGTCGCAATGCCACTTTCTAGTACCTTGGCTGAGTGCAGTGCTACTGCGCTCGAACACCCACCCCCGCTGCGCTCTAAAAGTCACATTCTCAAATTTTGTCTAAATTCACACACAACCCTTGGGATACATTCTAGAGCACACCCAATCAATTTCTTGCATTAAATATTCCCAAAGATGTGCAAATAGTTGAAAAACTCAAAAGTTCAAAATCTTACCTTTTTCCAATTGAGTCGGAACTAGCGAAACTGAATGCTGAACCTGTAGGTGTTACACATGGACTACATTCTTTGCCAACATCTGTCCATGATGTGGGAACCCTTGCCTATTTAACACTGCAACTGAGCGTCGGTGCAGCAGCCCTTGCACACTTCTAATTGTATTCAGGCCATACAGCGCGTCGCTTCTAGGGAAGACCCTAGCATTAACATAATGTATTAAATGATTCATGTCATGATTATTCAACAAGTTTTACGTTGGCTGTCGACTATCTAATACATTCCTCCATTTTTCTCATCCAAGACTTGGGACATGGCAATGACATCATTAATAATATTGATTTATTATAGATGAAAAAAGTAAACTGTGAATTGGAGTGGAGATATTCAATCTAAAGACATGGTAACAATAGGACAAGCTAAATGAGCAATCATTTTGGCTAAAAGTACAATCATATCTTCAGACGATTGAAAAAAATGGATGGCGATACTTAGGGGTGTAAATAAGTTAAGTCAAGCTCGAGTCACCCTTAACTTAAGCTTGATTAATTAATCGAGTTTGAGTTTGAGCTCGAGCTTTATTCTATCAGTTCAAGCGGACTTGTTTATTGTGAAATAGAAAAAAATAATTATGATTGAAGAAATTTTTAATTTTTATAGTAAAAGGATGTAAATAATGAGAAATTAGAATTTAAATAATAAGGAATAACTTAATATAAGAAATTGAGATTTAGTTTTTAATTTTTTTTTAACAACTTTATACTTAAAATCTTGTATGCTAATATATTTAAGTGCGTTTATATTATATTTTTAAACGAGTTAGCTTCCGAGCTAACAAGTCGAGTTAGGGCTGGCTTAGGCTTGACTCATTAACTTATCGAGTTTGAGTTGGCTTGACTCATTCACACCTATGGCAACACTTTCTCTTTTCTCTTGGGAAGAATTAAAAGAAACATCAATAACTTGTGGAAGAAAATGCAAGATTCTTCAAAGAATCGAAGATCTTTGAAGAATCTCTCATTATAAATGATGTTGAAACCTATTACTTAAATAATTTTGGAGTCCTTTTTATAGAAAAGAAGATAAACAAGTCATCTATTTTAGCCTTACCCAAAATTAGAAGGCCTTTCTATTTTGAAGCTTATTCATCGAGTTTTAGCAATCAGACTCTTTCTGAAAGATGAGTGATCAGCATATTCTCTTGCTTATAAAAAACACGGGAAAAAAAAAGGGCAGCAAAGGATAGCGTTAGGAACATCACTTTTTTAGTGGTACAATTAATAATAAGAACCAACTCTTTCCAAACCTTCATTTAGATTCACAGGTTTTAATTGATTTTGTAAAAGAGGATGCATGATCGAAAGATCCACAACATGTTAATTTTTATTTGTATATTTTATAATGATCTTTGACTTTCCCCCATTTTCTTCTTTAGGAAGAGTTATATTTATGTATGCTTTAATTTGAAATGTCTGTCTTTTAATTAATATTTTCATGTTTTTTTTAAGGGGAGCCCCTTTATCTATTTGTGACTCCCCACTAAACACTCCACCTCCACTCCTATATAAGGATGCCCAGACCATAGGGCTTATGAATGGTTGGAGTTTGTAGTCCTCTTTTGAATAAACAAAAGCTTGCTTGTTTCAAAATTTCATTTCTCTTGTATTACGTGTGACTGCAATGAATTTTTCTTCCAACTGATATCTCGGCTGCTGTTCTTCCTCTCTTAACCAAAAAACATCAAGTTCTTGTTTTTGGGTGCATGCCAGCATTCTTGAAAGAGTTCTCTCTTTATCTCCAAATTCTCCTTCCCATTGTACCCATGGACCTCTTGACTTCTTCTCATTTCATATATGAATTACTTATGGAGAAGAGAAAGATGAGATAAATGTACAATTATAAAAGGGGTTTCAAGGTGTTTGCATGGCTAGTGCTTAAGTGAGGTCTTTTAAATTCAGGTGAGAGCTAGTCAAGAGATCCAAATTTCAATGAAAGACCGACACCTTTTAAATTCAGGGTGAGAGCTGGTCAAGAGACCCAAATTCCAACGAAAGACTGAGGGACCAAGAACTATTTTGCACTTTCGTTGGAGGATTTTTATCCAAAAAACCTCAAGTATTATCATATCACCTAGCTAGCAGATAATAATTCGTCAAACCAAGTCGAAATCATTTGGACCTGAGATCAAGTAGTCTGGTGTCCACAAATTTAGCACGATGCACTAGATTTTGTCTGAGGGTTGACATGCCAATATGAGTTTGCTTGGCTCAATCAAACATTGTCTAAGCAAGCACCTACTCAAATTTTTCGAGTCATTTTGAGGTGTACTTCATGTGAAAAACTCTATGCTTGATTGGATGGTATTCTAAATCTCAACAATTCTAAACTTAAAAAAATTTGCTAGATAAGTTATTTAAAATATTAATTTTCTTGTTAATAGAGTTTCTTGATTTGCAGCCCCAATTTATGGCTGTTTCCTTTGTTCCCACAAATATTATTAACATGTTTCTTTTATTTTTGAAATGAAGACAAAAAAGACACAAACCATAACATTTGCAAACCAAAAAACGGTGGTGCTAAGCATAGCTTAAATAAAAGGGGTGTTGTTTTATTTGATGAATTTTAACCTTGTCTTCCTTTTTTTTTGGGAGGAAAAGGGCTATGACATCTGAGTTATGAAGAACACTTCGGTATGCCTATGAAAACATTACGTTTGTGTTCCTTTAATAATGAAATGTTATATCTTTTCACTGACCTATTAAAATGATTTTGACAGTAACTGTCATTGAGGACCTAAGTATTGGCCTTATATTTTTGAATAGGGTTCAGTACAATATGCTGGCTACAGTTGATAGCCTGGACAGTTTGTTGATGGAATTAATGTTTTTTTGCTTTATCACGCAGCCTGTCGTTGATGCATTTGATCCAAGGCTTTTGGTCTCTCCACCTTCATTCCATACATTGGACTTCATTTCTATCAAGGTAACTGCCCGACTAATAAACAACAACCAATATAAATTATTGGCTTTTTAATGTTATGAGAAACGCTTTTGGATGCACTGTCTTAATACTTGCTTTCTTCTGTTTTTCAGACTGTTTTGACTCCTTTACGCATGCTTCTGTATATTCTAGCTATTTGTAATGGGTCATTCTGCTTGTATTTTAGCTAATATTTTCGTCAATTGTGTTTTTTTTTTCTTTTCCATTATGTTTACTGATAATAGAGTAAAATATAGAGCTTTTAGACGATCTATCAATATTAAATTTTCATTATAGTTGTTGGTACCTCTGCTGAATAACGATCTCATGAGATTATGCTTCATTCTCCAGGAGGAGGAGCTATACGAAATTGACATTCCACTAAGTTTCACAGCTTCTGTTGGCACAAGAGTGCATGGGCTGGCGTGTTGGTTTGATGTCTTGTTCAATGGAAGGTATGTTCTTTAATATTTAGCTTTCAGGAGACGTATCACCTTCCTTTTTTATCTATTCTTTATTAAACATATTTTTTTTTCCCTTTACCGGAGCATGTTCTTTTGTTTTACTCTCATGCAACAATCACCTTGCAAATTTTCTTTGTATAAATTGATCTGTGTTTGGAGGGAGGAATGACTGATGCTTATTGATATAGTGGATCAGTGAAAGAAAATGATATGTTAAAAGAGATACACAAAACCAGGGAACAACCAAGCTCAAAGTCTTAAAATCATAATATATTTTTCATACACGCCTCTTCCTTACAACTAGTATATATAAATATAATAGAACATTCTAGAAAACTAGATATACTAGTCCTAAGGTAGGCTTTAACTAAAATGTTCCACATCAAGCTTCCCTTGCATCAAAAGAACTCGACTTTGTCGAGGCGTGTCATTAGCAAGGTTTTAAAAGGCGAAATCGGGAATCGAGGTGTTTTTTCTAAATGAGGCGAGGCGTAAGCCTCGAGGCGGATCGAGGCGTAAGCCTCAAAACGATTAAAATAAATTAATTTAAAATTATAAATAATGATAAAAAATAACAAAATATTATGTCAACTATGAATTTGAAGATTTGTTTTAAGATAATATTACTGGAATATATGATTTAAAATAAACTCACTTAAAAATAAAACATCCCCTTAGGATCAAGACCCAAAGCAGGCTCATCATCACTTTGATTGTCTTCAGAAGAATCTTCATAATTAATGTCAAAGTCATCCTCAAACTCTTCTTCATCTATAATATTTTTTCCTTTATCTCTTATATCAGTTAATATCTCATTAGCTATAAAATGAAACAATAGTAACATACAAAATAATTCATTATATTTAAGAATACCTTTGAATTTTTTTTAAGCTTCATTCTCACTTTGTTTCTTCCTTTTATATACTTGGGCAGTTGCTTCATTATCTTCTTCATTGACATGAGTTTCTCCTTCTACTTCAACTTCAGAAACATCAGCATTCTTAGGAGTAACCCATTCATCATCAGATTGTAACTCATCAACAAGCAAATGATCAATTTCATTCTCAATATTTCCTTGATTATGCAATTTGAGATATCTATCTTTTAATTTTTTGTTAAACATAACATAAACTAGTTTGTTCATTCGATCTACCGCCAATCGATTTCTCCTCTTTATATGAATTTGATTGAAAATGCTCCAATTACGCTCGCATGCAGAAGCCGAACACGTTAGGCTAAGAACTTTAACTGCAAAAGCTTTTAATTCAGGAACATCATCTCTAAACTGAGCCCACCAACGTCCTACATGAAGACAAACATAGTATTTTGTGAATATTGGTTGAAGTAGAAGACTTGAACATAAATATTAACATTAAAATTATAAATACTCAAACTATAAACATACCAGGAGATCGAGTTTTGTAGCATGTTTGTGCTGCTCTAAATCCAAACATTCCCTTCTTCAAATGAAAATCCTTAAGTTGATCATTTACTTTAAGGTAGTTTTCTTCAGAAATGAGTTTGTCCATACATGCATACAAACCAGTTTTCACCTCTTTGTCAACATGAAAATCCTTATCATAATGAAATTGGGGATTTAAATAGTACGCAGCAGCATGTAAGTGTTGGTATAATTGTTGATCCCACTTTTCATCTATAATATCCCATATTTCTTTGTAGGCACTTTCTTGACCTCCCAATTCTTTTGCAATATCTTCTTTAGCCCTATTCATTGCTTCATAAATAAATCCCATAGCCGGGTCCCTCTCACCATCAACCATTCTAAGCACCTTTACTAATGGTCCTGTTGTCTTCAAAGCATAATTTGTACTGCGTCAAAATGAATCGTCTTTCATAACAATCTTTTTAACTTGCTTTCCTTCTTGTTTTTTGGCCCATGAACTTTTATCCCACTCTTCAGAAGCAAACATTGCTTCCAAAGGTTGTCTTAACTCCTTGAATCTCTGCAATGTTAAATATGCAGTAGCAAATCTTGTAACAGCAGGTGTAATAATTTCCTTGTTAGTGAATTTTCTCATCAAGACGAGTACCCAAGAATGATTGTATATAAACTTACTAACGAATTTGGCCTTCAATATGTCTGATTTATGTTGAGGCAACTGTCCCAACCTCTCAAGCATCAAGTCAATACAATGTGCAGCACAAGGAGTCCAGTAAAGGTGAGGTCTCTTCTCCATTAACATTCTTCCTGCAGCTTTGTATACACTTGCATTATCAGAAACAACCTGTACTACTAAAGCATCTCCCTCCCACTTCCTCCACAACTTTATCCAACATTTCAAACAATAATTGTGCATCCTTTATAAAGCTTGAAGCATCTACTGATTTGAGAAAAACTGTTCCATATGGATTGTTGATCAAAAAATTAATAATACTTCTATGTCGAATTTCTGACCAACCATCTGACATTATTGTCACTCCTGTCTCAATCCAAGTCTTCTTAACATCATCTATCATTTTTGAAGTTGTCTTAACCTCCTCATTCAGCATCCAAGTCCTCAGCTCATACATGCTTGGAAGTTGTAATCCTCTTCCATAGCTTCCAACAAATCGTAACATATTGATCCACGACGGACTCCTAACAACATTAAATGGAATCCCATTTTCATAGATGAATCTGGCGATATCCAAACAAACTCTATTCCTGAGTTCTTTTGTAGCTGTAGGAGGCTGAATATCCTGAGTATTTATGTTTTCGTCGTTATCAAGATTTAGCATAAATTTATCCATGGGCCTCCGACTACCTCGGTCAGAAGAAACTAGATGGCTTCCAGTACTGGAACCTTCATGCTGTGATCCATAGTAAGAAGAGTTTCCTATCATCTCTTTCATATTTCTTTGTGTGACTTCCTTTGTGGTGACAAACTTTTTTAAATAATTTATACATTCCTTCTTTACCTCATCATGAACTTTTGCACATGGTCCCACATTGACATGAGTGCAGGCTCGATGATCCTTCAATCTCTTGACGCCACCAGTTATGCGCTTCTCACATAAATTACATTTCATGTAAACATATCCCTTCTTTGCACCTTCGCCTGACACTTCAACTTGAGTTCCATATTTCCATGCAGGATCTTTCCTTCTTGTGCCACTAGTCATGCTAACAATAGGATATATTTCAACAATTATTTGTACTACCAAATACCAATAATAAAACAACATGAATACAAAAATATACCAGTCTGCCGGGGGTCCAAGGGGGCGTTGCCCCCTGGCGGGGTTCGACATTTTTATAAGAGTAATTTTGAAATTCTGCTCAGTACCGAGCGTGTACCGAGCATGTACTGCTCAGTACCGAGCGTGTACCGAGCATGTACCGCTCAGTACCGAGCATGTACAATCTGATGAAGCGAGACATGAAGCAAATAACGGGAAGAAAGATCGTTACCTAGCCGTGAAAAAAGAACCTTCGATTATAGGAAGCTGGAGAAGAAGAAGCGAGACATGAAGCAAATGAATGGAAGATTACGGGAAGAAAGAGAAGAAGAAATAAATCATTACCTTCGATCGCCTCCAGTTATGTTCGAACTCGACTGAACTGTGGTCGTCGAAGTCGACGGAGTTCTCCTTTCAGTTCTCACCCGATGCAGAAGCAGGTATGTTACCCTAATACTCGACTCTTATACGACTCTCACCGCTCGGTCTATATACTTACAAATCGAAGCAGTGCCTCATTTCGCTTCGAGGTGTTACGAATCGAAGCCTACCCTTGTGCGAAATAAGCGCACGCTCCGCCGAATCCAACGAGGCGTAAGCCTCAACGCGCAAATGCTTCGCCTCGCCTTGAGTCGCATCTCAGTGTGTACGCCTCTTCCGCCTTTTTAATCGTTGGTCATTAGAAGGGAGATTGATGTAGATATCAAAATCAGTCCTTCTGGGTCAAAATTTTTGAATGTAGACATCAAAATAGCCGCATGAAGATGCTTTTCCCAATTCAAGTGATGAGGTTCAGCTTTGGAATCATTGAATTGAACTAGCATTTCAAATAGAGTAGTAGGTGCAATTGTCACAGCATGTATGATTCAGTTTGATTGACATAGTCGAGTTTGAATTTAATTTGCCAATTGTTTGGTGAATACGTGTTCTCAGCAAAGAACCAATCTTTCGTGAAGTTACTAACACCAAGGGCAAAAACAAGATCACTGTCATGATATAAATCAACATATCTTATCCCTTGCATTCTGTTTGTCATGATCCAAGGTTTAAAATTACGCAATTGGGTATTGAGACGTCTTTTGTACATGAGGTGAGGCTTAAGCCTCAATGCATGAGCATCAAAATAAAAAAATTGCATAAAGAGCAAATAAATGTTAAAAGTGATTTTTAATATAATACTCAAATAATATATTAATTGATGATATATTAACTTTTTATTGAACTATAAAGTAATAAATTGATATAGATATGAAAAAAATTGCAAAGATGAACAGTGGGAAGTGATAAATTGAGTGAAATATAATTGAAATACAAATATTACATGAACAAAAAAATATTAATATAGGAATTACATAAAAGTATCTCGTAACATCAAGTTCAGCTCCAATTCTTTCTTTCTCAATTTTCTACTCATCCAAATTTAATTTCTAAAAAAAATTGAAATAATTGGCAACAACTCAAATCATCATCACTGATGGTTATTATTTGAGTCATCATCATAACCAATTGGTCTTTCCCCTGTCTCATTCTATAGAGTCCAATGCCTCATAATATGCTTCTTCATTTATTTCAATCATCATCCTCTTTTATAAATATTTTTCATCAACATAAAGATAAATTAATACTCCAATTTTTTAGTAGAGGAGGTGGTGATGGTGTACAACTTTCAAATGATCCTTGATGGAAGTTATGATGGTGCTGGCGGCTGTGATTAAGGCAGCGAGCTGGAGGTTGAGTTGGTAGAGAGGAAGTTTCTACGACACGAGGGTTCATGAAGACATGATTTGTTCTTGGCTTTACTTTAGCATCTATGTAAGTTTTAATATATATATATATATATATATATATATATATATATATATATATATATATATATATATATATATATATATATATATATATATATATATATACACACACACACACACATGGTGAGGCATGGTATGCCTCAAGGCGGGCCTCAACCAAGCTGAGGCGCAAGCCTCATAAAAAAAAACTCGAGGTGTTTTTGATTGGAATTGTGCTGAGGCAGGCCTCAAGGTGAGCCTCATATTGCGCAATTTTAAACAATGGCATGATCCCACTTCTTATTGTAGTGCTAACCCAATGTATGCAGAACTTGCATTTAGATCTTGCTCATCATTGTACCTATCACAAACGAGTAGCCTATCAATAACAGAGCCCCTTTCATTAGCCTTTTGGTAATCTTTTGAAAGAGCGAAAGCATATGGCCGACACTCTACTTCTATTCTCAAATGCAAATTTGCATCCTCCCAGAGAATATGTGGGTATGTTTCTCCCCAAGTAGAATTGAGATACATGAAAACTGGGCCAAAGACCTTTTTCCCGGATTCTCCATTCCTGAATTTAGGCACAAGATTATCTCCAGAATAGTGAGCACGAAAGAACATCTCTTCTATCATAGGATATTCTCACCTTTGCGTTGATGAATTAGTTGGAGACCTCACTCTTTAAGAGTCTGGTTTGCCTTGCTACTACTATATGCTTATCAACATCGTTGAGGTACAGCCAAAGAAAATGCTCGAAAAGCCAAGCTTCGAGTATGGAGATTGAGCGCTAAAGAAGGCCGCATTGTGGTGTCCATGGGTGTTGCCGAAATGCCTTGTGCTCTCTGAAGCATTGGTCGAAGAGCTTTAGTCGTGTAGTATCGCCTTTGCTGAAGGCGGCAAGTGTTGCGGGCGCTTGGTCACGCAAGTAGGGGACGGGGCCGGATCAGAGGTGGGTCTGTGTTTGCGCGGGATGAGAACTAATTAAAGGCGAAGTTGCGGTGGAGATTGTGAGCTCTGAAAATTCGGCCCCAGACTCCGCCCGACTGTTTGCTTTTACTTCTTTTTCGGGGGAGTTTTAACATACTAAGTTCCGAGGTAAATTTTGGGAAGGCAGATGGGTTTGTACATAAGACACTACCCATATATTTCGCCTTCATTTTACGAGGACTTTATGATCTGAGTTCTGGTTTCCTATAAGCGCAAGCCCCTATAGTTAATTACCCATCCCGATAACGAGAGAACTTTCGATTAAGGTTAGTCGTCAATCATATACGTAGGAAATACGTGTTATCTGGCATATAGTAGCAGCAATGAGCATAGGATGATTGAGAAGTTTGATATTTAAAATTTTAAATGACACCATATTGTACTTAAAGCGGATGGTGGGGGTATGGATGATGGACCCGATCAAGATCTCATGGTTTCGTCGTCCCGGGCCATCGTGGTCCCTGGTCTACTTAGAGGAGGTAGTCGACCCAACCTGACAGAAGGATCCTTGTCGGTAGCCATGGGTTGCTTCGTTCAAGGGGACCTTGTAGACCTGGGGTGAGTATTTGTCTAAGAGGACATTTAAATCCACCTTAGCTAACAGAGGGCTTTGTGTCTTATCGATCATATCCTATTGATTTATATTTCAAGGATTTGATGCCATTAAGGAGTATTGACTCTGGCCATAACCGATATTTCGTGGTGCCATTTGACGGCAAAACCACTTGGTTTAGAGGGCCCCGGGTCATAACCGTTTATCCCGCGGTGCCATTTAGTGGCGAAACCGCCGATCAGAGGGCACGTATCAAGTCCTTACTGGCAGAAGATTGTTTGAAAATAGATCTTAGTGATATTTTCAACTAGGCATTTAGCTCTTTGTGAGCTGAAGTAAATTTTAATTTGTCCACCCCGACAAACGGTTGAGGGTGGTGGATATTTGCTTTTGGTGTTTAATGGTTGAATTTTCAATTTTTAAATATTTAGATTTTGTGATTTTTGGATATTTGGGTGGAATTTGAAATATTTGGAGTTAACCCTTCCGGTTGAGATCTTCGTTCAACACGGCCATCATCGGGGTTTTTGGGGTAATTTTCATTTATTGATTGAACATTGTCGACCCTATCAACTTGCCGATAAGGGATCAGGTTTTGTAGGCTTTGTGCCTTTATTAGTGAATTCTTTTGATTATAGGCCTTGAAGGCCTAATATGAATGTATTAAAATAAATACACCGGTCGCCACAACCGTATATTTGTTTGAAGGTTCGTCTGGCCTATATATTTATTATTTTTAGGTTCCTCTGTTCGGCAGATTTATGGGATTTGGCCGCAGTAGCGCGTGAAAGGCAGAGAGTTACCTTCACAGCAAACGAGTTCCCTTATTTGCTTCCGATCAACAAGAAGGGAACGTCGTTGAACGAGTGAGGTCGGACAGCCCCAAAGGAGCCGAGGAAGTGTGCAAACGGAAGAAAGTTACCTTCCGAGCAAGCGAGCTCGTGTTGTTGCTTCCGATCAAAATGTCGGGATCTCCGATCCGAGAGGAAGGGTACGAGTCGAAGGAGTGAAGTCGAGCGACTAGGGAGGAGTTCAAGAAGCGACGAAAGGGAGAGTTTTTTTCTTCACAGTCGGTGAGCTCCCAGTTGTTGCTTCTGATCAAATGCTGTAACCTCCACACCGACAGAAAGGGAAAATCGTTGATAGCAAAGTTGAAGGCCAACGAAGGAGTCGGAGAAGCAATCGAAAAGGAGAAAGGACCTTCGCAGCGAGCGTAGCTCTCGTTGTCGCCTCCGACCAAAGTCGTAACTTCCGATTCTATTGAGAGGGGAGTCACAGAAGGAGCGAAGTCGTTCTGTAAAATCAGTCCCGAAACCCTCCCTCTCTCGTATATTTAACGACGCGCGGAGATCGTGGGGCAAAGTGACTCAGCATGGTCTCGATATGCGACGTGGGAGGAGCAGAGAAGGTAAGCAATTTTGAATTTTTTTTTTTTAATTTGACAGGTCAACAGAGATTTGCCACAGGGAAAAGACACGAACGAAAGGGGAAAATTGGTAGTATTGTGTTTGGTGTTCACGGTCTTGATCATGGTTGCGGTTTCCATGTGAGCGGTGATTGGAGTTTAACTGGTTACACGACGCAAGAGTGTATGGGGGGGCTGGAGCGAATCAGGCCAAGTGTCGCTCGGGTTGTGCTTGAGGGAGGCGGGTCGATGAGCTCAAGTGCGTCAGAGGCGTCAGTCACAGGCGCGGAGAGGGTTGCGGGCGGACTTAGTCTGATTTTGTGGACTGTGGAGCGCAGGCAGGGCCATGTAAGGCGAGGAGCTAGGTCAAATCACAGGAGGCGTCGGTCACAGGGCGGGCTTCGTTTGATTGCGTGGATGCGAGAGAGCCACGACGCGGAAGGTGGGAGTTGGGTCAGATTGAGGACTTAGTGGTTGGGTAGGGGATTGCGGGAGCAGGCTGGCAGTGGGAGCGGAGTATAGGATGAGGCGTGTGTGGTTGTGAAAGCAGGTCGATTGTGACTTGTGGGCGTGTTCGCGGGTGGGTGGTCGGGCATGTGATTACGCTATTGAAGTGGAAGTTGGAGCGGGATCTAAGTGGGGGTGAGATCGTGCTGGAGCGGTGTCGATCGCATGGAGTGGAGCGACGACACCGGTATGGTTGCTGACGTTCTTCGTATTCTCTCTACGGAACTCTTGAAATTATATAATAAATTATCTATTTGATTAAGTGATGCACTTACTTGAGCCGCCTAAAAGCTTCACGGCTTCGTTTGTTGTCGATCGCCCACATTCTTCGGTGTCTATCATCGTCGACATCTCACCTTCGGCTTCAATCGTCGTCGACAACCCACTTTCTTTAGCTTCAATTGTCGTCGATAGCCCATCTTCTTCGACATTTCGTTATTCTTTAGAAGTTTTAGGCTCTAATACCAACCGATGTAGTATATCAACGAAAGAAAATGATTTGCTAGAAGATATGCACAAAACTAGGGAACAACAAAAGCTCAAAGGCTTAAAATCATAATATATTCTTCCTACATGCCTCTTCCTTTCAACTAGTATATATATAAATGTAATAAAAGATTCTAGAAAACTAGACAAACTAATCTAAGGTAGGCTTTAACTAATATGTTTCACATCACTTATGATCACAACTTGCTCGGTGGTCTCATTAATTTTAATCAACTCAAAATTTAAAAGCAACTTTCTTTGATACTGGTCAAATAATAGTTTGATTCAATTTAAAAATAGAATACATATGGGATTTTTTTTTTCATTCGTGGTAAACTTTAAAATAATCTCTCGACAATTCGTATAAGCCAATTTAGTCCTAGAGTATTACATTGTTTCAATTTAGCTCCTCTATCATACAAAATTGATCTAAATTGGTTTATTTGGAATTAAATTGTGATCAAATTTATATCACAGTTCTAATAAGAGGGACCATTTTAGATCAATTTTGTATAGTTAAGGGGCTAAAGTGGAGCAACGTGATATGATGGAACTAAATTGGCCTCTTTCAAGTAGTTTGAGGATTATTTTGGGATTTTTCTGTATTATGCAATATAAATTTTAGAAATATTTAATGCTAAAATCACGTCAAAAGTTGTCTCAAAATTGATCATTTTTGACATATCGCAAACTTGACTAAAGCTTAATATTTCTGTGTAACTTGACCTCTGATTGGGGGCATATATAGTTGATACTTATGTTTGCAACTTGCTCGGTGATCTCTTAAATTTTAAGCAACTTGAAGTTGAGATCAACTTATATATATATATATATATATATATATTAATTGAGCTTCTATTTCAGGTTATATATTTTTTCTTGTCAGGATTTAAAAATGCATTTATGCTTAGCAAGGCAAGGCTTACGTCTCGAAGCAGATTAAGATATAAACCTTGAATTAAAAAGAATAAAGAACTAATAAAATAAAATAACTCATAAATTTGTCATAAATTATCGACATATTAATTTAATTCATTTTTATAAATAAAAAAACCACACAATTAGTAAAAGAAGGTAAACCTCAATTTTTAATCTTAATCTAAAGTGAAAAAGATTCTTGCTAAGCGAACAGTTAAAAATAAATTATAACATAAGGATCATGATCCATTTCATAATCACATATCTTTTCTCTTGCAGTCGATTGCTTTCATTCATTTGCAGCTAGAAGTGTCAAAATGGGTCGGGTTCGAGTTTGATCTGAAATTGACGTGCCCCAAACCAGCTAACCCGAACCTCACCTATTTAATAAAATTTCAAAAGCACCAACCCAAACTCGTCCGGCTCGCAACCCGATTGACTCTAAACCAACCTGTTTTTGATATATATTTTTTTATTAACTACAAGTAAAAAATTAGTATGTTTGATAAAAAAGAAGAAGATTATACCTACAAATAATTTTTTTTTTTTTAATTTCATTATGTATTTGTCTCAGTTTTCCACCTCCACCCAGCTGCCATTTTTTTTTTGTTTTTGCTTTTTCCTGTAGCCCGGTGCCCCTGCTTGCTCTTGACTCCTGCCCTCTCTTATTCCTCTCTCCTTTTTACTCTCTCTCTCTCTCTCTCTCTACCATTTCTTTTTTTTTTTTTCCCGCTGGCAACCTCCTCTTCTCTCCTCTCTCTCATTCTCTCCATGAGGGTGAAACTGTTTTAAACATTTTTTTATATATTTTCTAATTTATCTCTCTCTGTGTATCCCTCTCATTATTTCACTACTAATTTTTTATATTGATTTTTACTGGACCATCTTAAACTTTCTTTTTTACTGTGTTACATTGTTTCTCTCTCTCCCTTGGTGAGGGGAAGATCATCTTAAAACCTCTCTTTTTTTTCACCTTTTATCTCTCTTCTTATATAGTTTTTCCATTTTAATCATTTTTCTTAACATTACTAGTATTTTTTAATTAAAAATTTCATCAATTTTTTATTATTTAAAAAACTCTAAATCTCTTTTTATAGAAAATTTATGTAATTAAAGCCAATAAATTACACTAGAGGAGAATTACAATATTTAAATTCAAATCAAGTAGCTTAATATATGCTTATTATAATTTTTCATATATTTTAAATATACTTTTATGTTAATAAGATGCAAATTTTTTATATATTAATTGCTCATTATAAAATAAATTTTAATTATTATTTTTAATTTAAATTATATATGAAAATGTACTATAAAAGAATAGTTGAATAGATGAGCATGACAATATATAGTCCAGATAAATGTGTTGAAATTAATTTATATGATCATGGTAATAAATTTTTTCATTATTATAAAATTTATCTTTTTTATAACAACTATAAAGTCAATTTCAAGTTGGAATGAAAAAGATTGAGATTATTTTTAAAATCAGAAATTGTGCCACCATGGATAAAAAATCCTTGTTCCGCCATTAATTTCAGGTAAAAAATTGTTTCATCGGTCAATCCGACCCCAATCCATTTTTAATAAACAGGTTGGAAAAACTCAACCTTAACTCGACCCATTTATTAAACGGGTCAACCCGAACTTGGATTTTTTGGGTCGGGTTCGGGTTGGCGGGTTGGGTCATTTTTTGACACCCATATTTGTAGACTTCCTGTCGCTTGTAGACCCCACTCACTTATTATGATGTAGGCAAGGAATGGATCAAAACAAGTTGAGTTGAAAATTTTGTAAGTTCTACTTGAATCAACTCATTAATGAGCCTCTTCTTATGTTTCAAGCTCATAAATGCTTTCCTCTACTAGATATCAACTCATTAATGTCTAGTAGAGAGCCTTTTTAGCTCATAAATTGAGGTTCATTCCCCCATTTGTTGTCCCTTTGGTTCCCGTGGTTGGTTCCTTGGTTCCCGTGCCTTGGCTCCTTGGTTCCCACGGTTGGCTCTTGGATTTCCGTTCCTTGGCTCCTTGGTTCTTGCGGCTGCCTCTTCGGTTCCTGGCTGGGCATTTTCCCGTGAGTGTATGGGGGCTTTTCCGTGGCTTGATGCTTTGTTTCCTGGAATTGACTGTTGGCTTTTCATATTCCCTATTTAATTAGCTTTTAAATTAATGTTTTGTGGCTATTTGTATTCCCCTCTTATGTCTATAAATAGTAGATGTTTGGGTTGTTAAGAATATGTTATGTGAATGATTTTTGGAAATGTAAACCTGCGGGTTTTGTTGGAAAAGCTTGCGAGCTTTGTCAACTTATTCTTCTCTTCTCCTCTAGGGAATCTTGCGAGCTCTTTCCACCATTCTTCTCGGCTTCTAATCTCTTTCGTCTCTCCGCAAATGACCACCTCACCTGTATCCCTCTTCTCAAAGTAAGCAAGTTTAGGGTGTCTTGTTAGAGTCTTTGTTTGTAAGTCGTTTAATTTTAAGAGTTGTAAGTCTTTATTTATAAAAGTGTTCGTTAATATGAAATGTAAGAGTTTGTTCTAAAATTTCTAAGTTATCTCTTATTTTTGAGCATTTTGTGTCTTCTTTTATATAGGAAGTTGATTGTGTTTTTGTGATAAAAAATTTGGGTCCCTCCCCAAATTTTTGATTGCATTATACTATCTGCCTAACTATGCCTTTCTTTCTTCTGTTTGACTCTCACAATTCTAAATTAAAGAATTAAACCGGGATATAAATTATAGAAAGATCTTTTAAAAGATATATAAGAAAAGATCTTTTAAAAATTTTTATTAGGTATTTGTTTGAGGCGCTACCTCAAATGCCTCGAGGTGTACACCTCAAACAAAAAGGGTTCAAACTTCACTCAGACCAGAAAAAGAGTAAGTCTGGAGGTGATTTTTAGGCGCCTAATTGTGTTGTGCACCTAGTGCCGCATGCCTCGAACACTTCTTTAAAGCATGATTTATGTATATATATTCTCTAGTAAGAGTTGTTGAAATATTTAACTGCTTAAGACAACTTACAATTGATAATTTTTTACTTAAACTTTATTAAAAACAAAATTGAAATTCTTAGCCTGGCATGCTCTCTCCGGACTTGATATAACTTCTAGTGTGTATGTGCATATGTTATTATTCGGTCATCATATGTTCATATTGTTTTAGATTAATACTTTTTTTGAGCAATAAAACTAATTATGCTGTTTACCGCTTAAAGTCATCAAATTTAGTCTAACAAACCTGTAAGTTCAACCAGGTAGGAGAGTTTTGTAGATGCTATATTGAATCTGATTTCTGAACATAATCTATTCTGTTTTGGTTTAGGGTAAGTGCAGTTGACTATTAACATAAGAATTCTTTTATTTTTTATTTTTTTTTTTTTTTTTAAATTCTTTTATTTTGTAGTTAATTTATTGAATCTTAGTCGATGACCATACATATCTGGCCTCCTTTAATAGCTGATGCTGTCCACTATTCACAAAATAATTCTGATCCCAGGACGATGATACGCCCTAGGGTTCCACAATTTCCCTAATTTCCCCCAAAAAGAGGAATTTCTCCACAAAAACCAAAGAGAAACAATCACAAGAGGGTTGAGATGAAAAGTAAGAACCTTTGCATTAGAAAGCCAAGAGAAAACAAGATAAGTTTGTCCACTTCGAGAAGGACAAGATCTCCCACAAGAAAACCCTAGAAAAGAACAAGGAGAAGACTAGAGGAAGAAAAACTAGAAAGAGAGTTTACTTTTCATAATGCCCAAAACTAAACCCTAATGACTCCCTTCATACCCTTTCAAAAATCCCTCCCATCCCCAAAATACCCCCACTTAAGTGGGTGGGTCCCTTTGGTCCAGCCGGTCCGCCCTCTCCCCTTTTTTCTTTCGCCTGTAGACCCGCACGGGTCCAGGCGGGACCGGTTCTCCCGGTCCATCAATACCGCCCTCTAGAAGATCAACCTTGTCCTCAAGGTTGAAGTTTGGAAACTGCGCCTGCATGGTTTCGTATATCTCCCAAGTAGCCTCATGTGTCGGTAAGTCCTTCCACTCGATGAGAATCTCCCTTTTGCCTTGATCATTCTTCCTCACTTCCTTCACATGTAGTGGCTCTAGTAAGAATTGCATATCTTCTGTGAGGCCCTGGGGTATAGTAGGAATGGCCCTACGATTCTGCATGAGTACTGCTCCCAAGCCCACTCCTGAAGCGTCCGTCTCAACCACAAACTGCTGGGTGAAATCTGGAAGTGCCAAAACCGGGGCACTAGTCATGGCTTCCTTCAGAGTCTTCATGGCTTCCTCTGCCTTCTCTCCCCATTGAAAATTGTCCTTTTTTAACTGATCAGTCAAAGGACCGGCTATGAAACCATAGCCCTTAATGAACCTCCTGTAGTAGCCAGTCAGTCCCAAAAATCCCCTTAGTCCCTTAAGGGATTTTGGTGTAGGCCAATTCACCATGGCCTCTATCTTGGTGGGGTCAGCTGCCACCCCACTCTCAGAAATGATGTGTCCCAGATACTCCACCTCCTTCTGAGCGAAAGCACACTTCTTCTGATTGGCATATAGCTGATGCTCCAATAATGTCGTGAGTACCACCCCAAGATGGGTGATATGGTCCTGCAGAGATTTGCTATACACCAAAATATCATCAAAAAAGACAAACAAACCTCCTCAAATAGGGCTGGAAGACTTGATTCATCAGGGCTTGGAAGGTGGAGGGGGCGTTAGTGAGCCCGAACGGCATCACTAGAAACTCATAGTGACCTTCGTGTGTCCGGAAGGCCGTCTTCTGAATGTCTTCAGTCCTCATCCTAATCTGGTGATAACCAGACTTCAAGTCCACCTTGGAGAAGATGGTGGCTCCTTCAAGCTCATCCAAAAGCTCATCTACTACAGGAATGGGAAACTTGTCCAACACAGTCTCCTTGTTGAGGGTCCGGTAGTCTACACAGAATCGCCAACTACCGTCTTTCTTTTTTACCAATAGTGCAGGACTGGAAAATGGACTCACATTGGGCTGGATCACCTGAGCCTCCAACATCTCTGCTACCAGCCTCTCAATCTCTTCCTTCTGAGCATGAGGATATCTGTAGGGTCGTACGCTGATGGGTGCTACCCCAGTCTTCAACACAATAGCATGCTCCCTGGATCTGATAAGGGGGTAGCCCCTTGGGCATCTGAAACACTGTGGAGTGCTGCTGTAGAAGGTCCTGGACCACCTCAGGTAAGACTTCTGGCTCTCTTTCTGCCTCCATGCCCACCTGCTGTAGCTCTACTAAATAGCCCTCTCCCTCATCCCTCAAAGTCTTGAAGATGGACTTCAAGGCCACTCTGGCTCTGCATAAACTGGGGTCTCCCTGTAGTGTCACTCTCCTGCTCCCTGTCCCATACTCCATGTATAACTTCTTCCAATTCACATTCATCTCCCCCAAGGACTGGAGCCACTGCATCCCCAATATCACGTCCGTGCTTCCCAAGTCCAACAGTAGGAAGTCTTGCACTGTCTCCTCTCCTTGCAATGTGAGGGTCACTCCCTTACACTGCTCGCTACAACGCTCTTTCTTTTCCCGTGCCTAGAATGACTCCTACACCTCTCCCTTGGGTCACCGGTAGCCCCACCCTCTCCACCAATCTGCAAGCAATGAAGTTGTGGGTGGCCCCACTGTCAATCAGAACCATCACCTTGTATCCTGCAATCTCCCCTTCCAGCTTCATGGTGGAATGTGATGTCAGTCCCGCTATGGAGTTGAGTGAGACCTCCACCATAGCCAAATGAGGGTGCTCTTCCTCACCTCCACCCTCCTCAGTTGCTCCTGTGTCCTCTTCCTCCTCCTCTGAATCCTCCACTATGATCACATGTAGTGTCTTCTCCTTACACCTATGCCCCGGTGTAAATTTTTCATCACATCGGTAGCAAAGGCCCTTGGCCATTTTTTCCTTCAGCTCTGAATCAGTCAACCTCTTGAACCCCCCTTGGTTTACTGCTGTAGTGGTTCTCACCTTGGCTACCTCCCTAGGAGAAAGGATGGTAGCCGCCTTTGGGACTCCAACCATGAGTGGTAGTCGGAACGTGGGGTAAGACACCCCTGATCTCCTCGGTGGCTCCACCTTCAACTTGTCCTCTATAAGCTGTGCAGTCTCCATGATCCTTACTAACCCATGTGGAGCCACTACTCTGATGGTTGCTCTGATGTGAGGCTTCAACCCCTTCATGAAATTCCCCTCCAGAAGTTCATATGGAATCCCTCGCAATCTGCCTGATAGTAGCTCAAAGTGCTCTCTATACTCTGCCACTGTGCCCTCCTGCACTAGAGCCACCAACTGCTCATAGTGTGTACCCTCCGTTGGACACCCTGAATCTATGAAGTAGGAGGTCTTTGAACTCCTCCCAACTCCTAACATGTTGTCTCCCTTCAAGCCATTGAAACCAGGCCAATGCCTTCCCTTCCAAACATACCGGAACCGCCATCAACTTCTCCTCTTCTGTGACACCATTCACTGCAAAATAGCGCTCCACCCTGTATATCCACCCGTAAGCATCCTCCCCTTCAAAAATAGGAATCTTCAATTTCCTCATGCGGTTGTCAGCTCGGTGGAAGGTTCTTCCATCTCCCCATGTCCCCTGAGTAAATCCCTCTCCTTGTGGTCTTCCCCTCCTCTCCACCGGGTAAGGATTTTGAATCCCCCTCCATGGTGGTTCTCTTGGCTCTCCATAGCCCATGCCGTAGTCTTCCCTTCTTCCTACCTGCTCCCACGTGGCACGATTTCCTTCCGGAAACCCCCCCATCTGATTCGGCCACCCTTCACGTGTGCCGTGGGGGCCCACCGAGCCCATGTATGGCCGGCCCCCTTGACCACCGGTCATTCCCCAAGGGCCACCTACTCCAGACCCTTCTCCTCCTTCCCTTGGCCATTGCCCTTGCATGCCATCTTCACTCTGATTTACTCATTCTTCCCTAATTGGAAAATTAGGGTTAGGGTTTTGATTCATCACCGGAGATTTCCCTTTTTCCTTAGGGTTTGATGGAACAACTTGAGCTTCTAACAATTTCCGGATCATCTCTTCCATTCCCTCAAATCTCTCTTCTAGGGTTGAGAATTTTCCCTCCAACGACGAAAGTTTCTCACCCACTTCCTCTTTCAATTGGCCCATCTCTCCCTCCAAAACTTCCACTTTCTTTGATGCCATGCCGTCTAGGATCGAGAGCTCTGATACCAAATTGATACGCCCTAGGGTTCCACAATTTCGGGTTTGCCCTAATTTCCCCCAAAAAGAGGAATTTCTCCACAAAAACCAAATAGAAACAATCACAAGAGGGTTGAGATGAAAAGTAAGAACCTTTGCATTAGAAAGCCAAGAGAAAACAAGATAAGTTTGTCCACTTCGAGAAGGACAAGATCTCCCACAAGAAAATCCTAGAAAAGAACAAGGAGAAGACTAGAGGAAGAAAAACTAGAAAGAGAGTTTACTTTTCATAATGCCCAAAACTAAACCCTAATGGCTCCCTTCATACCCTTTCAAAAATCCCTCCCATCCCCAAAATACCCCCACTTAAGTGGGTGGGTCCCTTTGGTCCAGCCGGTCCGCCCCCTCCCCTTTTTTCTTCCGCCTGTAGACCCGCACGGGTCCAGGCGGGACCGGTTCTCCCGGTCCATCAGACGACTGATCTGACACTAGCTTAATGAATGTGTATTGGACTTCTAGTAGATGGCTATTCTAGAGAGTAACCCACGCGCACTCTTATACCTTCGTAAAATTGTTTTACATTTCTTCTACTACCTTTCAGCCGCTGCTGGAGTTTTTTGTGAACCATCTTTAGGTTTTTAGTTTTTGATTACCGTGTTTTTCTTTTTTTAACTTAGCTGCCCTAATATAAGAATGAGTTTAGGTTGCACATATTTATGGGTGTGATAACAGGTTTGATAAAGTTTATTATGCTTTGTTGTTTGATATATAAAAATTGTCTTGCTGTTTTCTATTTCGTAAGTTTGTTTTTTCACCATAACTATTTTAGCGCTCTTATGCCACGTCTTATTAAGTTGCTAATTTGATGCTGTTGAGCTCGTTTACATGTTGAAATACATTATTCTGTTCCACATTTTTTCTTTTCCAAATATAAGACAGTGCTCCATGTACATTTCTCTGGCTTGCCTTTATATTTCTTGGAGTTACTTTTGTTGGCATTTCTGAAGGCAGCATGATTCAAGCATCCCAAGGTTTTACTGGGATAGTTTTAACTTAAGTTTCATAAACTTTGTGGTTTAACTGGCAGTTCTGTTCAAAGATGGCTTACAACTGCTCCTGGTTCCCCTACCACTCACTGGTATCAGATGCGCTGTGTGCTCTCCCAACCTATATATGTCATGGCTGGTCAAGAAATTACTGGGAAACTCCACATGGTAGCCCATAGTTCTCAGAGTTATACTATTTATTTGACTTTGTCAGGTTTGATTTATTTAATCTCATCTATTTATATGAAAATCCTCTGTGAAATGCTGAAACTCGTAATACTTTGTACTTATATTATCTGCAGCCAAAATGTGGGGCGCTGGTGCGGATCAAGGTGGAATATTACAAACATCCACTGGTAAACTTGAGCTCAAGGAACCATACTACCGGTTGTCTCAACCACTAACTTATATACCGCCACAAGATCAACAGCTCCACCAACAATTTATATCCACACAGGTATTTATATTGAACTCTCTTGGTGAAGTTTCCTGTATGATTGTTGTCACAACCCAACCCAATACAACCCATACCTTCTAATGGGTCATATCAGGTTGAGTGCATGACTAGTCAATTACTTAGATTTTTTTTTTTTTGAAAGAAATTCTCTCATCTTTTAATCTACATACAGAGAGCCACTAAAGTCTATACTTACAAAAATAAAACATCATCCAACATATATACACAATTCAAATTTATTCATCTCAAAATATATATACAATAATTATGATTTATCACTCACTATCAAAATATATTTAATCATCATGATTATAAAAGAATCTATCTATATCACAAAAGAATACCTTTACAACAATTATTCTCTCGGCTAGTCTTTTATCCTTTCCTAAAATATGTAAACAACTGAGTGAGCGTATAGCTAAGGAAGTCACATGTAATATACAATTGTATTCAATAAGGAATGTAAATCAATATGCATGTTGGCCTCTATTGAATTCTAAGCTATCCTGAGTAAATGTTATTCTATGCTTATCAATATAACTTTATCATATGCATGCAAGTATGGTCACTTCATCATGTTTGAATCATATCATATATGCCTTTATGTCAATATACTTATCAAATAAGTCGAATACTAGTATCATTGTATATGCTAATGAATCATCATATGTGTGTGTATATATATATTGAGTTCATGTCTATCAATATTATGTATACTCACATTCATTTATATCATTTCTTGTATGTATAAATGCTATGTGTCATATCATCATGTTCAGTCACATCAGCATGTCAAAATCATGCATATATATACTATGCTTTATGTTCCTAATGTAACATAATTCTCATATATCTATCAATGCTATTAATTATATTGCATTAGGATCATTATCATGCATGGTAGAATATTAATCATGTGATGATATCATCTATGTGATCAGGATTTGCAGAATAGAATTATTAGATTGGTCATGTGTTATTATATGCTATTATCATGCATACTAGTACTATGTATCTTATGAAATCATCATATATTTATCAATTGTATGCATAATAGAATTTGTACAACAATTACATATCAATATCAATCTATCAGTCAAGATCATATCTGTAGTGACTTCATATTGATGCATCATTAATTTATATGTATCAATAGCAAGTCAAGATTTTGACTAATCATGTCATTTTACGCTGTACAATATCACCTACTATTCAATATGAATCATATCGTATCGTATCAGTCTCAATCAGGTGGCTTTATTTAGGAGTCGCCACTCCCACCCTCTTGTAAAGAATATTATATCATGTCTTCATCAACCTAAATCAATCTCATTTAGGTGCCAATTTTTTTGCATGCACATATATAATGGTAGATCTGTAAATATATCATATTTATTGTGCATAGACAATATCATGTAAATCATAATGATAATATTCAATAATCAATATAGTTTGTCCATTTTCATATATGCTTGTTCAACAAGTTAATCAATATAAATATGCATGTTATAGCTAGGAGTGTAAAAATGGGCTTACGGGTCGGGTTTGGATCCAACCCTAAATCTACCCGACCCGAATCCGATCAACTTGAGCTCAACCCGTTCTATAAACGGTTCATAAAGGTGGACCTAAATCAGACGTGCTAGCAACTTTCCCTCTCTTCCTTCTCTCTTCGGCTCTTCCTCTTCTCCTTTTCTTCTCCCTGTTTTACCTCTCTTCTTCCGGCCAAATGAGGAATGGTATAGCTCAGGGGAAGTGAGTTTTGATATTTATATAAAAATTATGAAAAGTGGCCAACTTTGCATAGCTAAATCATCTAGCATAGCTGCGCCCCCAAGGGTTCTCTCTCTAGAAATTTCCTATAACTCGAGGCCTTAACGCCACAACGCTCATCCCTCAACTTCGTAGCGCTCAAAAGTGCCATTCAGAGAAGGCAGTGGCGGCGTTGCAGCACTCTCAAGAACTTCTAATTTTCTTCCATTATACATAGAGCTTAGTACTGCGTCGCTCTCCACACCAATGCCGTAGCATTGTCAAGGGCAATTTTGTCCTCATTAAATTTTTCTTTCTAAATTTCAATTCCTAAATTTAATTTTCAATCGTTCAATTGTTGATAAATCTAATCGCACTTAAAATTCTTATCAGGTTCTATTTGAAATTCTTATCATGTTCTATTTGGGTCAACATGTATTCTAATTATTGTACAATTGTAATTGTATTTTTTTTTTAATTTCCACATAGATATTTGTTACCATAGTTGTTTTAAAGTTTAAAATAGAATCATATATATATTTTTAAAGTGAGCCCATACTTTCCTGGTTTGATCTGTGGTCCTATACATAATAAATTGAATCAATCATGAATTTCCTTCCATTTTTGCAGCGGTGTAGCCCTTCCTGTCTATTATTATTATTATTTTACTTCATGTGACAAAAACTATCTCTATGTTTGAAAGCAGGATGGAAATGTAACCAATATAGGCTTACAGCAACCACAAAATTTGGGGAACTTAATGAACCGGTAAATTCAAATCCTGAAGCATGCTCTTTTAAGCAGGTCCCATCTGTATAATAATGTGCTTCTTTCCCAATGTGTTTCATTAGTCTTACATAGCAAATTCATTGTAAAAATGCTCTATTTATCAACAATTTTATCTTTCGGAATCGTTGGTATTTAAGTGCGTTTGTTGTATCATGTTTGTGTGAAACATACGTGGGAGGCATGGTTGCCAAGCTGTTTATTTTTTTGTTCTAGCCAATCCCGCTTCTCAAATATTATTCATCTTTCTTTTAAGTACCAGAAAAAAAAATGTAACTCTTCTTGAATGCCTAGCTTTTAACTCTACGATATTTCATCAATGATTGTTTTAGTTTTTGATATTGTGCTTCAAATGAGTATTACCACTTTCTGTCTGTTATTTGATTATTTAATTGCTGGTTTATGCTATTTATGATGAAATCATCATGTTCCCAACTAGATGAATATAGGTGCATGCTCTCTCATGAGTACTGTATTGGAATGGTACAATTGTGGTTACTAATGTTGAATTTGTTGGGAAATAGGCGGAATCAAATTCAAACACACAAAAACTTAATTGATTGCGATATTTACCTAATGATTTGTATTATTATAATTGTGGAGAATTATTCTCATAGGCCTCTAGTTCTTTGATATTAATATATGATATATGATGGTGGCCCAGCTCTCTCTCTCTCTCTCTGTTTGTCTATATATATATATATATATATAAGGCTCCACAATTTAATAAAATATAAGTTAGTCTTTGGGCTGGGTTGGCTGGAGTAGTGTGCCTCTGATTCTGTGTAGCAGCTCCAAGGTTGAACCGAACGTATGACATAGCAGAACATTGCACAGAACTGACATGAGACCCACGGTTAGATTGCTAGTAGCTAGTGGTAACATCTAAGATGTTAATCGAATAAAACTGCTCCACTATTCCTGTCTACCACGTTCTATGCAACCTTTGATCTCCACCATACAATCCTAACAACTGCTATAATCATAGCAAATAGTTTAATATAGTTTCTGCACATGTAATGGTTTAGTTTCCCTGATCTTGTTTATATAGGATGTACTGTTCTCAAGAATGATAATGTGAAACGTATTTGATTTGCCTAGTTCTTCTTCTTGTTATTATTTTCCTCTCCGTTTTGTGTAAATGCTTACTGGAGAAAGAGACGGCAACCTAAAAATTAGCTACCCTCAATACTGTGGAAGTCGGGCAGAAAAGAACATAAGTTGATAAGAAGCAGATTTTAATTGAAAGGGAAGAACATACGAGACAATTGTATGACATGGATGTCATTACGTTTAATTTCCCATTATATATAAATAATGCTTCCATCGCTTCGAGACATACAGAAAAGGTCAGGATCCACCCCTTATAAAATTGTCCAGTCCTATTCTGTCAAGGTCTTATAGTTCAGAAACTCTAGGACTTGTGTTATAATATTTGTTTTCTAGAGTTGCAAAGCTTCCCTAACCGAATAATAATTTTAATTAAGATTTATTTTATTTACTTGTATATTCTATAAAAATAAAAGTTAAAATAGAATAGATTTACTTCATTTCTTTTTTTCATGACAAGTGTGGGAGACTATGAATAAGAGTTGCTTTGAAAATACTTCGTCAGTATTTTCCCACGTCCATCAGTCTGGATGGTGACACGCATTAGCGTGAGCTTTAAAAGCGAGTGTCCATTTGTACAGTAAAGTTGTATGTGTCAATAATTGCCTGTCATGCTCGTTAAAGCCGTGTTGTTTGTCGCTGCCGTGATATTTTTTTTATGGAAATAGTGGAAAATAAATTTTTGTATTGTTATAACAATAACTGGAACTTTTATTTGGTCCGGTGCAAGGATCTAGAGGAAGGTTCGGTTTTGCCTAAAAAAGTGCAAATACCGAGTTTTTTGAAAAAATACCGAATTTTTCAAAAAACTCGGTATTTTCACTTTTTGACCTATTTTTGCCTAAAACCGAATCTTCCTCTACATCCAGTGAAAGGACCTAATAATTGCTCCAATAACTGATGTTTTACCAGAGATTAAAGAATTTTTCTGTATGTAAAGTGGTGCATATATATAAATAAACACTTGAAAAATATATTACAGTAATTTTTTTTAAGAATAATAAAAATATCTCGTTTCTGAAGCTGTAGTATTATAGGTCTCGTGAAGCTCTCCCTTCCCACATCTTTATTGACATCGAGACTCGAGAACATCGGCCATTGGTCCACGGAATGTCCATCATTCATTAAATTCTGCCGCGAATTTCTCTCCTTCATTGTGTCATTGTCATTTGTCATTTGTCATTGTGAAGGGCAAACTAATCAAGCGGTAAATGTCATCATGTAAACTTTTTGTATTGATTGCAATTTTGATGTAAAAAATGCATCAGGAATTGCAATGATTTAATGAAGATGGATTAAGAGAAGAAATGGTCCACGGCTCTGGAAAAGTAGGTCTGGGGCAATCGTGTTAGGTGACCTGTGGCCGTGGAAGATTTGACTATTGACAGCAGTCAGCAGGCAATGGCATCTTCATTCTTTCTACAAGTTTATATTTTAATAATCCACCAGTTTTTATCACTTTTCTTTTCTTTACAGGAGCAATGAAAATGGCCCTCAGGTTTTCAAGGATTATAATCAAAGGGTTGAGACTCTCCTATTACTTTCATGTGCGAGAGAAATTTAAATTAATGAGGTTGGTATGGGATCCTTATAATAAACTAAGCAATATGAATTTTAAACCTACCTTCAATTTGCTGACATATGTGATGACCCAAAGCTGCACTTAATAGAGTTGTTGCGGGTGAGAATTTGTTTAATAGAAATATCTTGTGGGGTGTTAGCTTTATTCATATGAATTATTAAATATTATATAATATTAAAAAAAGTGGATCCCACACTTTCACACCATCCATTATTATTCTTATATATATATACATATACGAAATATATGTATGTATGAAAAAAATTAATATTATTGATATTTAATTAAAGATTTAAATATTATACAAGTACATATATAAAATATACATTTTATTCCCCCCTGTAGAAGATCCTTCATAAATCTATGTTCATAATTTACGGTATTTTTTATATAAAGCTTCTCCGCGGTTGAAATATTTTTAAATAAATTAATAGACGTACTCCATTTATTTACGTCCCCCACTTCAATCATCTTTGTATATATTTTTCATGCAGCAGGACACAAATAAGTACCGTACAGCAAACAGATTGGTTGAAGAATAAAAATGATTAGTGAATATTGTATGGTTCTATATTTTTTTCTTGCTTTGAAATTATTGCACTATTCACCTTCTTTCAATCTGTCAATATTATGCCTTTTGTCAAACTTTCATATCATTTAAATAGTAATCCATCAATTGCCCTGAGCTACAGACAACAACCATTCTTTAAAAAAATACTTTTGCCAAAGACTACAGACAACAAAACCCTGTGAAGTGTTTCCTTTTTAAAACTTTATATTATTTTTTAAAATTAATCAAAATAGTTCTTTTCATCATGCTTTGAAATTAATTAATTCATTATTCATATATATTATACACATTTAAAACAAGTTTAGTAACTAAAAATTTAATTGAACTAATTTTTAACTGTATAAATATTCTCAATTAGTCGTGCTAGTTTAATCATTGAGATGGATTGTTTTCATGCAATGATGAGAGATACGAAACCAATCGAAGAAAAACAAACAAAGAAACAAACAATGTGGAGATTCTCAACTGGCCTATCATTATTTAAAACTAATCAAAACTCTTTTACTTTGTGAAATGAAACAAAGATAGCAGCTCTCTTTCAGCGTCTTCCAGCAGATTATTTCAATTCCAATTCCAAAACAAATGATGATATACAAATCTGCTGCTTAATAAACTCTGCAATAACTTAACATTCTTCTCAGCATTTTATTTTATCCTTACAGATCAGAGGAGCGGTTGGCGTACTCCTGGACCAATGCTCCGAACAGAGAGGGCCGCTCAATTAAATTTGTCGGTGAGTCAAATTCCTTTGCCAATCCTGTGCAAAATTTTACCCATGAATTAATTTCCATATACAAAAGGATATATATATCAATAAATTTTAGTTTTTGAAGTGCTAACCTGAATCTACAACCAGAACTCTGTCGCAGTCCATGACGGTGGGAATTCTATGAGCGATGCTTATAATTGTACAATTTGAGAAGTCTTCTCGAATGATCTTCTGGATCAACCCATCCGTCTGAGAATCAACCGAAGCAGTTGCCTCATCCATGAACAGGATTCTGCTTTTCTTCAACAGAACTCGGCCCAAGCAAAAAAGTTGCCTCTGACCCACACTCCAATTCTCACCATTATCGACCACTGAAGATTTGCAATTCGAATTAGAGATAAAACAACTCTCGAATAGAACATCAACATATAAATATCTATAGAGCAATTAGGATCACTCTTGAGTCACAAGATGTAAGAGGAGGTTATGTACCTAAAGCATCAAGCTTTTCAGGTTTTGCCGCCACTGCTTGTTTCAGCTGGCACCGTTCCAGGCTCTAGAAAAACATAAATATTCTCATCTGTGAATTAACGGTTACTTTTTTAAATCTATTACTACTACTAGCTGAATGATGAGAGTATCCACTCATCAATCCTTACCTGCCATATTTCATCATCTGTATATTGTCCAACTGGGTCAACATTGCTCCTCACTGTTCCTTCGAATAGAACAGGCTCTTGAGGAATTATACCAAAGCGGGACCTTAGATCATGAAGACCCAAAATGCAAATATCTATTCCATCAATGATAATCTTCCCTCCAGAAGGTTCTACAATTCGGAAAAGAGCTTGAATCAAAGTTGATTTGCCGCTCCCTGTTCGGCCAACAACTCCTATTTTCTCTCCTCCATGAATGTCAAGCGTGATGCCATGCAAAACAAGAGGAGTGTTTGGCCGATATCTAACCTGTACGAACAAGCTTATTGAGAATCACTCAGGTATGTCCTCAAAGGAAAGAATTAGTTCTTCATATATTAAGAAAAAAAAAAATAACTCAGTAGTTTAACCTTCAGATCTCTGAGAATAATATCTCCATGAGTGGGCCAGTTTGGTGAAGGCAGACGCTCTTTTATCCTCCACGGTGCTTCCGGAGGAATGCTACTAAATTGCTTTAATCTCTCTACTGAAACCATTCTATTTTCTAAGAAACAGCTTATCCAAATTGCCCAAAAAAGCACAGAATTGAGAGAGAGACCGTAGGAAAGGGATAAACCAACATACTCTGCGTCAAAGGAATTAAAAAAAAAAAAAAAGTGAGTTCGCAAATTGAGATTCTGGTTCAGACCAGATTATCACTACTGATGTAACGAACATAATAAATAAAATGTTTTTATTTTTAATTACAAACTTTTAAAATGTTCGCAATATACCCTCAAAAAAATAAAGGGCTACCTGGCTTGATAAAATTGCTGGGAAGCATAACCATTGACAGAGCAGATATGCATAAAATGACAGTTCCAATTAACTCCAACCGAAATCCCATCCATTCATTGGAACCGTTGTTATGAAAATCCATAGTCAAGCTCGCATTTACTCGGTTGATGTTTTCTTGAGAAAATCTTTCTTCCTTTTTAAAACAGCGGATTGTCATGACGCCCTGAATGGTTTCTGAAAAGTGATGGATGACGGGCGCTTTTGTTATTGAATCAAGACGAGTCAACTCTCGAGATGTTGCAAGATAGTAACCCTGCAATGAAAGGGATTTAAAATTATAAGTTTAATCAATCAAATTAATGTCATCAAAGCTCAACTCTAAAATGAAGACAAATATCATACCCTATACCAGACGTTGAGCCATGCAAGTGGAATTATGAAAAAAAGTGTTGGCCAAGCAACCTGTATGGTGACTATCAGAATGCTTAGTACAGTAATGTACATTGAAACGGTCAATCCCACAAAGAAAGGGAGGAAGAGATCAATATTTGTTTGATCTGAAGATGCCTGAATTTAAAAAAAATAAAAAAATTATTCTGATCAGCTTTAAGGGGGAAAGAAAGATAAACAATGAAAAAAAAAACACACACACACACACAAACCCTTCAATTTCAATTCTCTTGGTATATAAAAAGTTTAGGGTTTAAACAATATGAACAATCAAAATCTAGGCAAAAACAATACCCGACTAAGAATTCTTCCTGAAGGAGTGGTATCAAAGAACGACATAGGTGCATGCAAGATACTGTTCAGGATCTGCTTGAAAAAGATTTGGGCAGTTTTCAGCCCCCAATATGTGACAAGAAAGGACCTCCCCGCGACTAGGATTACAGAAATTACAGCTATAATCACATAAACTTCAATAAATTGTGAGGGATTGAATGAAGAAGCATTATTTGCAGAAGTTGATAATGCCAACCAATAATCACTGGCCATCAAAGACCCTTGCCACAGCAGTGAGACAATCAAAACAGCAATGACCCCCCACCATCCCCAAGCCTCGGTAATGTAGGTTTTGTACACGTTCAAACTGACTTTTCCAGTCTCCCTTTCCTCGTCTTTGATAAGCTTAGCTGAACTCTTCTCAGTCTTAGGCGAGATTACAGAAGACTCGTCCTTTGACTTCTCATCATTCGTGATGGTTTGGTCACCTTGTTTGGATGGAGAATCCATTCTCACTTGCTCGGGAGGGCCATGCTCTACTAGCTCCATAGAACTATCATGTGCGGCAACAAGCGCTGCAAAATCTGCACCAGCATTTAGTATTTCGTTGTACTTTCCAGATTGAACAATCATCCCATCTCGCATAACCTGACCCATTTTGTAGACATATTAGATTTTAGTGGCATATATGATAAGTGAATGATATTTGAGGATATAATTATGTTGAAACTAGTTATAAGCATCAACTAATTCGCTGATTATTAGTTTATATGTGAAACAAGATGGAAATGTTAATTTTTTACCAACAAGCATTTGCATTTTAATGTCAAGACCTGCTCGTGTTTTGATGATCACATAAGGAAATAAAAAGTTGGTGATTCAATAAAAAAGAAAAAAGTTCAATGACGTTTAGAATAATCAGGGTACCGTTTCTCTCAAAAAAGAGATAAATATAACAAGGTTTATCCGATTAATTCGCTGACATGGACATAAGTTTACTGTAACATTTTAATCAGATCAGAATGTCAAAACAACTTTAAAGGAGTGATATTATATCGCATACCAAAATAAGATCAGCATTGTGAAGAAAATCAACTTGGTGGGTAACAAGTATAACTGTCTTGTCCTTGAGAGCACCCCTTATGCATTCCTGCAGAGAAAATTGAGTGGTTTTACAATAAGATTCCATTGAAAACTGCAGGATAATTCACTGACATATATTTTTTTTTTTGGGACATTTAGGCCATTTAAGGCAAACTCACACACACAACGCATACACATGGACTCGAACCTTGGACCTCTTAGTTGGAAGCCTAAGCTCTCAACCAATAGGCCAAGGAGAGTTGTGTCACTGACATATTTTCACAAGGATATAAAAATTCTAAACCCCAGGAATGGCAAATCAAGTAGTAGCTCTCAAAACAATCGCACCACAAACAATATATAGTAATGATAAGTCAAATCATATCTAGAATGTTGTGAAATGATGAAAAATTAATGCGATACTGAATAACTGGACTATTCAGTATATCGGTAAGAAGAAATTTGATGTTCATCTAGTTAAGTTAAGAAAAGCATGAAATTTTACCTTGAAGATCTCTGAGCCAGTGTGAGCGTCAACGGCACTGAAGACATCATCGAGGAGGTATACATCTGAATCCTGATAAACAGCCCTGGCTAGCTGTATGCGCTGCTTCTGACCGCCACTGAGATTGATTCCTCTCTCTCCTATCTCAGTCTGGTCTCCAAACTCCATCATTTCCAAATCCTTCGTCAAACAACATACACGGATCACTTCCTTATACTTTTGCTGGTTTAGAGGCAGACCAAACAAAATATTGTCCTGAATAGTTCCATTTTGTATCCATGCTGTCTGTGCCACATAAGCCATGCTTCCACAGACCCTAACCTGAGATAAAATTTAAAATGTAAAAATAGGGTAGGGGGGGACAAAATCACTAATGAACCAAAATTTGGATAAATTAAATTATACATACGGATTCAGATCTTCTTAAATTGATCATGGAAATAGTTTTGTTTTAGGAATTTATAGCATGAAGAATCCGATCACTATTCCTAATTTTCCCCATCTCAATAGTTTGCATTCTACTCTTCTTAGAAATAAAAAAACCCACCTTTTTTATAATGAGAATTGTATTATTGTCAAGCATATGTGGGCCTTACATGCTTTGTCACATATAAGCGCGCTCATCCACAATGATATTTGGAGGCTTTTTAACTCACAGTAGCCTTCAAGATCACCAAATAATTTTGAAACTTGATGATTGCGCTCATGATCTTAAAGATTTAGCATCCAAAACCCAAAATAAAATACCAAAACCATAAATGATATAAAAGAGAAAATAATCCAATAATTAATCTCCCCTCTTTCAAAACAAACATTATCAGCTAGCTGGGTTTAGAACTTCTACAGCTTGATGAATTAGCCAAACTTGAGTCACACCATTCATTTTACATGGCTCATAATTGAATCAAACCATAAAGTCATTTTGAAAAAAAAAAAAAAGGTTGAATAATAACAAATTCAATTCTAATCATCAAATATGAATTGAGCAACTGAAAATGATTAATGACTTGGTGATCTAAAAATTTAAAACTCCATTATTACAAAAGAGAAGAAGCAAAATACAAAAACGTAGTCAATTAGAATACAACTGCTTTTTTGTTTTTCTTATATGTTGACTTGGCTCTTATTTATTTATATTCTTTTTAGGGGAGGGAAGAGTAGTATAATAGAGTGTAATTTTGAAGGAATGCTATGATTAAGAGCCGATAGAGAGGTGAAAGAGTTCCCAATGTGTTAAATATTTTGATTAAAATATTTAATTGCAGTTCTGCAGTTGATGAAGAAAAACAAAGGACAATCAAAGTGGATAAGTAACATTGTCGCGACGCACATAATTTCTCTAAAAGAGTTTGTTAAAATTATTATTAGTAAGCGGTGACCTTACGCATTATACGGCGACGATCGGACGGTCAGTAACTTTTACCTTTCCGGAAATACGATGCATCTCGCCGACTAGGCACGATAGAAATGATGACTTGCCGGATCCGACTGTGCCGACGATGGCAGCGAGAGCGCCGCGTGGGATCCGGACGTTCACGCGTTTAAGCCACGCTGTGTCGGCGCTGGCGTCATCCTCCCATCCGAAGGTCCCCTCGCAAACCTCCACTGCGGGAGCGTCGACTGCGTAGCCGCTTAAAACCTGCTCGACGGCGCCCTCGTCGAGCTCGCCGCTGGTCATGTAGGCGTCGAGCCTTTCAAGCGAGATCATAGCCTGTGAGGCCGAGATGAGAGCCTGGGGGAAGTTGCGCATAGGCTCCTGCAGGATCTTGAAAAAAGAGGTGGCGGTGAAAACGATGCCGGCGTCGAGACGAACGCCGGCGGCAATACAAGTACCAAATACGAGGGAGGAGATGACCAACGGTGCGCTCCAGAGCACGATGATGTTGCCGGAGATGGAGTACATGAAGCGGGAGAGCCAGCCGAACTCCTCGGATCGGAAGCCCTGTATTCGTTTGTTAAAATGCTCCTCCCAGGCCTGGAACTTGATGACGCGCATGTAATTCAGCATCTCATTTGTGGCTTTCATGCGCTTGTCACGCATACCCATCAGGGAGAACTGGAAGCTGTTGTTACGCCTGGTGCCAAAGACTACGAAGCCCATCACGGCGATGATGCCGACGACCGCGGAGGTGACGGAGGGGCCGAGGTAGATGTAAAGAAGGGCAAGAGCCACGCCTACTTGTAGAGGCATGAGCCAGATGTAATGGATCTGAAGCATCATGTCGGAGAGCTGCTGGGCGTCGACGGCCATGTAATTGACGATCATGCCGAGTCCGTGGGATTGGCGGGCGGAGCAGGATAGGCGGAGGCCTTTGCGGTAGAGGGTGGTGATTAGAGTGGAGCGGATGAGCATACCGGTCTTCTGCGAGTGGAAGTTGTAATGGTGAGAGCAGAGGACTTCGACGAACTTGGCGGCAAGCAGGGTGAGGCAGAGGTAATAGCCCTCGTAGATGGATGAACGGCGGCCGGAGGCGAAGTCAATGAAGCGGTTGATGAGAGTGGGACCGACGTACATGACGCAGAGACGGAGGACGGCGAGCGAGGCGGTGAGTAGCAGCTGCGGCCAGAAGCATCGAAGCAGTGTGGTGCGGACGGGGTGATGGGATTTGATGGCGGGGCGAGGCCAATGAGAGTTGAAGAGATTATAGAGCCGCTGAGCCTGGTGCTCAGGAGCGAGGGAAGGCACGTCCTGCAGCTTGAGGGGGGATTTGTAGCCTTTGGCAAGAAGGGGGTTCATCCAGCTCCACGTCAGGCGGGAGAGAAGGGAGGCGGTGGTGTACGCGGTCACGTTCGGTTTCGACTCGGAGTCCTCCGATAAGTTGCTGTCTCCTGCACTTGACGGGGATGAAGAAGAGAGCTGGGAATGGAAACCGGTGGAAGGGGAGAGAGCGAAGACAAGAAGGGCGGCGGAGAAGAGAAGGAAGACGAGGGAGGCGATGCCATCTGGAAAGTTGGCGGATGAAGAGAAGAGGCGGAGTACTGCGGAGACGGTTAGGAGGATTGACAGTAGGAAGGAGAAGATCCAGAAGAGGCGGAGTGTTAGTGGATGGGAGATTGCGCGAAATCGCTTCTCGTGGGCGATGACGGCAGCAGCGGCGAGATGGGACAGGAACTGGAAAGAGAAGAAGATTGATTGGAGAAGGCGCCAGGAGAACGGGGAAGATTTATCGAGGGCAAGGGCAAGTACGAGAAGGACGAGGAAAGCTGCGGCTAGGATGGAGGAGATGGCCAAGGGGAGGTTGAAGCGCCATGTCGTGCGAACAGCGGAGGAGGTGGGGAGAAGTGGCTTGGCGGCGTCCGAAGTTAGATTCGTGGCGGCGGGAGAGGAGCTTCTGGATGACGAAGAGAAGGAGGGTGAGAAGGAAGAGGAGGTCGAGTAGGGAGAAGAGAGCGCGCTGCGGACACGGTGAGAGGAAAACGAAGTAGAGCCAGTTGCCGACGGTGGCTCCGGGCGGAGGAGAGCAGGTGAAAGCGGAGATGGAGGAGGACATGGTCGCCGCTACCGGTGCTGATGGGTTTCCTCCAGTGGCGGGCACCTCCTCGTCCCGTCTCGGCGACTGAGGGAGTAATCAGGAGAGGAGATTCAAGGAGAGGATAGTCGTGTATTGGAAAGGTGATGGATAATAAATGAAAAAGGACAAAAGCTTGTTACTTGTTGGAAGGGAAGGAAATTGAAGAAACGGAGAGAAAGAAAGGTTTAATTTGTGCCCGCCAAAAAACGTGCGGTGAAAATATTAACAACGAACGAAGATAATCAAAAAAAAAAAAAAAAAAAAAATGGTCATCATTGAATAATCGTCATCGTGCAGACAAACATTGATTTTCTTTCGTCGCAGTGAATAAAAAACGGTGAAGGTGCAGAAGAATTGAAGTTCCCGATTCCTACCTTTCATTGAATTAAAGCGTCATTCAGAGGTCTATAATGTCCATGTCTTGCTACATCTTTCAGCCTCATTTTTTTAATATCACACCATTTTTCACGAGCATTACAAAATTATTTTTTGACATCTAATGACGATATATATATAGTTATAAACACCTGGATTTATTTATTTATTATTATTATTATTTTTTAAAACTTTAGAGTTGTTTGTATTTTTAATTGAAAATATTCTTTACTATGTATAATGAAAAAACAAAATCCATTTAAGATTGATTACGTATGCTAATCTGTAAAGCATTAAATTCATTTTACCTTTGTACGCAAATCTATACGATTGATGGATAATATATACAATTATTAAAATTAAATGCTCCATACAAAAAGTAATATGATATATATATATTTTATGCGTATTAGAGTAACCTTACAAAAATACAAGTCCTGTAATCATGCATGCATGTATTCATGCATGCACGACTGATATTTCATACAATAATTAAAAAGTAGACTCATTTTGTATACTGCTGAGCATACATACATACATATTACACATAAATGCATTACGACTCATTTCATATGATTAGGGTTTATTAAAATAATGTGTAGGGCTGATTTTATATGTTGCGTTCACATGCGCACATATATCATATATGTTATTCCTATGGCCCATTGAGACGACCGCTGTGAATCACAAAATGTTTGCAAAAGCCAAAAGTATGATACCAAAAACTCAGTTGCAGATGCTTCGCCCGATTGGACCAAAGGGCCACGTGGATCAAACACAATCCATGCAGAGTTGCAAATAATAATTTTTTGTACGCCGTGAGTGAGGGACTTTTAAGGATTTAGTCATTCACTCACTGACAAAAAAAACAGCTCAATGTGTTTTCCCTAATTTATCAACTTCAATTTGCTTCAGTTTCTACTAACTATATACATAATAATATTATATCAAACGTATATATAATATATAAATCAACTCAAAATAAATTTGAGCCTTATTTTGAAGCTTGACCAAAATAACATTTTCAAAGTTGGGAATATTTTTGGTTCTAAAAAGATATAATTTAGTAGAAGACAAGGAAAAATAATCCATCCAATCCTACATTTTCTTATGACCAATTATCGCAAGCTTTGACATTATACAGCATATGTTTACTGAAAAATGATTTTATGGCAACCTTAGAAAAAAAAAAAGAATAAAAACGATTCCATTACAAGTTCTGAAGATGAATACAAAAATATTGACATTCCAACGTCATGGGACAATGACCCATTTTAAGCTCTAAACAGCTCATGGAATAAGCAAATTAGGAGTTCAATTATTTTTTATTAAAACCAATCCGTTCACTCACCTGATAGCAAATTTTCTGACATTTAGGCGGCAAAAAAAAAAAAAAAAAAAGAAAGCACTCTATCAGCACATATATTTTGGTTTATTTCCTCTTTTCGATTCATGTATTGTGGACGAAGAAGCCCCAATCCGCAAATAGCATTGATAATTCCTTATTTAACGACAGTCGACAGCTTTTATAATTTATGTGAAACAAAAAGTTATGTGTACGTACAGCCCTACGATTTGTAGACTAACACTATATATTAATGATAGAAACAGAAAATTAGGCATCACTGATATTTCGAATCTTGGCAAAGCATCCCATCCCATTCTTCTTTTTCTTCATCAGATTTTACCTTCTAAAGTTATAATAGATTGGGCCCTGGCCTTACTTGGCCTAAATGTCCGCCCAAAATAAATAAACAAATAAATAAAATACCCTGCCCCTAAATTCCCATGTAAAAAAACAAAAAAGATGGAACTACTTCTTAAAAGGCCGTGGATTTTTTTTTTTAGTACAATCTTAACAAAAAATACACGAACAGCAACAAAAAAAAATCAACCAATTCTGTCAAGTAATGAAAAAACATGGTATACAGAAACAATATTTTCTCTATCAAGATATTGTCATTTTGATTTTTACAATAACAAATAGATGATCAGTTGAGATGCCTTAAGATTATAGACCATCCTTTGTTTTTAAGTACGTCAATTAAAAACTTTCCAAGCCATTATTGCATACTTATAAATATAACCCTTAAACCAAACATATATCCACCAGCCAACATTTATTAAATCAGCATGAATAATAGGCTGATTTATTTGAAAAATAAAATTTTCATCCACAGGCAGTAGTTTAGGAAAATCTAATATTGCAGTTTTATGATCAACTCCATACGTATGACATGGTTTTAATGCATATTTTCAGATATGGGGAGATTCAAGACTCTATTTTTTTAGTGCATCTGATCATTTGGCATTTAGGTCACATTGAAACCATGAAAATAACATTACAAATTTTAAATAAGAAAGCACCCATCCAGTCATCGATCAAACAAAAAGAACTGATGCGAAACAGTGATGGTGAATAAGAATTGCGTCAAGGAATTTAATTAAAAGTATAAACTTCATTTTGCCGAATATAAGATAATGGTTCTTCGAGTTAGATTTTAAAATGCTCCGTGAGAGAATTAAGTAATAGCAATCAAGTACAATGGAGATTAACAATATACTTGCAAAACAACAACAACATAAATGAATAAGCTAATGTCAAAGTTAACATGAATCCACAGTTTAATAAGTAGATCATTCACCTTGGGGAATCCCTCACTCACACTCATGATTGGAGTTCTTTTAGCGGAAGAAGGTTGCAAGCAAACTTGGAGACGCCACTAGAAGACATGCGATGCCAAGGGTCCTAGTCGCCGGGGAAGGAGTCGGAGTTGGAGGAACAGGTGGTCGGCCGGAGAGAACCCACGGTACTCTAGGTTGTTAGAGTTCGATCGTCTCGTCGAGGCAATAGATGATTCGGTTGACGTAACTTTCCACCGAATCGTCGTACTCCCAATCCGATTCGTAGAAAGGTGATCGGAAGATATTTATCTCTCATTGGGCAATGTAAGCAAGGCCGTGGTCGATCTCAGGATTGGCCATACACCATTGACGGGAAGAGTGGAAAATCTTCTATGCTTCTCTTGGCTTTTATCAACATAAGAGTTATAATGCTCCAAGAGAGGGAGTAGGTGAGGGAGGTGACTCAAAGAGAGAGAGCGGCTTGGGTTAAGTTTAAAGAGGCGTGGGAAGGATTTTAGTAAATCTGAATTTTGAATTTAGATTTTCCTAAGAGAGGGAGGAGAGTAAATTTGAGTTTCAAAATTTATTCCAAAAGGTAATAGGGGCCGGCAGTTTGGGGAGGTATTAATGGGGTATTAATGATGATTGGCATTTGATTTGGAGAGGGATTAGGCTAAGAAGGGGGTGCGGCCATATGGCTGAGGATGAGTGGGATTTTGTTTAAGCAAGTGGGCCCCAAATAAATAAATAGGGTACTTAATTAAATCTGATTTTATTATCAGATTTAAATAATTAAGAAGGGTTTCTTTCTTAGGTTTAGGCAATAGGAAAGTATTTGAAAACCCAATTAATTAATTGAATTCTCATTAGGTAGCTTTCCAATTACCAAATCCTACTTTAGGAAAGGGAATAATGGGCTTTGAAATTTGATTTTCAAATTTAGGGGTCATGGGAAGAGGCCGGCGGCTAGGCGTGTGGAAGGGGATGGGGGAGGCTGGCGGGTGGGATTGTGGCCGGCGGTCTGGGCTGCTGTTGGAGGCCAGCGAACAGGTGGTAGGGGTTTGGTTTTGGGAGGAGGGGAAGGGGAAGGGGGTTTGGGAGGTCGGCGGGTAGGTGGCTAGGAGAGGAGGTGGGAGTAGCGGGAAAAGAAGAAAAAAGATCGGGGGTGCGAACCTTGGAATCCTCCGAAGGTTGACGGGTACTGCTCTAACCCACTAAGGGTCTCTCCTCCCAAGAACTCACTCAGAGATCAAGCAAAGAAAACTAAAATTTCATTCATAAAAATCATCATCCATTATAATGCAAGAGGCCTTCTATAAATATGCCTAAATGAAAGAAAACAGAAAAAAACTAAAGTGCATTCGGACTACAACATAAAATCAATTCCTCATAGGGGTAAAATGGGAAAACTCAAATGCAACATAAAACATAAAATAGAAAATACATAAAAAATACACTCTGAAACGTAGCCGTCGATCCACGACTACGTCGACGGTGCACATGTCAAAATCTCTGACTGATGTCCTCATCAAGAACAGATTCCCTTGAGAATGCTCTAAGCCACCAATCAGAGAGTCTACAAATGATTTTAACTTTTGTACACAACATTATAGATATCCAAAGAGGGGAGACCCCAAAACATCTCTATCTACAGGCTTAGTAGTGGTATTGACGTAGAACGAACATGCAAAGATGAATTACTTTAATGAATTTGTACACTTAATATTCCTAGAATAAATAATTATAACTTAATGGTGAATTTAAACGACGCAATAAAACACTAAGAGCGGTAAGACAAGCTTAAGCCAAATCATGCGCGTAAAAGTTAAGATTAGAAAACAATCAAGTTAATCTAACGTTACATACATGAATGATTTCAACACTAAATCCCTACACTAACATAAGACTAGTCACTACAAGGAGATCCCTCACTCAACTTATCTAATTAAGAGGGTTTAGCGGAGAGAGTGACGAGAATCTTCATGAATCATTTATAAACCACAATTGAAAAGTGACTAAGAGATTTAATGATTTTGGGGAGAGTTTACCCAAATAATCAGAGAATACAAATCTTTTGATTTGATCACCAAGGCACTAGATGAAGAGTAATCAGCGATGTCTAGGCTTGGACACATTTAGGAAGGTGATCATTGATTTCTTGGACAGCAGGGAAGCGGAATATGGCCACCAAACTGATTGGACAGCAATTCGAGACGTGTAGGAAGCAACAAGTATTGGTTGAGAAACCCTTTTGGCCTTCAGAGTACTTCCAACAGCAGTCCGAACATCAACTAAGGATGTCGGACAACATTTTGTCCCGTCAGAGGAGTCTTAGGCAGCAATACGGGCCTATTGGGGAAGCAGAGCAGCAGGATTATGCTGCTGTAATTCTGGGGGGGGGGGGGGGGGGGTGGGGGGGAGGCTTGGAAGGGGATGGCTAGGACTGCAGGGAAATGAAGTATTTCCTTTCCAGAACTCTCCGTCAGGGCTGATTGGAAAAGTCAAATCCAATATGAATTGATTGGATTCAAATTAAGGAGTTGATTGGGAGGTCATTATGGGAAAGAAATAAAGAAAAGGAGGGGTGGGCCGGCCTTGTATTGAAAGAGAGAGGAGGGGGAATTGGAAAACTGAAATTAATTTATGCTTAAGTGGATTTGGAGGGAAAATGTTTTGAAATTAAATTCAAATTTCAAATAAGGTTGAGGGATTAAATGAACATTTAATGGGAGGAAGCCCATCATGGGGCCGACGGCATCATGAGGGGTGGAGGGGATTGGGGAGGGAAATATGAGAGTTTCCAAATATTGCTCTTGCTCACCTCGAGCTCTCTCTCCCTTCTCTCTAGTGCACTCACAAGAAGAAGAAAAACACATAAAATTTTATTATCAAATCATCATCCTAAAATACAAAACTACCCTATAAATAGGCCTCATGAAAAGAAAAGAAATAAAAGTCTAAAATGCCCTTCAGGCCTGCAATGCTTTTTCTCCATTGTGTCCTATTAAAGTTCAAATTCTTATTTAAATCTAATAAAGAAAGGTCATTTCTAATATTTTCTAACCAGGTCTTTTTATGTCTGCTTCTACCTTTCTTAACATAAGACAAATCTAATACCTCTACTCTCCTAACCGGGTCATTGGAAGGCCGCCGTTTTATGTGACCAAACCATCTAAGGAGACTCTCTCTAATCTTATCTTCTATTGGAGCTACTCCAACCTTTTCACGTATATGCTCATTTCGTATCCTATCTCTAGTGGTAAAGCCACTCATCCACCTCAACATCCTCATCTCTGCCACACTTAACTTAATATTATGCTTCCCTTTTAATGGCCAACATTCAGCACCATAAAGCATTGCAGGCCTCACTACCATCTTATAGAATTTTCTCTTAAGTTTGAGGAGTACTTTTCAATCACACAACAAGCCCGATGCATTCCTCCACTTCAACTATCCAACTTGAATTCTACTGATAATATCCCCATCAATTTCACCATCACTCTGAACAATAGATCCAAGATACCTAAAACGTGTACTCTTATTAATGACTTGATCGCCCAAAGTCACTATCCCCTCACTAGGTCTATTACTACTAAAATTACACTCCATATATTCAGTTTTAGATCTACTCAAGCGAAAACCTTTAGTCTCTAATGTTGACATCCATAATTCAAGTTTACTTTCAACTCCCTCTCTAGTCTTATCAACAAGAAGAATATTATCAACAAAAAGCATATACCAAGGTACATCCTCTTGCAAATGTCTAGTGAGAACATCCATGACTAAAGAGAAAAGATATGAGCTTAAGGCTGATCCTTGATGTAACCCAACCGAAATAGGGAAATACTTGGTCAAACCACCTTGTGTTTGAACACAAGTAATCGCTTCTGCATACATATCTTTAATGATTTGAATATAAGCATTATTAACTCCTTTCTTTTCAAGAACTCTCCATAGCACTTCTCTTGGAACTTTATCATATACTTTTTCTAAATCAATAAATATCATATGTAGATCCTCCTTATTTTCTCTATATTTCTCCATCAAACCTCTTAATAAATGTATGACTTCCATAGTCGACCTACTCGGCATGAATCCAAATTGATTTTGAGAAACATTAGTATCACGCCGCAACCTATGCTCCTTAACTCGCTCCCATAGTTTTAAAGTATGACACATTAACTTAATTCATCTATAATTCGCACAATCTTGTGCATCACCTTTATTCTTAAAAATAGGAATTAACACACTCATTCTCCACTCATCTGACATCTTTTTAGTCTTCAAAATAGTATTAAAAAGTTTAGTAAGCCAAGAAATACCTTCATCCCCTAAGCATTTCCACACCTCTATTGGAATATCATCAGGTTCAACAGCTTTTCCATCCTTCATTTTTTTTAAAGCCTCTCTAACTTCGATTATACTAATACGCCGATAAAAACAAAAATCTTTATTTTCATTTAGGGTGCTAAGGTCACTATAGTCAATCTTATTTTCACAATTTTCATTAAGAAGTTTAGCAAAATATCTCATCCACCTTTGTTGAATATCATCTTCTAAGAAAAGTATTTTTTGATCTTCATCCTTAATATCAAAATAAATTAAATAGATGTGAGATCCATCATAATAAACTTTTGACAAAAATAACTTGACCCAAAAATTTTCTTAGTTAAAACACTATACACCAATTAAAAAGATTGGTAAGCCTTAGTTGCTATACTTTAAAAAACAACATAATCGGCAAATAATTGAGAGCAAAAGAGGGCTAAAAAATCGTACTAACCTATTAAATATCATCCTTGAAACATAAAAATGCATCTTGAATCTCCCTGACAAAACGATCTAGCCTCTGTTAATCAGCCACAGCCCAACCCATTTCCCCACTCTCCGAACTTGTGTAGGAGTAACCCAAAACAAGGCGTTTATCATACAATGCGTAGACATCCAACATAACTGTTTCTTCCCGACTAGTAGTTCATCCAAAGTAAACTGAAGCAATCCAAGTAATTGCAATCTGTTTTATTCAACTCTTCTTCTGAGGATCTCATTGGCTGTTTTCTTCCTGAAGTAATCCATATTCTCCTGCAAATAAACAAAGCAAATGCAGGGCAATCATAAACTTGATGTGGATTTTTTTTTTCAGTAACAGAAATATTAAGGTGCTGTAGTGCAATATATAAAGAACGTATCCACATCTAATAATCATAGAAGCCGATAGAAATAAGCCTAGCAGATTAGTCACCTGGCTGAAGCACAGCTTCAAACCTCTGCTATAGAAGTCTATGTACTTGATCATGAACATCCCACAATCCCACCTATTGGAAGAAATGAGTTAGTCTAGAATTCTTTGTAAGGAATCAAGTTAATAAAAAAAAAACGCAAAGCTATACTACCAACCACTATAAGAAGACTAATGGAAACAACCAAGGCCTGCCATGTAATAAGCATTATATAAAGCAAATTTTAACGACATCAGACAAACCAGCATCATTATGTAGTAACTACCATCTTAGAAAACGTTTAATATCATTACTACCTCCAATTATAAACCCAGCTGTATCGAATCTCCAAGAAATGATTATGCTTCAAAAGCTTGCAGCTCACCCTAGAAGCTAATTATAGAACTGGAGCTTTAGGCTTCGTTTGGAACGACTTTTTTATTACTTCTTAAAGCGGCTTTTTAGTACAAAAATTAAAATTTTTATGCTAGAAAGTCGCTTTAAAAAGCAATAAAAAAGCCGCCCCAAACGAAGCCTTAATCTTATTCTAGCTGCTTTCTATACATCTATAAATAAATTTAAGTTAGAGATTCTATGATGAAACTTTTAGGACAAGGACAATGAGGAGCCACTAAAGGGCAATGCAATAACCAGGCCAAGGAAAGAGAGGCACTTTACATCCCGTTTTTTATTTCATATGACTTTCTTCACTCTTGAAATATGCATCCAAACTTCGAGTGGGTTTTTTTCTTTAGGAATTAGGACCTTTAGCTTTTCAGTATAACAAACAGGTCTGCAAGTACAGCCTGCTTGGGAAGGAAGCCCTTCCCATTCATATTTGTTAGAGACCTAATTTAGATCATCTCTGACATGATTAGAACATGAAATTATGGAAAGATAAAAGAGATAATATCCGTTGAAGTTTTAATGGTTGGATTTCTCAAAGAAAATTTATTAATGATGGTGGTTCTCATATCACATTATTGAGATTGAAGAAGATGTTGCTAGGAGTATGTGGATGCAATCAGATTGTCGATCAAAATTATACATTGGGTATCAAGGCTGAGGAAGTTAGACCGTTAGATCAAATTTCATATTACAATAGAATAAGGATGAATTTAAATATTATACTTAATTAGAAAAAATATATATTTGAATTTAAAATCCACTTGAAAAAATCCCTACCAAAACTATCATTTAATTTAAACTTATCCAGTTTCTTATAGTAGATAAGATTTTCCAGTCTCTGTGGAGTTTGTTTATGAAACGATAGAACTTATGACTTATATACTTTCTTACAAAAATCAATCTAAAAATTCAAATCTTCTCCCAAAACCCTCTCATCTACACTCTGCTATCTTTGCTTTCCCTCTTGCATAGCCAAGCTGCAGTTCCACGATATGATGTTTGGAAATCTGAAGACCTTCCACTCAACACTTCGAAAACCAGCAATCGATCCAAAGATTAAGGAAAATACAATATATAAAATTAATCCAAACCCAAAATGAAGTGTTTAACAAGGGTTTGCAGCAATTACCTAAGTTTCCTAGTAATAACTTTTTCTTTTAATTCCAGCCAACATCCCTGTTTTGAGCTTTCCCAGATATTTAACCTAGCTAGTTGCGTTTCTAATATATCCAAGGGCTTCCAAAGTCAGCTAGCTATAGCATAGTTTATGGCCGGAAAAAAAAAAAAAGTTGGCTAGTTTCCAATAATCTGCAGTAAAAAAAAAAAAAAAAAAGATCAATCCAGTAGATTACTGCTGCAACATGAGGATATTGAATGTAGAATATTGAGCGAGACAACTGAGAACCAGATAAAGGATAATTCTTGAATCAAGAATTTGAGAATTTCAAGCTTAAGGCAGACATTTTTTGTAATTCAAAACATCTAGCAATCTTATTTGAGAGTGCTTTTAAATCCCTATGCTGCAATTCTTCAACGTTACTTGAGAGATTCAGTGATTGTATGGCTACCCTAGCACCTTGAATGCTGAAATTACCTTATCAAACGCTGTTGAGAGCTGACTGAATGAATTACCTGCTTCAAGTGACGCAGGACTTAAATGCATAGGCGGTGCTAATTAAGAATTTTGTACGGTTTAATTTAGAGAGCAATATTAACTAAAAGACTTGTAGTGATTTAAACAACGAAATAAAATAAGAAAGGGGTGAAACTAGCTTAGGCCAAGTCACACAATTAGAAGTTAAGGTCACAAAATAATCAATTACTCAAGCATAGCATACATGGAAGTTTTTCAACGATAAATCCCTAAGTTAACAATGAGACTAATCACTATGAAAATAGATCTCTCACTCAACTCTTAGTAAAGTTGGCTTGCGGAGAGAGTTTCCGATCTTCAACTCGATGGTTCTAGATTGAGAAGAACCAAGTAATTGACAAAGGGAGGATAGTTGGGAGGGAAACTAAAGTGAAAGAGCAAAGACGAAGGAGAAAGAGAGAGAGGGGAGGCGGGCGACTAGAGAGAAAGGGAAGGAATTATTTCCCAAAATCTGAAGTTTAATTTCAGATTAGATTGGGAGGGATTAGGGGTTTTGAATTTTGAATTTCAAATAGTGAGAGGGAAAGGAAAGATACTCCTTTAATTAAGGGTTGATTAAGGCTCCAAGAGGACAGGAAATTAATGTGGGAGAGAGAGGAGGGGGGCCGGCCACGAGAGAGAGGAGGGAGAAGGGGGTGTCCACATTCAATGAATATGTCTACATTCAATGAATATGAAATTTGGAATTAAATCCAAATTAATTTTAGATTGGAAGCCATTAGGAAAAGCTTCCAAAATAGGTGTAAACTAATTATGAAAGTGGGTAATATTGAAGGAAAGCAGATAATATTGAAGGAAAGTACAGTAATCGAACTAATGCTCGAAAATAAAAGAATAACTTGCACTAGAATTAGACAAAATAAGACAAAGCTGATCATAAATATAAGTCATACCTGTAACAACATCTAGGGAATCTCAAATTTCCTGCTGAGTCAAACTATACACATGCCTGAATCATAACTCAAGCAACAAAACCACTATGCTCTCTTTGACCTTAAGAGAGTCTTCCTACGACAAAGCCTGCTACTAAACCAAGACTAGAATCACTACCTCTACCTGATGATCCCTCATAAAACATGTGGAGTGGAACTGTCCTCGGTCTCTGCTAATTTGACCAACTCTCAAACTTGGGCTCAGATCGTCGGTTGGCTCTTGCATGTGGACACTAAGCTATCTTGTGCCCAACCTGTTTGCACTGAAAACACTATCCTGCCATCCTATAACATAGACCAGAATGTCGTTTGTCACAACACAACAAACCGATGATCCACTAATAGAACCAAAATTAGCAATGCCACCACTGCTAGGAACTGATAAAGATGGTCCACCTATTCTGGACTCTCTAGGTCCAAACCTGCTTTTCTTCCTGGAAAATTCACTGCCAAAACTCTCACTGTCCAAATTGCTTCCTACTAGCAGTCCACCACTGCTGAGTAGCTATCAGATCATTTTCAATCAAATGCGCTCGCTCTACCAACTCAGAGAAATAAAAAATATGGAATGAGATCAATGTTTAAAACTGTGCAATTGGGTATCGAGACATTTTTCCATCGTGAGGCGAGGTGTAAAAGCTTCAAGACGTTTTGAAGCAAAAGCCTCAAAATGAGAAAATTGCGTAAAAGCAAAATAATAAATTTTTTGTATAATAATATAATAAATTGTCATATATATAAAATATATAAAAAAAAACATAAGATATGAAGTGTCAACTAATAAATTATTTGAAATTGAATTGAAATCCAAACATCACAATAATAAGATAACATAATATATAGTTCAACCCAAAATTCTATCTTTCCCAAATCCCAATATACTGTTCATTAACATGTAATTAAAAAATAAATAGTAATGACATAACAACTAAGTACTTAGCAATTAAAAAAAAAAACTAAGAAGTACTCAGCATTGTCATCACTAAGGGGTCGTCATTTGAATAATCGTTATAATGAACTGCTCTTTCCCCTGTCTCATATGGAGTCCAATGTCTCTCAACCAACTTCTTCTTCCACTAATCAGTTATCTTTCTCTTCCGTAAATATTTTTTGAATAATATGAGGGTGAGTATTACATTATGAAAAGATAAGTCTAAAAAAACTTTATTATTTATATACCTTTTTTCGGTTTGTTCTTGGGTTGTAGTGGATATAGATGCTCTATAACCATCGAAGAAGTCAATATTCAAATCATCCTCTAGTAATTTAGATGGCGTCACCTCCACTTCATCATCTACAAACCACTCGTTATTGGATGTCATATCTTCACAAATCAAAGGATCTTCATCATCTTTTAACCCTTTTTTCTTTAAGTTTCTATTTTTGAGTCTCTTATTGTATATAATGTACACTAATGAATTCATAATCAATGTTGACAATGATTTCTCATTTTTGTATGCACTTAGTTGTAGGTGCTCCAATTTCATTCACATCCAAATGAAGAGCACATTAATCCCAAAACCTTCACAGTGAAACGCTGCAATTCTGGACTATCATCTTACCTTAGCCTTCTCCACAAGTTCCCTACAATTTCCTCCACGAACGGCCGCTGGAAACCACCGCTTGAAGCTTCCCGTCGCCGCTCCTACCCGCGCCCCCTTCTCCTTCTCCGCTCGGTTCGGTCGCAAGGATGGAATGGGGACCGAAACATTTCGATCCCCTAATAAGAGTGGGATCCTCTTATTAAAAGCATAATGACCTCAAAGCCCTTACTTAAACATCTTCTCTATTCAAATGACATCAAGAGTAAAGTTGTCATTTAAAACCTTCCGGAAATTTTAACTCCCAAAATACTTAAAATCTGATATAGGTTATATACATCATTTTGCTCAGAATTTTGCGCTCTATTTTATAAAATTTATTGCGTCGAATTCCGACGACTTTCAAATTTTCACTTAAGACTCGTCGCAACGCATCGAAAGCGTGCGAAGCTTAAAACGACATTTTTATGAGTTTTACAACTTATTGGAGATTGTTCAAAATATTATCTTGAAGCTCTAATTGTATCGTAAAATTATTTTTCAGTGTCAGTATTATTTTCTAATTAATTAAAAGTGTAATTTCAAAATTCCCTAGTATAAAATTTTCAAAAAACACACATGTCTAAAATCATTATTTTTATAACATATAAAAAGTTACGCGATAAAAAGTAAATAGATTACACCCTTTTATTTCTAACGAAATTAAGAATTAAATAAATAATTTTCAAAATTATAATATTTTTAAAATTGAGATAAACAAAATGTCACCTATCTTGATCTGAGCATATTCTAGAATTAAGCCCATAGTTAAAAAAGAACTAAAGTCACCCAAAATCAACTTTTTTTCTCTCTCTAGTGGGTTGTCTTAGGAAATTCAATGAGTTTAAATTAATGAAAAATGATATTTAAATAAAGAATCAAAGTCCGAGCGTGTCGACCTTCATGTTATACCCAAAGGAAACAAAACAAAACAAAAATCAAAATACCTGTAAACTACCGGCTACACCTCCCGCGAATCCCGCTCTATTTCTCGTATCTAGGGGTGTCAATTTCGGGTCACGGGTCGGTTTCGGGTCAAACCTGAAACTGACCCGGCACTATTCGGATCATCCCGAACCCGACCCGTTTTTGAAAACGGGTTAGTTTTCCCGACCCGAACCCGACCCGCTTCGAGTTTGGGTCGCAAGGATGGAATGGGGACCGAAACATTTCGATCCCCTAATAAGAGTGGGATCCTCTTATTAAAAGCATAATGACCTCAAAGCCCTTACTTAAACATCTTCTCTATTCAAATGACATCAAGAGTAAAGTTGTCATTTAAAACCTTCCGGAAATTTTAACTCCCAAAATACTTAAAATCTGATATAGGTTTTATACATCATTTTGCTCAGAATTTTGCGCTCTATTTTATAAAATTTATTGCGTCGAATTCCGACGACTTTCAAATTTTCACATAAGACTCGTCGCAACGCATCGAAAAGCGTGCGAAGCCTAAAACGGCATTTTTATGGGTTTTACAACTTATTGGAGATTGTTCAAAATATTATCTTGAAGCTCTAATTGTATCGTAAAATTATTTTTCAGTGTCAGTATTATTTTCTAATTAATTAAAAGTGTAATTTCAAAATTCCCTAGTATAAAATTTTCAAAAAACACAAATGTCTAAAATCATTATTTTTATAACATATAAAAAGTTACGCGATAAAAAGTAAATAGATTACACCCTTTTATTGCTAACGAAATTATGAATTAAATAAATAATTTTCAAAATTATAATATTTTTAAAATTGAGATAAACAAAATGTCACCTATCTTGATCTGAGCATCTTCTAGAACTAAGCCCATAGTTAAAAAAGAACTAAAGTCACCCAAAATCAACTTTTTTTCTCTCTCTAGTGGGTTGTCTTAGGAAATTCAATGAGTTTAAATTAATGAAAAATGATATTTAAATAAAGAATCAAAGTCCGAGCATGTCGACCTTCATGTTATACCCAAAGGAAACAAAACAAAACAAAAATCAAAATACCTGTAAACTACCGGCTACACCTCCCGCGAATTCCGCTCTGTTTCTCGTATCTAGGGGTGTCAATTTCGGGTCACGGGTCGGTTTCGGGTCGAACCTGAAACTGACCCGGCACTATTCGGGTCAACCCGAACTCGACCCATTTTTGAAAACGGGTCAGTTTTCCTGACCCGAACCCGACCCGCTTCGGGTTCGGGTCAACCCGACACGACCCGAATGACCCGTTTCTAACAAAAAATTGCTTGTTTTCGGGTCAAAAACGGGTCTATCTCCTCTTTTTTGGGTCAAAAACGGGTCTATTTCCTCTTTTTCGGGTAAAAAACGGGTCAATCTCGGGTTGCCGGGTCAAAATCGGGTTTTGGGTCAAAATCGGGTCACTTTCGGGTCAATTTTGGGTCAAAGGGTTAACCCGAACCCGACCCGATTTTTGAAACGGGTCGAAATGCTGAACCCGAACCCGACCCGTTTCGGGTTCGGGTTGACCCTAACCCAAAATTTTCGTGTCGGGTTCGGGTCGGGTTTTCGGGTCGTGTCAAATATTGACACCTCTACTCGTATCCATCCACGTTGTCACCAAGAATCCTGCTCAAAACCAACTGAAATGTCAGCTATTCTACGCTGGCAGCGCCGATTCGCATCTCCTCGCATAAATTCTGCGTGAATCCTGCGACGACAACCTCGATCCTCGCCTTTTTCGCGTCTATAAAACGAAAGGAAGACCTTCACTTCTTCCATTCGCACAAGCAAAGAAAGAGAGAGAGAGAGAGAGAGAGAGAGAGAGAGAGAGAGAGATCTTCCCCTTACCTTTCCAATCTCTGTCGACTAAGCCCTAACCTCCCTCGACGACGCTCCCTTGCTATCGGATCGGGAGACATTCCGATCGGAAGGAACAACTAGAGCTCGTTTGCTGTGAAGGTAACTCCTCACTTTCACACGCTTATTTGGCCAAATCCCTAAATGTGCCAAACTATAGAGAGAGAAGGAGAGAGAGAGATTAAATAATTTTAATTATAATTATTTTGATTAATTATAATTATTATAATTAATTTTAATTAAATTATTATAATTAATTTTAAATAATTATAATTAAAGTTAATTTTAATTAATACTCTTTTTTTATTATAATTAATTAATTTATTAAAGATTAACTAATATTAATTAGTTATACTTAATTAAAGTTAAATATAATTAATTATTTCAATTAATTATAATAATTATAATTAATTACTTTACTTAATTATAATTAACTATAAATAAACATAATTAATTAAAAATAATTATAATTAGTTATACTTAATATTAATTGAAAGAGAAAATGCCTCTCTCCCCTTCCCTCGATCCTTATGCCGACCCCGCGCAAGTATAATTCTTGAACCCTAAAACTCCGAGAATTCGCTTTCGACGCTTGCAACGCGACAAAACGACCATATATACACGCTTTTCTTAGCGTGGTGGGAGGAAGTTTGTCGCGGTGTTCTCGACGAATCGGGTGATCACTTAAAATCCCTTATTCAGAGTTCGTAGCGCACTGGAAAACCGCCTATACATGCTTTTCTTAGCGTGGTGGGATGGAAACCCAGTATGATGCGTATGATGAAGTGGGAATATCCATAAGGACCCGCTTGCAGGGAAACAACTGTTTTTCTTTTGCAACAAGTACCGAGGACCCATACATGCTTTTCTTAGCGTGGTGGGGGGACGAAAAAAAATACGGCCGTGGTGTCCTCATTTGAGGACACCTACCATACACGCTTTTCTTAGCGTGGTGGGAAATGCCCAGTTTCCCGTAGTTTTCCCCTAAATGGGGGAGACGCCGGGATACTGCCGAAATTTTGAGTAAACACAAGAATGTACTTGGACTTATTCGAACACGAAGAATATGGATCCAAATTTGAACTCATATTGAACTTAAACCAATGACAAAATGAAAATGAACTTAACTTGAACCACAATTTGAACGAAGATGAAGAATTTGGACTTGAACAAGACTCAAATTTGATTGAACTCAAAGGACCGTAGGGGGCATAAAACTTAAACTTGCTACTTGAACTCAAGCAAGGATTTGAACTCAAACAAGTCCTAAGGAGCTTGAACTTGGCTTTGGACACAATGTAAAGGACTTAGACTTGCATATTGAACAACAAGAAGCTTGAACTTGAAAGTGATACAAGGGCCTTGGTGAATTACAAAGGACTACACTCAAACTTGATTTCAGCATTAAATGAACTTGAACTTGCAAATAAACGTAAAAGACTTAGACTTGCAACATATGATATAAAGAACTCAAATAATGTAATAAAGACTTGAACCTAAGAGAAATAAATGAGTCTAAACTTGAGCTTCATTTGATTCAAATGAATATGAATTGGACAACAAGAGGCTCGAACTTTAAAGACATCAAGGAATTTGAACATGAGCTCACGATTTAAATAAATAGAAGACTTGTAGACTCAGGTTCAAATAAGTATAAAGAGCTTGAACGAGCACTATAAACATGTACTTGTACTGAATGGCATCACATGGAGCTTGAACCCTTTAAACAATCAACTAAGTTTATGCTACAAGGAATTGAACCATAAGGTCATTAAACACATGATTGAAGATAGAATACTAAAATCAAGTGATAGCTTCGACCAATCAAATGCATGTCAACAATCAAGCAAAATGACTTATGATGAACAAGCCTTCAGTGCACTTAAATGAACATCAATGAATGAATGAAGAACTTGTGACACAATCTACTTGTAAGTGAATATTGACAAGAATTATGGAGGATACGAAAACATATATGCAAAAGATGGTATTGAATTACCTCAAGTTCAACCAGTAGTGTAGACCATCCTCGAGGCCAAAGGACTTGCAAGTTCAAAACTAATAAGAAGTTTATGAAATATGTGACCTAACTATGGAGCCATGACATGGGGGCTTCGGACCATCATAATAACTCGCAGTGTTTGATGCACTCAAAAGCAACATAAAGCCTCTAATGTTTGTATTAGCTGGCTTGTAGATCTACAAAGATAACTTGTGGTGTAACTTGCTTGTAAACCATAACAAGAAGTTTGTCACAATCATAGTAACATATTTACAAGCAATGATTGTTGAGAGGCAACAGACATTATAATATTCTGGAACCAACACTGATCAGCATACAAGTGGCTAGAATAATCCCTTACGAACATGAGACCAAGATGCAATGAATGACACCTTTTGTCATGCAAGAAGGTACAATAATCCCTACAAACAATGAAGTTCCTCGCTGATATGCTTAGTACAACATGCAATGGATACAAGGATACTTTTATAGCTGACAACTATTTAATGATTGAACAAATACATCGTCCCTATCTACAAGCGACGATGACAAATGTATCAAAAGACACAAGCAGTGCACGATAGTTTACCTGTACAAAGCAACAGAAAAATCAATCCACAAGTTACTACGCCCCGCCACCGGATCTGCAACACATGTATTAGCGGACAGAATGCATTTCACAAATATTCCCAGAGTACCCCTACACATGCACGATAGTTTCTATACACATAGGTACACAAGGGGTATGTCCAATCAATCAAATTCCCAAACACCCGCATGGGCCCCGACGAGCGTGTTGTAGAAACACACGCGACGTCAAGGGATACTGCGCGGGTCAATAAATTTGAATCTGATCCTCCTAAGTAGGAGTCGACAATGTTTAATTATAAAATGCCCCCAAACAACAGCATGGGCCCCGCGAGCGTGTTGTAGGAATACACGCGAAGTCTAGGGATGCTACGCGGGTCAATAAATTTGAACCCGATCCTCTTAAGTAGGAGTCAACAAGATTTAATTATAAAATGCCCCCAAACACCCGCATGGGTCCCGATGAGCGTGTTATTGGTACACGCACAACGTCTAGGGATGCTGCGCGGGTTGATAAGTGAATTCAAGTTCGAACCCGATCATTCTATGTGAATCAATAGGAGTCGACAGGGTTCGAACAATCAAACAAATATACGATAGTGGTGAGCGGTATATTTGTTTTAATACATTCATATTAGGTCTTCAAGGCCTATAACAATGATAATTCACTAATAAAGACACAAAGCCTATGAAATTCTGATCCCCTATTGGCAGGTTGATAGGATCGATAAGGCTCAATCCATAAATGAAAATGACCACAAATACCCCAATGATGGTCACATTGAATGTAGATCTCAACCAGAGGGGTCCATTCCAAATACTCAAAATTCCCACCCAAATGTCCATCAAAATACAAAAATTCTAAAATTCTAAAAAGATCATCCAAATCCCGGATATTTAAATGTGAAAATAAACCATCCAATGCTTAAAGCAACAACCCATCCACCATCCGCAATAGTTTGCCGAGGTGGACAAATTTAAAAAACTTCAGCTCACATAGAGCTAATGCCTAGTCGAAAATATCACTAGAATCCATTATCAAACAATCTCCTGCCAATAATGACATAGTACGTGTCCTCTAACCAAAGATTTTGCTGCCAAATGGCACCGCAGGATAAACGGTTATGACCCGGGGCCCTCTGAACCGAGTGATTTTGCCGCCAAATGGCACCACGAAATACCGGTTATGACCAAAGCCAATACGCTCCTTAGTGGCATTAAATTCTTGAGATATGAGTCAATAAGATATGATCGATAGGGCACAAAGCCCTCTTTTAGCTAAGGTGAATTCAAATTTGTCCCCTTAAACAAATATTCACCCCATGTCTACAAGATACCCTTGGACGAAGCAACCCATGACTGCCGACAATGATCCTTCTGTCAGGTTGGGTCGACTACCTCCTCTGACTAAGTAGACCAGGGACCACGATGGCCCAGGATGACGAAACCATGGGATCTTGATCGGGTCCATCAACCATTCCCCCATCATTTGCTTTAAGTGCAAGATGGTGAAATTTCCTATTTTAAATATCAAACCTTTCCAAATGCCCAAATTCAAACCCAATTCTCAAATCAAAACCTATGTTGTTACCATATACCAGATAACACGTATTTACTACGTATCTGATTGACGACTAGCCTTAATCGAAAGTTCTCTCTCGTTATCGGGATGGGTAATTAAGTATAGGGGCTTGCGCCTATAGGAAACCAGAACTCAGATCATAAATTCCTCACAAAATGAGGGCGAAATCTCTGAATAGTGTCTTATCTACAAACCCATCTGTCTTCCCAAAATTTATGCCGGAACTTATTTTGTTAAAACTCCCCCGAGAAAGAAAAGCAAACAATCGGGCGGAAGCCGGGGCCAAATTTTTGGAGCCCACAGAGCGCCATGACAACCAGTCATGCCAGCACTATAGCACTCCTTCTGGGAGCCTATATCGCAACTGCATTACTTCAATTTTTCAAAGAGCTCAGTGTTGAGGTGTCACCTTCCCCGGAGCCGTGGCGACCCAGGGGAAAAATTTCATATCTTCAGGACATGCAAACAAACCCTTGAGACCCACTTCAGAATACATGCATATAGAACATTCTCAGACACATGTAGAAGAGTTCAAATGCATAAATTTAATGAATTACCTTGAACATACTCGAGTCAGAATGAGTTGAACGGTACTCTAATCCCGGAAATGTCACACGATTAAACTATGCAAGTAGTAATTACAGTATTTTCCTAGCACGAAGATCAAAACACAAGCTCTAAACACCTTCATGAACAATTTTACCTCTTTACTAAAAAAACAAATTTGATAGAAAAGGCATATGAAGTGGTCAATCTAGCTATGTAAGAATTTCAATATTTTTCCCCACACAACTATCAAAGCACAAGCTCTAACCAGCTTTGACTAACTTTACCCTTTCTTTAAAAAGGTTCCCGCCCTCAAAATATTCTTTAATAATGGTGAAAAATTTAATCGAGCATACTAAATATGGGTGGATATTGTAACATTTTATTGATAGATAGGTTTGTATTAGCTCACCCCATCAGATATACAAGTTCATGGTAATCAACAAAAAAATTAGTTAAAAATGTTTTTTGAAATGCTATTTGAAAATATTTTTTTTTATTCCTATTTTCCAATCAAGTTTAGATTAAAATAATGCCTGACGATGGTTAATGACGCCGTTCATTAAAAGGTTTGGCTACCAAGCTAGTAATTTTAAGGATTCCATACATTTTAGATCTTTTTGGTAACTTTTTTTTTTTCAAATAACATTTTCAATAGCCAATGCAATTATAATTTTTGGCCAAAAATTATTGTTATATGGTTAATCTAGAGTCAAAGCATTAACATAGATAACATATGCTTTTGATGATAACAAAATTCATTAAAAAATATAATTGCAAAAATATTAATAAAGCAATGTCTAAGTGAAATGAGCTATATTTACTCTCATTTCAAAAGTAATGCGACATATTATCCACATGAGGGAATTTTGATGTTAGCATATGAACCCAGTACGTTACTATGTATTTATTGTAAATAATTTGTCTTTTTAAAAACGTCCACTTTGATTCCTTAATTCAACATCATTGTAACTATTAAAGGAATGTAAACAGTAAGTTGATTATGGGCTCACAAGTTAATCAAGCAGCAAAAAGAACATAAAAAACTGGTAAATGCAGTAATAGCAGTTCAAGTAAAGCAAAAAATAATAAAGAATGCATCATTTGCAAAAAAGAAGCAGACTCGCCCATTCTTTTGTAGGGGAAGGTCATCTACTAGTTCTTTCTTCCAGGAAGTACTGTCAATCTCTGTATCACCCTTATCTCTCGTTTCCTCCATTAAATATCTTGCCTGCATGAAAGGATAAATAAAAATGAGTAAATTTACTATGACATCCTCACATCCTCACATAACAAATACAGAAATATCTAGTAACACTAGGCACAGAAGAAATAGAACAATATCCAATAACGCTAGATACAGAAATATCCAGTAACGCTACATCTTGCTCAGGTATAACCCTCCTTAACTCAAACTCTGCATTAGGCGTTTACGGCACGCCAGAAAATCACCCATACATGCTTTTCTTTAGTGTGATGGGAAGGTAACCCGGTGCGACGCCTACGGAAAGACGAGTAGGCCCTCTAAGCGCTTGGCAGGGACGAATATAAGTACCTGTAGATGTCTCAGCACCTACGGGGAAAAAACTGCGCATTTCAAATAGGTACCCCTAAGACCCAAACACGCCTTTCTCTGATGTGGTGGGGTAGAAAATTTACGGCCATGGTATCATCCGACACTTATCATACACGCTTTTCTCTAACGTGGCGGGAGGCCCATACTCCTGGAATTTCCCCTAAATGGGGGAGATGCCGGAAGGTTGTCGAATTTTACAGTGACAGGGGACCTGAACTCAAACGATTGACGGTGAACATAACTCAAATAATTTGAACAGAACTTGAACAGTTAATAGGGAACTTGACTTGAACGATCAACATGAACCTGAACTTAAATCAAACTCGAATGACACAGATAACTAGACTTTTAACTAATAAATGCTCAATCAAAAATAAAAATATAAAGTGCCAAGACGCAGCACCCTGAATACTCAAACAAACATAAATGAACAAGCAAAGATGTGTAGTGGACAAGGAAAGTCCCTAAATCTCATCCACAAGTAACAAATAAGATGACCGTGTAATCTGATTGCAAGTGATGCTGCAAAACCTTTAACTTACATATGAGCAATATGAAGCTCGTAATGTCCTCACTAATAAGCTCGCAAGTCTAAATCATCAACGGAGGAGACTCCTAATGAATGTGTTGACTCGTCAGAGAACTCCTAACGAATGTGTCGACAATGTGAGCAATGGAAATGTGATGTCATAGTCTCCCTACAACTGTTATCAGCTAGCTCGCAAGTACGTGCAGCAGTTCCTACGAATGCTAAAAGAAATACAAGCGAAAATAGTAACTCACCAACCAACATGCATAAGAAAATGGACGACGAGCATAGCCCATCTAGCAGCAAATATTGACAAGCATATGAATACACTAAGATTATAGGAAAAAGGTGACATTCCCCGCACGCATACAAATATCATATGCAGTAAACACAAGGATATTTGTGCAGTCAATAGCAACCCAATGATGGGTGAAATACATTAATCCTCAATTCCTCACAAACAAAGGAAACTATAAGGCAACAAGTACGAACCCCTACGAGCCGTTGTAGGGGACCCGTCACGAGCTTAACACACTACCTACAAACAAATGTAGGAAGAGTTGCAATGGATACGAACATCAATCATCCAATGGCTAGAAAATAATTCAATTTAACACTCATGCAAGCGGATATAAGGCGTGTTGATATAGGCAGGGGGGAAATTAATGTGCTTTAGTTTTGGGATGATTTTGTTCCTTGTTTGGACTTAGTTGCCTCAGTTTTTGTTGTCCCTTTTGGCTGACTGCTGTGTTTTTCTACTAAATTAAGCTCATTATTATGTAATAAATGCTTCTTTAGGTTCATTCCCCCTTATGTTGCCCTTTCGGTTTCCGCCTGGCTCCTGTCCCGTTGCTGGCTATTCCGGTTCCCTGTGGTTGCCAATTCATGTTCCCCCGTGTGGTCCCTGGGGTTGCTATTCCAGGCCACCTACTGGCCTTCTGTTTCCCCTTTCTTGATTGATTCGACTGGAGTTATTTGGGGTTGTTTGGCTTTCTCTTTTCAACTATATATATGGGTTGTTTTGTTAAGTTAAAAAAGGAGTTTATGTGAGGATTTTTGGAGCCAAAAACCTGCGGGTTTCTTCTTGGAAAAGCTTGTGAGCTTGTTCCTCTTCTCTTCTCCTCTCTACGACTTCGTCTCGGGCTTCTTATCTAATTCTTCTCTCCGCAAGTTTCCATCCCATTTGTATCTTTCTTCTCAAGCAATTTAAAAGCAGTTTTAGATGTTTTATGTTATAAGTTTGTATGCGTCGTCTGTTTAATATGAAAGTTAAGTTGTTATTTGTTTAATTATTGAATTTTCTTATTATAAAAGAAAGACCTAATTTTTATGTATCTTGCGATCTTTTTAATTGTATCAATTTGGTATCAGAGCTTTAGGTTGTGAGTGTCTTCTTCTTTTTTAAAGTATTTAGAAAAAAAATGGAAAAACATGATGTAATTGAGCCCGAAGTTGGAGATAGTAAATCAAATGTTCTTGAAGAAGATATTCCTATGAGTCGATGGATTTCGACACAAGGAAATTCTACTAATCCCCTACAGAACGAGTTGTATATTCAAATTCAATATCAGATGCACTTATGGAAAAATATGAGAAGAAAAAGAGGCTTCTGCAAGACCAATTCAAGCAAGAAAGAGAAATGATCTTGAAGAAATATGCGGCTTTGAATCAAGATTCGGATGTAGCGCCATCATCTCGTTAAGAAAATTCTAAAGCATCCTCATCAGGAGATGAGCACTTTCAATCGGGGAAGAATCTGATGTAGGCAAAGGGGGGCAATTAATGTGCCATAGTTTTGGGATGATTTGGTTCCTTGCTTGGACTCAATTGTCTCAATTTTTTTTTGTTCCTTTTGGCAAGCTATTGTGTTTTCTACTCAATTCAGCTCATTATTATGTAATAAATGCTTATATAGGTTCATTCCTCCTTCACCCTTCTGTTGGCCTTTCGATTTCCGCCTGGCTCCTGTCTCGTGGCTGGTTCCTGTCCCATTGCTGGTTGTTCTGGTTCCATGTGGTTGCCCATTCTTGTTCCCCCGTATGGTCCCTTGGGCTGCTGTTCCAAGCCGCCTGTTGGCCTTCTGTTTCCCTTTTCTTGATTGGTTCGGTTGGAGTTATTTGGGTCTGTTTGGCTTCCTCTTTCCAACTATATATATGGGTTGTTTTGTTGAGTTAAAAAGGAGTTTATGTGAGGATTTTTGGAGCCAAAAACCTGTGGGTTTCTTTTTGGAAAAGCTTGTAAGCCTATTCCTCTTCTCTTCTCCTCTCTATGACTTTGTCTCGGGCTTCTTATCTAATTCTTATCTTCATAAGTTCCACTCCACTTGTATCTTTCTTCTTAAACTATTGGAGTTACTTGGGTAGCTATTTTATTATTTTTAATTTAGTTTTCGTTGGATTGGCTTTCGTTTGTTTGGAGGTTTGTTTGATGTTAGCTTTCTAAGTTTTGAATCGAGAAAAGTTCTACTAGTCCAGGTGTTCTCCCCTTTTAGTTTTTTCTATCCAGTTGTCTGCATCAAGTTTGATATCAGAGCCTAGGTTAGCATATCCTATAATACCCAAAATTTTGTCCAAAAGGTAAACATACAAATTTCCCCTATATTCTCTCACATATAGAAAAGATCAAAAATATTTTCATCAAATTTGATATTGAATTTCGAGTAATTTTGGTATCAATATATCTTAAATGTCTATGTATAGGTATATTTTAAATAATTGTTTAATATTATAGTTAATGAATAACATTTAATTGACTATAGTTTATTAACTGTAGTCTTTACTAATCTTGACATGCATGGGCTGGATGGAGATCAGACGGCTAGAATGTTAGTGGAATTGTAGTGGAGAATGAATTATCTTATAATAATATTATATATTACGGTAAAGCACTAGTAGACCTTATAAGTCCCCTTCATTCCTTTCACTGCCCATCACCAGGAATTGAAGCAGCGGGCAAGTAAGCTGAGTAATAGTAGAGGATTCAACTGCTGGAAGGGGGAGAAACCAAGTACTGAATCAGCAATTAGTGTAGGAGAAGCTGCAGTTCAGATATTTCTTTCTCAAGTAATGAGGGATATAAAAAGTCAATAATAGTATTTCTCAAGCAATATTTTTATAAGAGTGTGTGTATGCAAATTAGTGAGGAATTTCTGAATTTCTGAATGCATAAATGCATAAATTATGGATTTTTGTCAATCATTTTGAATGTTGAATGTGGACATCATTAGACAAAAAAAGGGGTAAGACTATTGTTAAGTTAGCTGATGGGAAAACGAATTTCTAAAATTAATGTTGTTGAAATCAATTAGTGTGGGCTCCAAAATTCGGCCCAGGCCTCCCCGCCGCGCGATTTCTTGCTTTTTTATTCGGTGAGGGAGTTTTAACGAACTAAGTTCCGAGGTAAATTTTGGAAGGCAGATGGGTTTGTAGATAAGACACTACCCAGAGATTTCGCCCTCATTTTGTGAGGACTTTATGATCTGAGTTCTGGTTTCCTATAGGCGCAAGCCCCTATAGTTAATTACCCCTCTCGACCACGAGAGAGAACTTTCGATTAAGGCTAGTCGTCAATCAGATACGTAAAGATACGTGTTATCTGGCATATAGTAGCAGCAATAGGTTTGGAATTTGGAGAATTGGATTTGGATTTGAGAATTGAGTTGAAAGTTTGGAAATTTGAAAGGTTTGATATTTAAAATAGAAATTACACCATCTAGCACTTAAAGCGGATGGTGGGGGAATGGATGATGGACCCGATCAAGATCCCATGGTTCCGTCGTCCCGGGCCATCGTGGTCCCTGGTCTACTTAGTCAGAGGAGGTAGTCGACCCAACCTGACAGAAGGATCCTTGTCGGCAGCCATGGGTTGCTTCGTCCAAGGGGACCTTGTAGACCGGGGTTGAATGTTTGTCTAAGGGGACAAATTTGAATCCACCTTAGCTAACAGAGGGCTTTGTGCCCTATCGATCATATCCTATTGATTCATATCTCAAGGGTTTAACGCCACTAAAGAGCGTATTGGCTCTGGCCATAATCGCTATCTATGGTGTCATTTGACGGCAAAACCACTCGGTTTAGAGGGCCCCGGGTCATAACCGTTTACCTGCAGTGCCATTTGGCGGCGAAACTGCCGGTTAGAGGACACGTACCACGTCCTTACTGACAAGAGATTGTTTGAGAATGGATCATAGTGATATTTTCGACTAGGCATTTGGCTTTTTGTGAGCTGAAGTAATTTTCAGATTTATCCACCTCGCCAAACTGTTGCGGAGGGTGGATGGATTTTGCTTTAAGTTTTTGATGGATTTATTTCAATTTTAAATATTTTTGGACTTTGGGATTTGTGGATTTTTGGATTTTCGTGGGCATTTGGGTGGAGCTTTGGATTTTGTATGGACTTTTGGGAGATATTTGAAAATATTTGGGAACCCCTCTGGTTGAGATCTGCATTCAACACGGCCATCATCCGGGTGTTTGGGGTCATTTCCATTTAAAGCCTGAACCTTATCGACTCTGTCTGGCTGTCGACAGAGGATCGGGTTCTTCGTAGTCTTCATGCCTTTTATTTATGAATTTTCTTGATTTCAAGCCTTGAAGGCCGAATATGAATGCATAAAATAAATATTCCGGTCAACTCCGTAATCGCATATTTATTCAATATCTTGAACCCTGTCTACTCCTATTTCTCTATTTAGGAGGATCGGGTTTCGTAGGCTTCATGCCTTTTGTTTAGTGAATTCTTTTGATTGTAGGCCTAGAATGTCTAATATGAATGTGTTGAAACAGATACACTGGTCGCCACAGCCGTGTATTCGTTTAAAGGTTCGAACCCTGTCGACTTCTATTGATCCGTATAGAAGGATCGGGTTCGAACTAGAATTCACTTATCGACCCTCGCAGCATCCCTAGGCGTCATGTGTGTACCAATAACACGCTCGCCGGGGCCCATGCGGGTTTTATAATTATTTTTACCCCTTTTAGTGTACCTATGTGTATACAATTTATAGTGCACGTGCGGGGGTACTTTGAAATAATTGTAGACGCCTTTTGTCTGCTTGTACGAAAGTTGCAGATCCGGTGGCGTGGCATAGCAGCTTCTGAATTTAGTGGTTTGCTGCTTTATACAGGTAGACTGTCGTGCATTATTTGTTACTTTCAGCAGGCGGATTGATATGCACTAACAAATCTCCTGCTTTAGGTCGTAGGAGATTGCACTTGTCATAGTTCTTTGGCATTTGTTTGTAGATTGTATGTGATATTCGTAGTGGGGCTCCAGCAGAAGCTCGTGAGAGATTGGATCTTTCGTATTTTTCATGCATTTTATTGTGGAATTTGATCTCTTGTAGTATATCTGTCACTGTTACAAGTGGGCGGGTAGATGTATTCCTTCACAGACTGAAATTGACTTCAAGATACTGCATTTACTGAAGTCTTTCTGTATGTACCCATCAGTGGCATGTGACACATACATCTGTCTTTGTAGAAAGATCGTATGTATTGCAGATCTTTACTCTTGCTAACATGCAGATCAATGTGTTTGTTTGTATGTTGATGTAGATTTTATATAACATTCGTAGCGGGGCTCTAGCAGAAGCTCGTAGGATCTTGCATACACTGTATTCACTTGACATTTTATTCGTGGATGACATTTTGTGTATATAACGGTCTTCTATAAGGGCTCGTGGATGCTTACATCTGATGTATGTCGTACATTCTTACTGATGGGAGAATGATGTATTCACCTACACTTGATTGCATGAAGGTGGTATTCACTCTAGATTCTCAAATACATCTTCATTATTAGTTCACTATATGTTGATATCGGATGCCTGTAGAATCCTTACTATATCACCGGGTGTATGAGACATCTTTGCACATTTCATTATGCCATTAAGTGCATCTCTACTTCATCTTTCTTATGTATACTTGCAGAGAGTGTCACTGTCATCATGTAGCTCGTATGTTCGTTGTATGTCAATTCTCTTTATTTGTAAAAGTTTGATGTAAAAACAATCATTATCCTTTTGGTACTTATGTCTCGTTTGATCAGAAAGCTTTAAAGCATTCATAGGGAACTAAGTAGTATTTAGTTAGTGTATCGATCCACTCGTCGATTGCTATTGATAATAATCAGAATCTCCTTGCCATCTCCATTAATCATTACTTGAAGATTCATTGCTTCTAATATTGTAAATGAGCCATTATGATCCAATGGCCTCTTCCTAATGCTATGATTTTGATATAAAAATCATATTCTTCATGCTCTTCTTGCTGCTTGAAATCAAATTATGCTTAAGAGTTCTTTGCAATAAACTTGAGATTAAGCTCATCGATCCTTTCTCTCCAATTGAGATAATTGATACATGCTGATCACTATTGCTCACATAGATTTCATCACTTTTTGTAAAGAATTTGCATATGAGATTCAGGTGGGTTAGCACTTGCATCTCTATTGGAATGATAATTCCTTAGTGGTCCATTAGGAATTTATATTTCTATTCGAATTAGGCCTCTTATGAATTAGTCACATTAAGACCCAAGTTTTATTAAGTTGTGCTCATCCTTATGGCAGTCCATATCCAAACTCGAGTCAAAGTTCCTTGTAGTTCAAGTTCAATCTTGTTTCAAAGGTCCACTAAGTTCTTACTTGAGTTCAAATACCAAACTCAAGTTCTTGCTCTTGTAGTTTCGTTGAGTTCAAGTCCCAATGCACAAGTTCATGCTTAATCTCATTTGCACATTTTTTATTATTTCGATTCAAGTTTGATTAAGTAGATTAAGTCAAGTCCATAAATCTCATTCTGCTCCAAGTCCTTGTCTGTATTTCAGACAAAATTTCGGCAGCCTTCAGGCATCTACCCCGTTAAGGGGAAAAACCAAGAGGCCGCCTACCCGCCACGTAAATAAATACGTGCACGGTTGGTGTTGGTGAGACACCGCGACGGTTGTATTTTTGTTTTTTCTCCCACCACGCGCACTAAAGGCGTGCTTGGGGTTTTAAAAAGTATTTTTTTTTTTAAAGAGACAATTTTTGCTTTCCCCCCGCCCGGGGGTACTTATAAGTGACCCCGCTTCGCCACACATGCCGCATTGGGGTTCCATCCTACCACGGCCAATAAAGGTGTGCTTAGGACAGTTCTCCAATTTGCCACGAATATTGAAGCAAGGTTTTGAGTTTAGAAGAGTACGTACCTCCGCGGGAATGTCGTGGTTGACACGTGGATCGAGGGGTCACTCGCCTACCTCGTCATAGGTGTCGCACCGGGTTCCCTCCTACCACAACCACTAAAGGCGTGCTTAGGTGTTTGTCGGTCCGACACGGACATCGAGGAAGGAGAGTGGGGGGAATTATTTTTTAATTAATTATAAATAACAATAATTAATTAGTTAAAAGATAACGATAATTGATTATAATTAAGTAATTAATTATAACTATTTATCACAATTAGTAGTTAATTATAATTAAAAAAAATTAATTTTGATTAATTAAAATTAATTATAATTAATAATAATTAATTAAAATGAAAGATAATTAGTTATAATTAAATAAGTAACCATAACTAAATATCATTATGTAATTAATTATAATTAAAATAATTTATTTTAATTAATTAAAACTAATTACATATTAATTTTAATTAACAATAATCAAAGGTAATTAATCATAATTAAATAACTAATTATAAATAATTATCATTATCATTAATTAATAATTAAAAATAATAATAATAAACAAAAATAAAAATAACATAAAAAATGCCCATAAGGGCTGTTAGGCACGAGATTTGGCCGAGAAGCGTGCGAAGGGGAGGAGGATTGCTACCTCCACAAGCGAGCTCGGGTTTCGATCAGAGGAGGGAGGCGGAGGCTCGGGTAGGTTGATCTCTCTCTCTCTCTCTCTCTCTCTCTCTCTCTCTCTCTCTCTCTCTCTCTCTCTCTCTCTCAGGATACGGCCGAAGAGGTGCGAGCGGCAGCAACGGGTAGAGGAGATGGGTTCGGCTGACTGGAGGGAGTTGGGGCTTCCGATCGGCTTCGGGTAGTGAAGATCGAAGGGAAGCAACGACGAGAGGAGTTCGGCCTTGGGAGGAGATCGTGGATTCGGACAGAGGAACCGAGAGCTTCGGTCGAGTGGGAGAGGAGCTCGTGAATTTCGGGTGTGAGGCAGCGACGGGAGCAGAGAACGAACGTCTGTTTGGCGTCACTATTTAACAACGAGGATGGGGCAGCGATCGAGAGACGAATTTCAGCAGGAATCACGGGAGAAGCGACTGATTCGGCGCTAATGTACAGTACCTCGGCGGATCTTCGGCAAGATTTGCGGGATTTGGCAGAGGACTGGATACGAGGTTTGATTTTTTCTTTTTTTTTGTTTCTTTTGTGTTTTACACAGAGGTCAACAGTTAGTTATGGCTGAGTTCGTGATGGTAGACTTCTTGAAATAGGAAAAAAACATAGGAAGGAAAGAAAAGATTACTATTTAATGAGGAAGAATTTAGTTGAGGTAAAGGAGTAAGATATTCATATAGCTTGTTCCTTTATTTTTTTGTATATGTGCAAATAAAGAATTGTATGTTGTAGATAGAGTACAAAAGAATAAGAAAACAGAAAAATGAATCCCAAGTGAGGTGAGATACCAAACGATGCATAGAAAATAATAAATTTTTATACATTTGCAAATGCATATCTATTATATTTATGATAGCATTTTTTTTTCAATTTAAGCCACTTTATTCATATATATGAATTGTTGAGATGGTTATGAAAATGAACATGAATAAAAGAGTATGAGGGATTTAAGTCATATATGGGGAATAATTCAAATTCCTTTCCTCTCTCCTACCCGCCGACCCCCTCTCTCCCATCCCTCATTAATGCCCCCCAAATCAAAAGGATTAATTAAGGAAATGCTTTACCTAATTTCCCTCTATCCTCCATCTTTCAAATCCGAACCATATTCCCCCACATGACAGGCCCCTTTCTCCCTTCCCTCCAATTATTTTGTGATTGATTTAGCATGCCACCTAAGCAAGGAAAATTAACTACAGGATATACCTCCACGGCTGTCCACATAAGTACCCACTTCATCCTCCTAGCTCTCGTGCATCCAGAAGGTGGAAACCCCAGAAATTCTCCTCTCCAACTTGCTATCAAGATTTCTGGACAGGTTCTAGGTTCTATCTTGAGTATCAGAACCTTGAAAACAACTGTCCAGAGTCTTCAGATTGTTGTCCAAAGAATCCAGACCACGTTAGTTGGCTGTCCTTCATCCAGAAGTTGCCAGAATGTTGTCCAAAGGCCGCTAGGGAGTCTGTGTTGCTACCCACTCTTTCTCTAACATCCCGACGAACACACTGGAGCTTCGTATCCTCTTTCTTTGGGTAAACTTTTCTTCCAACTCTTATATCTTCTAAGTTGTTTTCCAATTGTGGTCTTATATGATTCATAAAGATAGTGTTAATCTCCCTCTGTTAAAGCCTAATAAGTTAGTAAGCTGAATAAGGGATCCTTTTATAGTGACTAGGCTTATTGTTAGCATAGGGAATTTCTTGTTGAAAACCTTCCATGTATGCAAAGATAGAGTAATTAACTGTTTTAAGATCTTAACCTCTACACATGTGATTTGTCCTAAGCTTGTCTCGTCAATTCTTAGTTTTATTTTATCATTTAAATCACTACAAGTATTTAATTATTATTGTTCTCTAAACTAAAGCGTGCAAAATCCATAATTTACATCATTTAAAACATGTTAGTCTTGCATCATAAGAATTTAGCACCTATCAATTAGCCTCAATTGAAAGTTTTCTCTCATATCAGGAGGTAATTAACTATAAGGTCTTACACTTATAAAAAACTTGAGACCACATCATAAAGTCCTCACAACATTAGGGTGGCGTATCTGGATAGTGTCTTATTACACCATCTAAGAATTTAACCCCGATCAATATTTTCTTTGAAAAGTCAAGCACGAACTTTTGGATCGCACATTTGATTATGTATCCATGTTTGCATTTATGAAGTGAGCTCATTTTGATACAATGAGAAAATATACTACAAAATTGAAATAGTTTATAAAACAAAATAGGTAATTGATGGAACAATACTTTCATGTGCATGGAAAGAAGTAATATATATATATATATATATATATGTGCTATGAAGTACACTTAGTTCAATATTACATTATATTTCTTGAATAAGCTATGAATAAAAATGAGCATCACATCTTAATCTAACATCTTTAATATGTTTAAAGTATTCCATACCTCATATTGATCATAGTGGGATGTGATTGGAGTGCAAGAAATGCCTATTTATTCAACACACATATTCCATGTAAAATTTATAAAAGACGCATTTATATCCAAACATGCCACATAAATAATGCATTCATCTATTTCATAAATTTAGTAAGGATGCATGTCATTTTCATTATTTAAGAGTATTTATTGCTAAGTTCTTTGTGAATACATGTAGCAATTTGAATAGACAGTGCTACAGATTATGTTTAATATAACCTTTTTGTGTACATTCAAAATTATTAGGTTTACTCCAAGAATAATATTCCAGACTGATTATGACAGTTCAATAAGATTCATATGATTCCCTTTAGTTTAAGGAATATTTTATAACTAAAATTAATTGTATTTGAAGCCAATCGGCTCAATGAGCTAGCTTAGAAGATGAATTCTAAGTAAATGAAATAGGCCACTCACATTGTTTTGTTTAATCATGCAGCTGGAAAAGGGTTACAAACATTCATACACATTGCATGAGCCTATACATTCATTCACATATACAGATAGATGCAAGGACATTGAACACACACAGTAGATCTTATAACTTTGCAAAGCGATGACACCTATATTTCTTAGACTTGCTCAGTTTTGACATTGCAAACTACACTTCACCTTGCACAATTTTTTGAATTGTTGGTGAATATCTCACAAAGAACCAATAAATTCCATCAAATTAAACAATCTGACTTACACTTTTTAAATTCTAATAACAATTTATTTTCTTTACACCCCTGGAGGATTCAATGTTACTCTATTTCATGATTTTGCTTGCATGTTTTTACTGCATTTTAATGTTCGAAGAATCATCTTTATGTTTTGGAGGAAACAATAATGTATTTAAGTTTAATTTTCAAGTTTGCTCGCATTCCTTTCCAAAGAAATCTACTTATAAAGCATCAATTTTCCTGTTAATTGCAGGGATATATTTAATTGTATGCCTTTCATAGTGGCATTGTGATTCCACGCCCAATAAGTTAAAATACTCATTAGAAATATGTAATTTTCCTAGTAAGTAGATACAAAACTGTGTTCTTGACCGAACTGGCAGTTGATGTACATATATATGTGCAAACAGAAGAATGCACCCGATTGTCTATGTATTCTTAGTTATGATTGTATGAATAACTAGAGTGTCAATTTCGGGTCACGGGTCGGATTCGGGTAGAACTCAGAACTAACCCGGCACTATTTGGATTCGGGTCAACCCGACCCGTTTTGCAAACGGGTCGATTTTTCGGATCCGAACCCAACCCGCTTCAGGTTCGGGTCAACCCGACCAGACCCGCAAATGGGTTTGGAGCCTTTTTCATTGTTCGACTTAGTTCCTGGACGACATTCTCTTCCCGTCGGATCGGAAGTTACAACATTTTGACCGGAAACACCGAAGCAACGACGAGAGTTCGCTCGCAGCCTCGCTGCCTCGCCGACACCTTCGACGCTGTTCGACTTCGCTCCTGGACGACGTTCTCTTCCCGTCGGATCGGAAGTTACAACATTTTGATCAGAAGCACTGAAGCAATGACGGGAGTTCGCTTGCAGCCTCATTGCCTCAACGGCACCTTCGTCGCTATTCGACTTCGCTCCTGGAAGACGTTCTCTTCCCGTCGGATCGGAAGTTACAACATTTTGATCGGAAGCAAAGAAGGGAGTTCGCTCGCTGTGAAGAACTTTCCGCCTTGCGGCCCTCGCCGGCTCCGTTGTTGTTCGACTTCTCTCCTAAGCTCCTTGGACGACGTTCCCTTCCGGTCGGATCAAAAGTTAACATTTTGATCTAAAGCAAAGAAATGAGCCAACGGCGGGAAGCAAAGCAACGACAGGTTTTTCCGGGTCATTCACGGGTTTCCGGATCAACCCGAACATGACCCGGTTTTGCAAACGTGTCAGTTTTTCGGACCTGAACCCGACCCACTTCGGGTTTGGGTCAACCCAAACCTGAAATTTTCAGGTCGGATTCGGGTTGGGTCCAATATTGACACTCCTGTGAATAACGTGAACATGTACGCATGCATGAGTTTGATTTGCACCGATTTTGGTGATATTTACATATGTGTGTGGTGTTGTACATAGTAAATTTTGTTTTATAGCATTAATAAATTATGTAGTCAAAAGCTTCATTACAAGATTTATTTATAAAGAGAAATGCAAACCAATAGTCTCCAGCTATTCAAACTATAATGCTTTTCCCCATTTCCTTCAGTTATAACAATTAAAAGTTATATATAACCTGTTTGGTTAATAATTCAAACTTGACAACCACATCAACCACTTGGGGAAAGCATGTAGTTCGTTAACAGAAGGAACATAAATGTTCATAAATCACAAAACAAAGCATCATGATGCTCTGTTAATTGTTTTTTTCTGTTCAGGATCATAACATTAAAAGACCGTGGAGATTACCAATACTTCTAGCACATGAATATCCTTGCAACCAAAAGAATCAAGATACTGGAAAGTTTCATCCTTTATATTGATAACAGCTAAACACCAATGTATCTTTTTGTGTATGGGAACAAACACCTGCAAATAATTGCAAGTATAAGCATAATCATGTAAAAAAAAAAAAAAGATTCAATTTAACCTTACTTTGTCACATTCAATAAGGGTATAACCCAGCTTCTTTTTTGTAGTCCATCTTCTTACAGCTTCGAAATCGTAGCCATTCTTCCCATTGGCCAACTACAACAAATAACATTAGAATGAACAAAAAAGCTAAAATCAGCTTACCAAACATAATTCCCAAAGCGGTGAGCAACAAAAATGCAAATAAGGAATAGAAAATGCGAGAACAGGAAGTAAAAATAATAGAACGATATACAAATAAATCATGAATTGCAGCAATTCTAATGCTACAATAAAATAGCAACCCCAAAACTTAAAACCGAAGAAAGAAGCTAAAACAAGTCTACAACCGCTGCAGGATTAGTATGAGCACTATTTAGATCTGCATCTCACTTCACATTAACCTAATATTTTTTGTGTCTAATGATATCATACAGAGCAATCTCCTGTTCTTTATTCCCTGACAACAGAGAAAAAGCAACCACTCTCTTTTTCAAGACATCGCAGAAAATAACATATGAGCAGAAAATAAGATACGAGAACAATTGGTGTCAGGTGATCGCTTCATATTCAGTCTAACTACTTAAACGTTTATCAAATAAAGAGATTCCAACTTCTTTTGGATAATTTTAAACATCATATAAGTAAATCGAATAGCAACTTTTACACCCCGAAAACTTTTTTTAATTCTCTCATTCTGACACTATCTTCAAGTAATTTGATATATGGATACGAAGAGAAAATGAAGGCAAAACCTATAGCGATCATCTGTGAAAGCATTAAAGCAAATTGACGCTGAAAGAAGACATCATTTACTATTTTTTTAGATACGTGAATACTCCTGCATGTCGAATACTTATTTCTTCCCATAAGAGTTTTAGATGCCTTCAGAACAAAAGTGATCATACACAAGCAACTCTAAAAAGAGCAGCCTTCCCATATGGGCGAGTTGACTATCTGCACTTATAAGGGAGAAAATCTGAATCGAATATAATAAAAACACAAGAAGTCAGTTGCTCACTACACAAGTCCAAATAAGACCTTGCTATGATACAAATATACAATATCTAATAACATGAGCGCATAATAAACACTCATAATGGTCTTGGAGGTGCTGATTAGTGTATTCAAACTACACACACCTCACATGCATCCTACGGAGAATGGCCACATGGCTATGATATGTCTGCCAGGTTTACAGGGCTGAGGAGACTACGAGCCTGCATGCTGAAGCCTGAAGATGAGAAAGAGTATTGTAGTAATCAAGAAGGTTTGTATTGAGATCTGTGATAGGATGTTGATGAAGATTATTGTGCCAGAAATAGAAGCACAAAATGGTGCGCATGATCGGTTAAGCTGATGTCCATGTGAGCAAACTTCCTCAGGTCTTCTCCCTCTGATCTCTAGTTCAGATTATTGGTGTTCTATCAAAGTGCTTTGATGAAGGTAAGCCGCCATGACATCTGCATACGGAGAACATGATAGTTTGTAGTTATATGTACTGCTACAAACCTGATACAATTTAAATAACTTAAATATGAGTATGAGCTTAATTTCAACATCCACATCAAAGAAGTGGAAGAAAAGGTCTCTAACGGGTCAAAACGCATGACTCTTAAGTTTTTCCTATGCATGTGCGAGACCGTGATGAGGGAACTTAGGAAGACGAGTAATTGATCTTTCAAAGTACTTGTCCGCATTTGGTTTCTTTATAAAAGAAATGCAAGCATCACGCATGCAAATATGAAATCTTCATGTTCAGTAAGACTCATACGATAGTGAGGCAGGTGGGGTAAATTTGCTTCCAGTACAAAATCAATATGATGTTGAATAACTCTTAGTGGAGGCAAGGAATTAGGTAGTTCTTCAAGAGTTATGTCTTCATATTCGTTGCTAAGGGGTTGAATTTCTTCAAGAATTTTTTTAGTTACTTCAATCTCTTTTCCTACCACAAGATAGATCACTTCAGTGTATTTGAGTTTATTTGTATTGAGAAGCAATTCAGAAGTAGGTGACTTTGAGGTCATTTGGACAGATTTTGTGGGAGGGTTAGAAATTTTCTTTTGGGGATATAAGGTGAACTCCTTATTGTCTTGAGTCAAGGTGTAAGTGTTTTTTCTCTCCATTGTGAGTGGTCTTATGATCGTATTGCCAAGGTCAACCTAGAAGAATATGATATACCTCAAGTGGCATGATGTTACATAATACTTGGTCTTTGTAAAATTTTTCAATTGAAAGGCTGCCAAGGCAATGTTGAGTGATTAGTACCTCTCCTCCTTCCATAAATCATGATATTTTTTAAGGCATAGCAAGGGGTTTTGGTTTTATTTTCAGTTTATCCACCATGAATTGTGACACAAAATTTTCGAAGCTACCACTATCAATCAAGAGGGTACACAATTTTCCTTCTACAGTATAAGTGGTTCTTAAAATATTTCTTCTAAGCCATTTATCTCCAACATCTAATTTTGTAGTCAAGACCTTTCAAATAACTAAATAATGATCTTCTTGGTCACCTTCAACATCAATTGATTCCATCTCCTTCTTCTTCAGATTCATCTTCTTCCACATTTTCATGATTATTCTCTTGTTCAATGTAATTGGTTCTAGGTGAGTTGTTTTTTACCGGCTGCTAAAAGATGACCATATAAACCACGCTTATAACAAGGTCCAATTGGTTTTGTTCAAAATACTCATTTTCCTTTTTCATTATCTTGAGCTTCATTAGGTTTTCGTCGAAGATTTGGATTTGAAAAGGTTGACCTTATGACAACGTATGAAGTTTGAGTTTTACTTTCCAGAGATTGCTTAGGCTTGGTTAGATCAATTTTTTTATTGTTGTTTCTTTGTTCTTGTTTCTCAATTTTCAATGCCATACGATAGGCCTCATCGAGTTTGATTACGTGGTGAAGATTTAGTTGATCTTGGATTGACAACTTGAGTCCGCTAATGTATCAAGTTATGGTTCGTTCCTCAGTTTCATTTAAATCCTTTTGGATTGCAATTTGTAAAAATCTGTAGTGTATTCTTCTATAGATCAAGTTCCTTGGCGAATGTTATTGCATTCTTGGAATAGGATTCGGGAATGGTCAGAAGGCAAGAATTGTCCTCGCATTTTTCTTTCATTCTTGCCAATGTTTGGATTTTCTCTTTCCCTCACCTTATTATGATATTTTAAAGATTTTTCCACCAGGTTAATGCATGACATGTCTCCTTTAAACGAGCAAACCTAACTTTTCTATTTTCGGGGATTTCTTTCCATTCAAATAATTGATCCATCTTCTCAAACCATTCAAGGAATTGTTCAAGTTGTAGTTTGCTTTCAAATTCACAAATGACAATTTTAATCACATGATCCAATTTTCTATTTTTCTATTCTGGTTTCGTGATGCTTCAGCTTCACTATCATTGTTTTGTGCATGAGCGTTGTTTAGATTAAGGGCAACCAAGGTATTAGCCATTATTTCCATTTGTTGTTGTAGGTTAGCCATTTGTTTCCATGCTTTTGTTGATTATTTTGATTATTAATTTTTTTTAATTTTTAAAGAGAAAGGAAGACTCACATGACAACCTAAGCTATGATACCAAATTGATGCAACCTAAGTTCTATAGCCAAGTAGGAGAACACTGAGAATGCAACAAGACACTTCCTTTCAATAAAACATAAACCAATGCCAACTGAATGAAACTTAATAGTAAATAGATATAAGAAAATGATTAGAAAATCTTGCAAAGAAACAAACTAAAACTTAAAATTAACTACCCTCAGAACAACTTAGAAAGGCCACCTCACATGCAAAACCCAAAATAGGAAGGCAAGTGCTCAAAGGAAAGGACAAACCAGTGGTTCGCCATAGAAATTTTGATCTAGCTACTGGTTTGCCATAGAAATTTTGATCTAGCTCAAATCGACACTCCTCCGGCAAATACCAACAAACATGGCACAGCAATACCTTGAAACTCACAATATTTGGAGAAGAGATATACATGTGAAATGTGAATCGTGGAAAGAATAGTAGATAGAAGACCGAGACGAAATAGAAGAACGAATGTAGAAGAAGATAGCTCGCAAGCTAAATAACTTGCAGGTTTTAGTGTGATTACACCAGCCATAATAACAACCATCCTATTCCAGCAGCAAAACAACCCATATATATAGGAGAAGAAGGGGGAAATGACCATAAATTGCTCACTTAATTATGCCACCCAAACATCCAATAGAAGCCTCTCAAGTTAGCCCATTTAATGATGAGTTAATGCACTTAATATATGAAAACAACAAGGTGGAAACCGAATAGCCAGCATCAGGGAAATATGGGACAACAACACGGGTGAAAACAACCAGCATGGAGCCATGGAGAAAACCATGCAGCATGGAAAACGGGACAACATCATGGTGAAAAACAGCCAGCATAAGAAAAGAGTAGGGTCAAGCCCAATAAGCATAACACGCCCAAAATAAATACCCAACTAACCACCAAAGAAGTTAGATCAACACAAGTGAAACTAAAGGAGTGAAACTTCTTAAGAGCACCAAACCTAAGCAAAATCACAGGTTGTTTTCCATCATAGAGTATTGCAAAAAAAAAAAATAATAAGTTCAAAATACAAAGAGTCCAAAACACAATTCTTGATTGCATCACTTTTATAATTCCCACTTAATGCCTATAGCAAATAAATGGATTTTCTCATCCCCATCACACCTTATTCTGCCCTCTCTACCTTATTGCAGGCTTATATCTTTTTTATACATATGTGGGCATCACTAACCCCGTGATCATAATGTTGGCAATGTTGGCCTTACGAAATCACCATTCAGTAGTTCTGCGAATGATGATTAAAATGATCAGCAAGGAAAAATTGAGATTTTGGACTAGTCAAGTGTGTATAGACTTTATTTAACAATTGAGGCTTGCATTAAATAAGTCAATGGTTTGGACTTACCTATGCGTTGGTTCAACTGGCTTGGTCTCATTCAAAGGTAAGCTCAACTGAAAGGAGCAAACTAAACTCATATCCCGTCTCCTTGATATTCACCAAATACTCCCTTACAAAGTTATGATAGGTTTTTTTCACTAACCCAATAGTTACCTTACTAATTTGAAACTTCTTATAGCAAATCTAAACACATGTTCAACCATGAATAAACACTGATACGAGACACGGAATTAGTATGGAATAATCATGAAAAATAAGACAAGACAACAGAATATTTTATAAAAAATTAATATAAAATGCATACTAATAAACTAACATTAATAGCTATAGAAAGGAAATGGCTAGAAGGTTCGATTTATTTATTCCTCTAGTGGGTATTGATACGCTAAGCAACATCAGAAAAATAACAGTATACAATCTTAGAGAAAAATATCATAACGATAAATCTGAAATTAATGATTGTTTGCCTAGAATTAAGTACGTGGTTGCTGTTGTTGTCCACCCCCTTCTCTTGCAATCTGTGCCTTCTACCATAACAGTTTGTGGACTCCACTTTCTCTAGACATAATAATTCATGGCATTCCTATCTTCCAATTTTAGCAAATGCAGCAATACACGCAGGTGACAATTCACGGTGATAAACACCAGCAATTATGGCAGCAATCCACGGTTGAATTAGTGCAGACATGCTCCGGCAATTAATCTCACAGTATTTGTCAATACTCCCCCTCAAATGGATAGATAGATAGATTTATCATTCTAAATTCGCTTGAAATACTTTTGAATTTAGGAGTTCAAAGTACCTTGGTAAATATATCAGCAAGTTGATTACCTATTGAAAGTATAACTTAACGAACTTTTCCATTTCTCTAGTATTAAATGCCTCTCAACCTACACAAGTATGGTTTGATCATATTGTACTGGATTGTGGGCAATGTTGATGGCAGACTTTTAGCCATGATATATCCACATAGGTCCTTCCCATTTAATTTTTAAATATTCTAGTATATTTTTAATTTATATAAATTCATAAATACCTTAAGCGAGTACCCGGAATTCAAATTCAACACTCCACCTTGAATCAATAGGTTTTTTTCTTGCTTCACCATGTTAGTAAACATGCATTGACAAATTATGCATAAATCTTCCCCAAAGTCATCGAGGAATTTGTCCACAACTACTCTTATTTCATTCAACATATTTATTAACATTCATCACAAAAGTTAAATTTCATCTTCTTTCTTTTGTTCCGATTTTAAATGTTAATTTATTTTTGTATGCTTTTTCAAATATTTATAATTGTCCCCGACTAGTTGATCTGCAGGTTGAAAACAAGTAGGTAGATCTGTCCTTATTTTCTTCTTGTTAAATGGTACGTGATGACATTGACAAAACCTAGTTCGTCTACGATAACCAAAACAATGCCCTAATCACATTTACAGTATCAAAATCACTCAGCATTTGTGTCAAACTCCCCTAGAAGATAGCCCAAAAGCTATCAACAATTTCAATTTGGTACAATTGCCAATGAGAAATAAATTGCTCCATGAATTAAGATTAAAAAAATCAACAGCGGGAAGAGAGACCTTATGTGGAAACAAAAATCAATGATAGGGGTGGCCTTCAAAATGCAATTAGAACAAGGATTGATGATTCGAAGATTTAACTTTTACTAGAATTTAATATTAATTATTTCATTCTTTTATTAAAATTCTCATTAATGGCTATGAGAATTAATGGCTATGAGAATAACGATAACATTCAATTCCCCTTCAATAAGCGACGATGCCAATCATTGTCGAGTTTTTTATCATGCATGGTTGTTGGACAAAAAAACAAGCACACCCTTTATTCGAGCCACAGATCAATGGTGACTGGTGAGAGACCTCAAGCTCGACCAAAAATTAATGTAAAAAGGATAGCCTTTAAAACCCTATTAGACCAAATCAACGACAGATTCTTCAATTTAGTCTAACCAATGATCAACGGCTCACCTACATTATTTTGATCATGCATATTCATCGGTGAATATGTAATGACTACCTTTATTCCAACCAAACTTCAAGGAGAGATCCGGCGTCGAATCAAAGATAAATGTCAAAGGGCCTTCAATTTAACTGGATCAAATATCAATGACTAATTAATGATTCAACTACATTTACAAGCAAAGGAATAGTTGTGAAAGTGAAAGCCAAAATTAGACGTGTTTGCACACAATGAAATCCATGGAATTAAGAATGCCAGGTATTTGGGTCATTGGAGATGTTAAAATCGACCTCAACATCACACACAGATATGCGAGTATGCAAGAAGGTGATGATACGAAATACTTTAGTTTGTAAGTAATCCAAGAGGAAATACTTGAGTTCGCAAGAAAACCTAGCAATAATTAGTCAAAACAGCGGAAATAACACAAAAAACTGGGTGAAATCAACCCAAAAATGATAGATTGCAATAGTGGAATCAAAACAAAACAAACATAAAGCAAGATACAATTGATCCTCAATTTGAGAGGAGGTTCATTCTCTCCCAATCTCTAGAAGATGAGTCGAGAGCCCAAATCGGCAAGGAACTCCAAGAGAATAACTCAAAACATGCATGCCTAACCCTAGCCTCTCAAGTTAATTAAATACAATTCTTCCTAATAAAAAGCCTCCTAACATAAACCAATTTCAATTTTACTTTCTTAAGCATAAGCCGCCCCTTCCTCTTTCTAATTGCCGCCCAATGGGTGGCCCACCATGCTTGGGCAGAACATTAAGGAGCCAGCTTAGCCCGCCTCCTATAAAACTGAACTAGTCCCTCCTAGGCCGGTTTGGTTGGTTCGGTTCTAGGGAGAACTATAACAATACCCCCCCCCCCCCCCCCCAAAGAACCACCTTATCCTCAAGGTTAAATTCAGGAAATTGATGTTTCATCCTCTCATAAGATTCCCATGTGGCATTGTAGTCCGGAAGGCTTTTCCACTTGATCAACAATTCTTTAGCTCCATCCTCCTTCTGGCGAACCCTCATCAACTCAAGGGTTCCATATTCACCTCTAAATCATCAGTAAGTTTCACCGGTAACTCCGAGCTGGCTATATAATCTCCAATGGCCATTCTCAACTAGGATACACGAAAAATCGGATGTATAGTCGTTGTCGGTGGTAATTTCAGGTGGTAAGCTACCGCTCCAATTTTCTCTAATGTCTCATAAGGTCAAAAGTACCTTAGAGCATGCTTCTCATTCCTCCTCTTGGAGACTATCTTTTGTCTGTATGGTCAGAGCTTTAAGAACACCCTCTCCCCCACGTTGAACTGGACATCCTTCCTATGTCCATCAGCTTGTTTCTTCATAATCTGTTGGGCTATCAACAGATGCTTCTTTAACTCTTCTAACATTCTGTCCCTCTCCTCCAAGTACTCCTCTACTGAAGAAACTGAAGTATTGCTACTCTCAAAGTGCACCAAGTGAGGTGGATCTCTTTCATTCAACACCTTGAATGTGGTCATTTGAGAAGCAGAATGATAAGAGGTGTTGTAACAGTACTTAGCCCATGATAGCCACTTGACCCAAAGTCTGAGTGTCTTTGACACAAAGCATCTAAGGTAGGTCTCCAAGCTCCTGTTGACCACTTCTATTTGTCCATCTGTCTGTGGTTGATAGGCGGTGCTCTTCAGAACTGTCCCCTGCAATCTGAACAACGCCCTCCAAAAATGACTAAGGAACACCTTAACTTTATATGATATTATCGCCTCTGGTACTCCATGCAATCTAACCACCTCTCGGATGTAAGCTGAAGCTACTGTCACCACTGTGTATGGGTGTCGGAGGGGGATGAAATGTGCATACTTACCCAATCAGTCAACCACCACCATAATCATCATGAACCCTTCTGAACGAGGCAGCCCATCTATGAAGTCCACATATCTGGACAAGGCATCTGCTGCCTTGTTCTCCACTCCTTACTTGTATTGGATCTCGAAATTATATCCCAACAATTTGGACATTCACCTCTGATACTCCAGTCATCATCAACTACTCCAACAAGTACTTCAGGCCCCTTTGATCGGTTCTGACAATGAAATGTCCATCTAATAGGTAGGGTCACCACTTTTGGATGGCTAAGACGATGGCCATCAACTCCCTCTCATTAGACTGATTTCAGCCTATCTCTAGCTGTCAACACCTGGTTTAAGTAGGCAATGGGTCGTTGATTCTGCATGAGTACTGCCCCCAGTTCGTCTGTAACCTGAAGCATCTATCTCCACTATGAATGCCTGAGTGAAGTCTGGTAAAGCTAAAACTGGTACAATATTCATTTTCTTTACTATCTCAAATGCTATTGTAGTTGCCTCTCCACATAAGAGAACCCATCTTTTTTCAGCTGCTCTGTCAGTGGCCATGCTATAGTGTTGTACCTTTTTACAAACCTCTTGTAGTACCCTGTCAGTCCTAAGAGTCCTCTCAACTCCTTCAGATTCTTAGGCAAGGGTCACCTTAGTATAGCCTCAATCTTTGATCCGCTGTCACCCCTTCTTTGGACACAATATATCCCAAATATTCCACACTGATCTAGGCTAAATAGCATTTCTTTATGTTGGCCTTTAGCTGATGCTTTTGTAGGACTCCGAAGACCATCTTCAAGTGCTCCAGATGTTCTTCCTCAGTTTTGTTGTACACCAGTATATCATCAAAAAACACCAAAACAAACTTCTGGAGATACTGCCTGAATACCCTATTCATCAGTGACTAGAAAGTAGCAGGGCGTTGGTAAGCCCAAACGGCATAACCAAAAACTCATAATGCCCTTCGTGTGTCCTGAAAGCTGTCTTGGAGATATCTATCTCCCCCATTCTAATCTGGTGGTACCATAATTCAAATCCAGTTTGGAGAACATCACTACCCCATTCAGTTCATCCAAGATCTCATCAATCACAGGAATAGGGAACCTATTCGGTACTATCTCTTTGTTTAAAGCTATATAGTCCACACTAAATCGTCAGCTCCCATCCTTCTTCTTGACTAGAGGACTGAACTAGAGAAGGGATTCACACTCGGCTTGACGATCTCCACCTCCATCTCCCGGATCAGTTTCTCAATCTCATCCTTCTGAAATTGAGGATATCGATAGGGCCTGACGCTGATGGATGACACATCTTCCTTCAAGGCGATGGCGTGCTCCTGCTCCCTTAATGGTGGCAATCCCTGAGGTGGTTGAAACACCTCCTAAAATTGTTGAATCAACGACTATATGAAGAGGGATATGTCACCTCCCTCCTCCAATCTAGCTGCCTCCAAACTATGCAGCTCCACCAAATATCCTCCACCCAGCACTTATATACTCCTTATCATGGTTTTAAGAAAAACCATATATTTGGATAGCCCTGCATCTCTCCTTATCACCACCTTCCTCACATCAACTATCAGCTCCATAGTGAGTGCTCCCCAATTAACCTTGGTATCTCCCAAAGTCTGCAGCCACTTCATCCCCAAGATGACATCTATACTCCCTAACTCCAGTGGATGAAAACCTTCCCTCACATGAATCTCCTGAATAGTCAGTAGCACTCCTCTACAGATCCCCTGGCCTTTCTCCACCTTCCTCGTACCCATCATCACCTTATAACAACCAATATCTACCAATTTCACTCCCAATTGGTCGACGACCTGAGTGGAAATGAAATTGTGGGTAACCCCACTATCAATCAGCACAACCACCTCCATGTCCTTTATCTCCCCCTTTACCTTCATAGTGTGATTTGTAGTGAATCCGACCACCAATTTCAGGGAAACCTCGACCAAATCCAAATATAGCTTCTCCTCAATCTCCTCTTCTAACTCTCGCTCACCTCTCTCCTCAGTTTCCTCGTCATCACAGACAGTGAAAACCTGAAGAGTTCGATCTGTACACCTATGCCCTGGCGTATACTTCTCATCACACCTGAAACATAACCCCTTTGTCCTCTTCTCCTGTATCTACTTCTTTGTTAGCATCTTGAAGTTTTTCTCACTCCGTCCACCGTCTTCTCCTTGGTGGTCTCACGAAACCCTCATGTTGTCGTCCCCATGGTTTAAAATTGCGCAATATGAGGCTCGCCTTGAGGCCCGCCTATGCGCAATTGTAATAAAAACGCCTCAATGCTTACGCCTCGAGTTTTTTTATGAGGCTTGCGCCTCAACTTGGTTAAGGCCCGCCTTGAGCCCTGCCTCGCCTCACTGGCATGAGGCTTACGCCCCACGCTATATATATATTAAAACTTACATAAATCTTGAAGTAAATGCCCGACATTGGACTCTATAACAGAAGAGGAAGGAGAGAGAGCAGTTCACCATAATGATGATTCAAATGAAGAACCCCTTAGTGATGACAGTGCTGATGACTTATAAGTTCTTATGTGATATGTCATTGCTATTTATTTTTGGAAATCGGAATTATATGTTAATGAAAAGAATACTGGGATTTCAGAAAGATAGAATTTTGAGTTGAACTATATTTTATGTTGTCTTATTATTGAGATATTTTGATTTCACTTCATATCTTATATTTTTTTATGTTTTATATTATTCATTCATTAGTATACAGCAAATTTATCATTTTATGTTCACGCAATCATTTGATTTTGAGGCTTACGCCTCAAAACGCCTTGAGGCTTACGCCTCGCCTCACGAATGAAAAACGCCTTAATACCCGAATACACAATTTTAAACATTGGTCGTCCCTTTGGGTGCTAAATGAGTAGTCATCATCCAATATGTGCCTCCTTAACTGTTGCTCTTAGCTCCTCTCTCTAGGTTCTTCTAATTTTCCACTAGTTGTGTCAACTTCATGGCCTCTTCCAAGTCACAAGGCATCATGACATTCACCGCTACAAAGATGTCTGCCTTCAGTCCCCTCATAAAATTCCCCTCCAAAGCATACTCTAATAATTGTCCCACCCGACTGGCCAGATACTCGAACCGCTCCCGGTAGTCTGCCACTGATCCGTCAAGTACCAATGCAAATAACTGCTCATAGAAGTCTCCTCCTCCGTCGATTTGAAAACGTTCTAATAAACAGACTTTGAACGCTCTCCAGCTCCGTATAGGCCTCCTTTGGTCCCTCCATTGGTACCATGATAATGTCTTCCCATCCAAACATTGACCTGCGGCTGCCAATTTCTCCTCATCCGTCTATCTATTGATGGCAAAATACCTCTCCACCTTGTAGATCCACCCAAAGGCATCCTCTCCTTCAAATATTGACATCTTCAACTTTCTTACCTTCGGATCTCCCCCGTTTCCCCGTATTCCGCCATTGTTTCCTTTTTCCCAAGTGTTTAGTTCCCACCATGTCTCCCAGCCTTCCCTTACACATTCATCTTCAAACCACTCCTTCCATAGTTTCCCCCTTTTCTCTCCCAACTAGCCCCCCTTTCTCCATGTTCCCTATTCCCACACCTCTCTCCATACCCCCCCTTTTTTCTCCATGATTTCTTCATTGGCTTCCCCCCTACGAACATCAGAATTTGTAGTTCCTCCCACTGGTCCCTTTGCCTTTGATGCCGCCATTTGAATTTGATTCTCGAAGATCTTCATCATCATATGAAGATCGAAAACTTTGTCTTCCATCGACGAACCTTACCTTCCACGGATGAGAGTCGATCTTCCATCATGGCTTTGATTTGGCTCATCTCCCCTTCGAAACATTCCTCCAATGCATCAACTTTCTTAACCGTCATAACAAAAAATCTGGATATTAGATCCAAATTTCAGCAATATCTCTCCTTCTGATCAGAATTCCTCCAAAAAATTTAGCCCACAATGATCCAGGAATTGCTGGGATACCAATTTGATGGGAAATACTTGAGTTTGCAAGTAATCCAGGAGGAAATACTTGAGTTTGCAAGCAAACTTAGCCATAATTCGTCAAAACCGCGAAAATAACACAAATAGCTGGGTAAAATCAACCGAAGAATGATAGATTGCAATAGTGGAATCAAAACAAAACAAACACAAAGCAAGATACAATTGATCCTCAATTTGAGAGGATGATCGTTCTCTCGCAATGTCTAGAAGATGAGTCTAGAGCCCAAGACGCCAAGGAACTCCAAGAGAATAACTCAAAACATGCATGCCCTACCCCTAACCTCTCATGTTCTTTAAATACAATTCTTCCTAATAAAAAGCTTCCAAACATAAACCAATTTCAAATTCACTTCTTTAAGCATTAGCCGCCCCTTCCTCTTTCTAATTGCCGCCCAATGGCGGGCCCACAATGCTTAGGTGAAACATTAAGGAGGCGGCTTAGCCCGCCTCTTATAAAACTGAACCAGCCCCTCTTGGGCCGGTTTGGTTGGTTCGGTTCTAGGGATAACCATAACAAGTGAGTGAAAGCAGAAGTGGTGTTAGTGAACTCTCAGGTGCTAGGCAAAAAAAGAAGGCATAGAAAATGTAGTGTTGCTTTGTGGGTACTTGGGTACTAGGAGTGTAAAGGGGAGAAACGAGAACCAAGGCTAGTCGGTGAGTGGGTGGTCATCATGTAAGGGTTTGTGGGGTACATGGGCATAAAGTCTCGTGTGTGTTGGGCCCTATTGGAGCAAGAAAGAGAAGTGCTTGGAGCAAAAGGAGAAGGCACTAGAGCAGGGGAGGTAGTGGGACATCACGATGAAGTATTATAGGAGCACAACGGGAGAGAAGACATGGGGGTTTGTGTGTGAGTGAGAGAGAGGTGTACGAAGCCAGCACATGCAAGAGATGTCAGAGATAAAGGGCACGAGAGAAACCAACATGTGCGTGAGATGCGAAAAAAAATAATGAGGGGGAAGCTATGTGCAATTATCTAACAAGGCGATTGCAGATAAGATGAAATGCCTGAAAGCTCTAAGGTGTCCATGCTTAGTAGATTTGTGAAAGCTGCAACATCATTAGGAGAGTGAGAGATTGTGTATAGCACAGAGTCTACTTATGTTTTTCTCTTTTTCTCTTTCTTTTGCTTCTTTTTTTTTTTCAAGCAAACAATCGTCAAATGCAAGTATTAGCTTTTGTATTATCGCTTAAGTGATAAATTAGAGATAGAAAATAAATCAAATTGAGTGCCAAATTTTATGAAATAGAAAATGTAAAACCTTTTCAAAGAAAAAGGTATTGAAGAAATGGCATTTCAAAAACTTTTCGGGTTCTCTTCTTTCCCTCTCCTTCAATAGCTCCAGGTAAAGGTTAATGACCTATCAGAACAAACAAAACATTTTATTAAGAAAAGGCTGTGTAAAACTTCTTTGGCATTATTCGCATATTTAAAAGCAGAAATTGAAAACAATAATAAATTGAATAAAAATGCGTACCTCATCATTCAACCAAGCACCAGGTCTCAAGCATTGCAAATCCCCCCAAGAAATCACAATATTTGAGGGTTCATGTCTGACTAAAATTTCACGGCTGCAGTGAGGACAGTCGGGCACCACAAAAAACTAAATAAATACTCTTGCATCTATAAGCGACTATAAGCAGCAGGATAATGGCATACATCATTTAAGCAACCACACCTATTGCCACCATGGAAGGCATGAAATACCTCTTCATCATCTTCATATTTAAGAGAATGTAAAAGCTCCTTACGATCCTGGAGAATGTTGTACATTCATGCAGTCATTATAGGTCATGGTTATAGAAGAAGCACTAACGCTATATTGCTGCTACAGCTCTTCATCCTAACTCTACATCTCAATAATATGCAACAACACTTGCTTCATGATGTTTCTAAACGAGAAGACTACCACAGGAACATTATTAGCATTACTATCTGAGGTTAGCATGATTGCAATACAATTTATAATAGCAAGTTTCTGATAATTGAGGAAGGGATTAACAGAATATGATTAGCAATACTATTCTAAATTCTAAAGGCAGTAAGAGAAATTATTTTGTGCGGAGACCAGACGACGAGAATCGTCCGAATTTGATGCGCTTTTACTGAGTATTTGCTGCGCTTTTGAAAATACTCAGTAAAAGTGTTGGGAACTTCAGTAAATGAATATTTTTTTAGTATTTGTTGAGTAAGTGCAGCGTTTTTACTAAATATTTGATGAACTTTTACTGAATGTTTACTAAATAATTTAATTTTTGTTGCGCTTTTACTGACTATTTGCAAAAGCGTAGCAAATACTCATAAAAAATGCATTCATAATTGAATATTTGCTGCACTTTTATTAAGTATTTACAAAAGCACAACAAATACTCAGTAAAAGCACAGCAAATTTGGACGGTTCTCGCCATCCTGTCTCCACACAAAATAATTTCTCCCTTTGCGGACAGTGCAAAAAAATTTACTTTCAAATGCTGAGCCAAGCTAGCATTTAACCAATAACCAAAAGTTCGTGTCTTCGTTAAAGAACACCCGAATATGACACTGTTTCAATAACAACTAGATTTCCACTAGTTTAAAGACATTTTCCAGATCAATGTACAAAAACTTGATTCATCAAACCAAAGTAACTAAGCCACTAGCGCATGCATAAATACTAGATTCCCAGTAGTTTAAAAACATTTTCCAGATCAATGTTAAAAACTTGATGCATCAAACCAAAGTAACTAAGCCACTAGCGCATATATAAAGTTCAAGAACTTGGTTTGAACCAAACATCCTGCTATATCAGAAAATCTACCACTTAAAAATGTAATGAGTAATTTTCTACTACGCAATGCCCAGCTCAATGGACATGTAGATCAAAACCATATAGACTACGGATTCATTGCTATTATGGTTGATAGAATGAAAATTTTTAGGCTGCTTCATAAAAAAAAGGAAAAACTTTCTTACCCTCAAAATTTCAGGCTGCTTCATTTTAAAAAAAAAAAGACTTTACTTGAAAATATAACTTCTCAAGTTATTCGACTAATTCATCAACAAGTTAGAACACATTCCATAATTTAATGATTAAAAGACAACAGCTGTATTGGTCATAAGATTGATATAATAAAATTTTATTCATACAAAAAGAAAGACTTCCTCTCAAGATTGATATTTACAAAATTTCAGGCAGCTTCGTCAGCAAAGAAAGTGATGCAGGACTAGTATGTGAAGACTTGCATTATGAAATTAAACACAAGTTGAATTTAAAAATCAGCAAGCAATTAATAATGGGGATGCGTAAAACAAGCTTCAAAACAAGGAAGGCAATCCACCAATAGCAATTAACCATAACCAAAGTTCTAGAATTCAGGAAGGATAAATCAAATCAATAACTTAGCTAACATGGGTTGGTAAAAAAAACCAACATTTAACATAGATTAGTCACTACAAGAATCATACACTCAACGATTTAATAAGCTAGCAGATTTAAATTATCATGAAAATAGTAATGCCACAGAGAATTGGACTTCAAAAAAGTCTACTTAAATGAATGAAGTAAGAGTAGAAAGACTTAGTTGTTTGCGTTGCAGACTCTGTTTAAAATTGCGCAACAAGAGGCGCGCCTCTAAGTAATTCTGGCCAAAAGCGCCTCAAGGCGCACGCAATTTTGGGCTTTATTGAGGCGTACGCCTCACCCCTAGTGAGGCGCGCCTCAATTGCGCAATTGCGCAATTTTGGGTGAGGCGTACGCCTCTTCCAAATGGCCCCACCCACTTAAAATGAGCTCTTCTTTTCCCCCACACCCGTTCGGCCCAGCTTATTCCCGAAAAATTCCGCCCGCAAGCTCAAGTTCGGGAAAACCAGAGGAGCTCGCACGGTCGGCCACCCTTCCCGCCGCCTATCCCGCGGCGCCGCCTCTCTCCGGCGAAGTTGAAGTGTCCGGCCGCCTTGTAGGAGAAGTCCACTAACGATTTTAGGTATTTTTTGACTTTTTGATTAGATTTTTGAAGTGAAAGAAATTCTAGGATTTTAGATTTTTTGAATTTTTTGTGCGATTTGCGATTCTTTCATTAGGGATCATGGTTAGAGGCAAGGAAAAGGGGTCTTCGTCATTGCGGAGGGACCCTTCTTGGAAATATAGTGTACAAGTTGACATTGGCGGCGGAGAGAAGAGATATGTTTATTTGAAATGTAATTTTTGCGATAAAGTGGTGAAGGGAGGTGTTACCCGCATGGTTAGAGGCAAGGAAAAAAGGTCTTCGTCATTGCGGAGGGACCCTTCTGATTATGTTTTTTTCTTGAAAACAGTTGAATGGTGGATCCAATTTGGTGATTTCACCCCTGAGTTACAGAGTTTTGCTGTAGGAGTGTTGGGCCTCACTTGTTCTTCTTCTGGGTGTGAGCGAAACTGAAGTACATATAGCCAAGTGCAAACAAAGAGAAGAAATCGGCTATCAACACTCAGAATGAACTCTCTCGTATATATTATGCACAACAAGAGGTTGAGAGAGAGAAGGTTGAGGAATAAGGGGTTGAAGGATGATGAGGACCCATTAGTGTGTGATGATGTATCGTCTGATAATGAGTGGTTCATAGATGATGAGACAGATTTGTCATTATCAGACTTACAGTTAGAAGATCTAAGTGTGGATGTCTTGAGGGGCGAAGCAGATCAAGTTGGCACATCCACTAGTACTACACCACACACATCCACTAGCTCTGCAGCACAACAATCAAGTAAAGGTATTCCACAACTTCTCATATGCTATTACATTACATTTATGTCAAGTGAGCAATGAACATGATAATGATCTTTTCTCTTAATGAACAGGGAAGAGAAAAGTGAGTCATATTGAAGATGATGATGACATGGCATTCATAGATACAATTGGAGAAGAAGATTCACTTGAAGACCCATTTAGTGATGGGATATGATTTCATTTTATATGTTTTTTGTATTTTGGGAGTTTTGTTAAACTAATATTTTGTGATTTTGTATTTTGGGACATGATTTTATTGCATCTACTTTCTTACTTTCCACTATTTTCATATATAATTTAGATGTTTTTATTGTAAGATACAATATTGCTATTATTTTCCTGCTAAAACCCTTAATTTTTCATTTACTCAATTCTGTGTCCATGAGGCTTACGCCTCAGACCGCCTCGAGGCTTATGCCTCGCCTCACGGACGAAAACCGCCTCAAGGCTTAATTACGCAATTTTAAACCTTGGTTGCAGAGAAGCTTCCTTCAGATGTAGTGTGGTATCGGCCGGTTGATCTTCAAAGGGTTGCTTTGTGGTGTCTTCCTTTTGTCTTGCATCATATTGGAGAAGAAGAGATGCTGGACGAAATCTGAAAGGAGTGAGGCCATAGTTTTTGCTATTTGGAGGAGATTAAGAATGGTGTGAGGCTAATTAGAGTGGTGGGGCTTATGGGAATGGGAGAGAGTGGGGTTGGGAAATGGAAAAGAAGTTTTGAAAAAGGGAAAAGTCAAAGTGGGTTGAGGGGAATAGGAGAGAGTGGGGTTGGAAAATGGAAAAGTAGTTTTGATAAGGGGAAAAGTTAAAGTGAATTTTGCAATTAATGGGTCAACTTCCCATTAATTAACATGAAGAGTTCCAAGAGTGGACCAACCATAAGGAAAGGGAAGGGGTTGTGGCTTTTTCAATTCCCAACTAATTTTAAAAATGAAAAGAAGAAGAGTAGTAACTCCTAAATTCATAATTCCAAGAGAAGTGGGGTCCAATCGGAATCCAGTGGTCAAAATTTCAAATTTCAAATTTTTAGATTGGGAACTTGGAGGGGGAGGTGGTGGTGGGCTTGCCATGGGCGGTGGAAGGGAAGGGGTGGCTGGCCGAGGGGGGGGGGGGCTGACCGACAACTAGTGAGGAAGGAGGAGGGAAAGGGGAAGATATACAAGGCTGAAATCAAAAACTCACCTTAATGGGTTGTTGGGTACTTCATTTGCCTTCTCTTCTAAGGCTTCACCACTCCACCACACTTACTCTCAAACAAGAGAATAGGGCTTAAATCAGAATTCATTCAAAATAATCATCATCACCTTACAGGGGGGAGAGAGCCATGGGCTTACAAAAAATTCACAAACTAAATTAAATCACATAGAACACACACAACAACTAATAATATAACGACTCAATGATGGTCGTCGATCTACGGCCCCTTCAAAGATAAACCTTCCATGCATTGATGTCCCCATCAGAAAGAATTCTGCTTGAAATATAATTTCTCAAGATATTCACATAACTTACAAAAGGAAATATTTCCTTGCTCTTAGGATTGACAGTATCGCAATTTTCAAGCTGAGCTAAGAGCAGTTGTTCTATAACTAACCCAACAACATCTACAAAGGGCTCACTTAAAAGATTTTGGTCCTTCTAAGACTTTTCAAGGGTAAAAAAAGATTAAAGTACACAAACAAGTAAAGAAAAAGATCTTGAGCAGGAATCTAAATTTGATGGGCTCTTTTACAATTTTATCGATAAGTACACTACCCACCAAAGATGGATCAGTATTGAGTCCAAAGGGGAAGGTTTGTGAAGTCTTGTGGCTACCTCATGCTTCATTTCGCTCATCTCGATAAAATCCACCAAAAAAAAACAAATCAAATGTTATTCATTTCTTTGTGAGAGAAGTAAGAAATTGGAACTAAAAAAGACAAGATAGATAGAGTTTATCTTGCAAATTTGGTAAAATGTAAGTTTATTCAAAACCTACTTTAAAATTTAAAAGCAGCTCAAGAATGAGGTAACTATTGTGGACCTCAATCTAAATAATCATCCGTTTATAACATCCCAATCACCCAAGTTTCATGATGGAAGCACTCAACCATTGGCTTGGAGTCTCAAACAAAAAAGTCATCTATTATGGGTCAAATATAAGAGAATGTAGTTGGCTCCAAACTCAATACAAACTAAGCGACAAATTAATACCAGGTGGACCCACATTTTACCTTAGTCATTTTTATCTTTACATTGAGTTGTTGAACACCACAATGCTTAAGGAATATACATTATATTTAATAATGCTCAAAACGGCATATGCTCTTTAGGAAAACAAACTATTTAATGCATACAATCCAAAAGGAAATCTCTAAACATTCCCTACATTCAAATTTCCCTCTTAACTCCCTCAAAAATCCTTCCTAAATAACTATGTTGGATTGGGCAGTTCGATTGGAACGTATAGGAGAGGCGGAACTCTTCCGCCTCCGCCTCCATGAGTCGATCCTGTATGGACAGGCTGGACCGATCTAACAATACCCCCCTACCAAAGACCCACCTTATCCGCAAGGTGAAAAGACGACACCCTCTATTCCCTCTTTATCACAAACAGTAAGAACCTAAAGAGTTCAGTCCTTACACATATGCCCAGGCGTATACCTCTCGTTGCATCTGAAATAGAGCATGTTCGCCCTTTTCTCATGTAATTCCATTTCTGTGAGCTTATTGAAGTTGTCCCCAAGTCTTCCACCTACAGTCTTCTCCTTCAGGGTCTCCCGAAGGGTACCTGGTGTCGGCTCCTTAGATGTCAAAAAGGAGGTGGTCATCTTGTACGTGCCTCCTGAGTTGATGCCTTATGTCCCTTTCTCCAAGTGCCTCTGATCCTCCACCAATTGTGCTAGCTCCATATCCTCTCCCAAATTACGAGGCCTCGTCACTCTAACTGCCGATCGGATCTCTGATTTCAGTCCATTCATGAAGTTCTCCTCTAGCACGGTCTCAGAAAGATGATCAAATTGGCTAGCCAGGTAATAGAACCTCTCATGGTACTATATCACTAAATCATCTTGTGTCAAGGCGAAGAACTGCTCGTATAAGTCTCCTCCCTTGCTAGTTCAAAATTATTCTAACAAGCAATCCTTGAACTCCCTCCAACTCCGTATGGGTCGTCAAATATCTCTCAACTAGTACCAAGCCATAGCCTTCCCTTCCAAACATATGCCAGCTGTCATCAGTCTTTCCTCTTACGTCAACCTATTTACAGTAAAGTACATTTTCACCATGTAGATCCACCCATAAGCATCATCTCCCCAAAAATAGGCATCTTCAATTTCCTCACTCTCATATCTCCTCCTTCAACCCTGCTTCCGCCACAATTTCTCATTCCCCAAAAGTGTAGGTCTCACAATTGTGCCAATTATCCCTCGTCCGCTCGCACCCAAACTTTTCATCACAAGCCCACATTCTACGTTTAAATTCAACACCCCTTTGATCATATTCAACCCCACTCATTTCAAATTCAACACCTCTTCGATCATAATAAAGTCCTCGTCTTTCAAATTCAGCCCCTCTTCTATCAAATTCAACACCCCTCCACTCATGCACAACCCCCTCACGCCTCTCCACATACCCTTCACCCAACTCCTCCCTAGAAATAGGCCCTAAAAGAGGCTTTTTTTTTGTTCCTTCCGAAATCTCCATCTTCTGATCTTCCCTTTGTCTGATTGGCTTAAGATTTTCCCCACTTCCCTGGTTGTCAGTGACTTCCCTCACCTCCGACGGCATTTTTTTGGTTTGGCCCTCCAACACTTTCTTCAACATATCCTCCAAAATGGAAAAAATGAATTGATCTTACCATGGATGATTGAAATGACTTTCTTTAAATCTGAAACTTGATTTTGGAGATATGAAATTTCAGATTTCATTTGTCCGATCTTCCCTACCAATACTTTGACCATTCTTCTTGTCATATGTCTCCGATCTTCCCTTCTGAAATCTCCATCTTCTGATCTTCCCTTCGTCTGATTGGCTTAAGATTTTCCCCACTTCCCTGGTTGTCAGTGACTTCCCTCACCTCCGACGGCATTTTTTTGGTTTGGCCCTCCAACACTTTCTTCAACATATCCTCCAAAATGGAAAAAATGAATTGATCTTACCATGGATGATTGAAATGACTTTCTTTAAATCTGAAACTTGATTTTGGAGATATGAAATTTCAGATTTCATTTGTCCGATCTTCCCTTCCAATACTTTGACCTTTCTTCTTGTCATGTCTCCGGCTCTTTGTTAGCTCAAAAATCCGGATTTCCCCCCTAAAAATGGCAAAAACCTCAGTACAAAGTAGAAAAATTGTTGCAAGAATTCTCCAAAAACAGCCCGGAAACCGCTCTGATACCAATTTGATAGGAAACACTTGAAGATCTCAAGAATTTCCTAGCAATCTTTGAAAACAACGAGAATTCTCCACAAAAATCCACACAAAACTAGGAAAACATTAGATAATTTGTTATTTGATGAAATAGAAACGGAAAATACCAAAATATAATTGATCCTCTATTCGAGAGGAGGGTCTCTCCCTCCCAAATCTCTAGACGCCGCTAAAGCCCAAAAACCTAAGAGATCTCAAATTTCAGCCAAATTCAAGATGTCCTAACCCTAGGAAAACAAATTATTTAATGCATATAATTCAAAAGGAAATTTCTAAACAGTCCATATATTCAAATTTCCCTCCTAACTCCCTCAAAAATCCTTCCTAAATAGCTTTGTTGGATTGGGTGGTTCGGCTGACGTGTATAGGAGAGACGGAACTTTTCCGCCTCTGTCTCCATGAGCCGATCCTGTATGGACCGTTTGGACCGGTACAATGGATCGGTCTAACGCTTTTGTTCTAAATGAACTCCCGAAAAGAAATTTAAACCCTAGATTCCAACTTCTTCCACATGCCTTAAATTCACACTACTTGAAATAAGTTTAATAACTAATCAAATGTTCAATCAATTTTAATCAACCATAGTTGCAAAAGAATAAAACTTAGCAAGTATTCAAAATATTTGTCATAAAATATATTTAATGATAAGTTGATACTTGATATAAAGTTGGACATATAATTATCAAGGCTTATCCAAGCTTAAACAAGTCAAGCCCACATAAGTCTTAATAATTTTTTATTATTACCTTAATATAGCCAAATATTATTAAGGTTGGATTAGCCCAACCACAATCCAAGAGGATCCCAATATCCTAAGCTTTTTAAAATTTCCTGGACTATTACAAAATAATTTAAAAGCTTCTAATCAATTCTCAAAATTTTCAAAATATTTCCTAAAATTTCTATATGCTAAAGAGAATATACTTGATGTGCTTTCTTATTTAATGCTCTTTTATGTTGTTATGATGGTTTCCTATTTTTCCATTCATTGTTCATTCATAACATAACACTGTCGTTGTCAGGTCCCAAGTCCGGAATGAGAAAAGTGGAGGGTTGTGTTAGGTAGTCGATAGCCAGCGTAAAACTTGTCAAATAATCATGATATGAATCCTTTAAAAATTTTGCGTTAATGCTAGGTCGTCTCTTGGAAGCGACACGCTGTATAGCCTGAATACAGTGACAAGTGTTCTTATAAGAAAATTAGATCGTTTAGATTGCAAATATTGTAAAGTTATTCCGAGTGAAAATTTATGTACCCAACATCGATTATTAGTTTTGAACTTTAAGATGAATGGGCAAAAAATAAAAAATAAAGTAAAACGATTTTCTAGGATTAGATTGGGGCATTTAAAGAATATTAACAAAAGTATTTTTTAGAGTAAGATTTTAGATCTTAAGATTCTGTCTGTATATGAGGATTCCAATATTATGTGGGAAAAAGTGGCTTGTCACATAAAGATTATTGCAAAAGATGTGCTTAGAATTTCGAAGTGAAAAGCTCCTAATAGTAAAAATAGTTTATGATGGAATCCAAATGTGCAAGAAAAGATAACAAAAAAAAGAATATTTGTTATAAAAATTAATTTTGATGTAAAATTATGATAATTGGGAAAGCTATAAAGAAGCTCGTAATGAATCTAAGAAAGCTATTTATGATGTAAAAAGCTTAGGTTTTAATGATTTATATAATAGATTAGATACTAAGGAGGGAGAAAGATATATGTAAATTAGTCAAACAAAGATATAGGAGAAGTAAGTATTTAGTTCAAGTGAAGTGTATTAAGGATGAAAATCAAAAAATATTTTTCTTAGAAGATGATATTCAACAAATGTGGAAGAGGTATTTTGCTAAACTTTTTAATGAAGATTGTGAAAATACGATAAATTTTAGTAACTTTGTCATCCTAAATGAATATAAAGATTTTTGTTTTTATAGACGTATAAGTAAAACTGAAGTTAGAGAGGCTTTGAAGAAAATGAAGTGTAGAAAAGCTGTTGGACCTGATGATATTCCAATAGAGATGTGGAAATACTTAGGAGATGAAGGAATTTCTCGGCTTACTAAACTTTTTAATATTATTTTGAAGACTAAAAAGGTGCCAGATCAGTGGAGAATGAGTGTGTTAATTTCTATTTTTAAGAATAGGTTATGCACAAGAGTGTGTGAATTGCAGAGGAATTAAATTAATGTGTCATACTTTAAAACTATGGGAGCGAGTTATGGAGCGTAGGTTGCGGCGTGATACTAATGTTTCTCAAAATCAATTTGGATTCATGCCGGGTAGGTCTACTATGGAAGTCATACATTTATTGGGAGGTTTGATGGAGAAATATAGAGAGAATGAGGAGGATCTACATATGATATTTATCGATTTAGAGAAAGCATATGATAAAGTTCCAAGAGAAGTGCTATGGGGAGTTCTTGAAAAGAAATGAGCTAATAATGCTTATATTCAAATCATTAAAGATATGTATGCATGTGCTATTACTTGTGTTCAAACACAAGGTGGTTTGACCAAGTATTTTCCTATTTCGGTTGGATTACATCAAGGATCAGCCTTAAGTCCATATATTTTTGCTTTAGTCATGGATGTTCTCACTAGACATTTGCAAGAGGATGTACCATGATGTATGCTTTTTGCTGATGATATCCTTCTTGTTAATAAGACTAGAGAGGGAGTTGAAGATAAACTTGAATTATGGATGTCAACTTTAGAGTCTAAAGGTTTTCGCTTGAGTAGATCTAAAACTGAATATATGGAGTGTAATTTTAGTAGCAATAGACCTAGTGAGGGGATTGTGACTTTGGGCGATTAAGTCATTAATAAGAGTACACATTTTAAATATCTTATATCTATTGTTCAGAGTGATGGTGAAATTGATGGGGATATTATTAGCAAAATTCAAGTTGGATGGTTGAAGTGGAGGAATGCATCGGGCTTATTGTGCCATAGAAAAGTCCGCCTCGAACTTAAGGGAAAATTCTATAAGATGGTGGTGAGACCTGCAATGCTATATGGTGCCCAATGTTGGTCATTAAAAGAGAAGCATGATACTAAGTTAAGTGTTGCAGAGATGAGGATGCTTAGATGGATGAGTGGCTTGACCATTAGAGATAGGATACGAAATGAGCAAACACGTGAAAAGGTTGGAGTAGCTCTAGTGGAAGATAAGATTAGAGAGAGTCGCCTTAGATGGTTGGTTCACATTAAACGGAGGCCTTCCAATGACCCGGTTAGAAAATTTGAGATATTATATTTGACTTATGTTAAGAAAGGTAGAGGTAGATCTAAAAAGACTTGGTTAAAAAATATTATAAATGATTTTTATTTATTAAATTTAAATGAGAATTTGACTTTTAACCGGACACAATGGCGAAAAAGGATTCATGTAGCCAACCCCACATAGTGGGACAAAGGCTTGATGATGATGTTGTTGTTGTTGTTGATTCATAGCATTTAATAAGCATGTTTTGTGGGATTAGTCATGTTCCTAGGCAAGCTTAAATTTTGAATGCTTCTAGACTTTCATAAAATATAAAAAGATAAAATGTAATCGGTGAAATCAAGTGGAAATTGAATTTAGATCCTAAAACATCTTGCTCTTCTATTAAACATCTTCCTCTCATCCTAGGAAAAATAGAGGCTCCCAAAACCTCTTCCTTTATTTTATTATCTATAGTTTTAAGGTACCTTTCATAATCTAGAAAATGAGGTCTCTCAGCCCTCAGTATTAAGCAACCAAAGAAGAAATCGAGCTGTTTGCTACCTCCCTCTTTCATTTTCTCTATCAAATAGATAAATACATCTCATTGCTAGATAGAATTTAGAAACACTGAAATCAAAACAGCATGAAAACACAAGAAGCATCCATGGAAACTCTTGGCTGTAGGTGTTGAAGGAAATTGGAAATGGTTTCCAAGAAGACTAATAGCTTCCTCAAGTTTTATTGGTAATAACCTCTCAATTTGGCATAGTAAATTTAAAATTATTTTATGCATTTGCTGATGTATAGTGCATAAACACTCAGCCACTCAGACTGGGCCTTCTCATTTCCTTAATAGATCAACTTAGCAGGATAAAAAACTATTAGGAAGCATTATCTGATCTCAATGCATTTTTTGGGTAATTGTAGATTGAGAAAGACATGTCTCAAATTTATGTTGTCACTATGCAATGCACACGAACATTCTCCAATCCAAATCAAGCTGAAATTGGATCACGGCGTAATTAAATTGGGCTTATCTGGTTTAGACCACATCAGCATCAGGTAGCCCATCTGATAGCTCTATTTGGCTAATATTAGAGCAAGGAAATGCAAAATTGCAAGAAGAAAAGTATATAACTCTGCATGTTTTGTGAGCTCATGTTGGATTTGAATGATCGGACACAAAAACATGAAGATCACAAAATGATATCAAAGAACTTGTTCACTTAGCCATGGTCAACCTGCAATGAAATTGTGCATGAGCGATTGACTGTGACTAAACAATTTCAGCAAGTAGATCAGAGTCCCCAAAGAGTTAAAGGAGAGAGAATAGCACTAAGCACATGACAATCCAACACACAAGAACATGAGCAGAGTTAACATAAAGGTAAAAATTAATACTGAAATTAGAGATTCGTATTTACAATAATAAGGTATTGTTAATAAACTTTAAAAAAAAAAAACCATTCTCATTAAGAGGGAAAACTATAATATGATTTCCCTTGTTTTTCCTAATTTTTGTTAAAAATAGTATAATTTGATAGGATATGGGCCGTAGTCTACATGACAGAACTTGATGCATGCAAGCAAAACGCCATATTAATTAAAGTAGGGCCATGGAAGCACAAATGGTAAGACATCTCTGCAGTAAGTATTTCAAAATATTTAATGACGAACAAAAAGTGCCTACAAAAATAACAAATAAAAAGAGAAAGCACAGTTTTGACAGCCTTCACTCACCAAATCTATAATTCAAGCTTAGAGAACGAAACCATAGAAACTTACATCCTTGGGTTTAAACTTCCTATTCAAAACAGAAGCATAATATCCTCTATCATCCTTTCGAATTAGAAACGGAAGACCTAACGGTTCTTGTGAAAAACGCTTATGACTCCTCTTGAAGTCATTCAAGTTGACCCTGTCATCACCCTTCCTCTGAAACAGATGCGATAAGAAATTACCCATCTCTGCAGCGTTTGAGTGTCTCGGTCTCTAAGTGGACGAAGAACAGAGGCTAAAGGATTGGATGATGCGCTGCGGAGCGTGGATGATGCGCTGCGGAGCGTGGATGATGCGACGAAGAGCGGAAAGCGGGGGTTGAAGAGAGGATGGGGGGAGGAGGAGAGAGCAAGTGCTTGGAGAAGGCGGCGGCGGCGAATCACAACGACGGAGGTGGACGTGGGCGGGGTTTTTGGAGGAAGGAGAGAAGAGCGAGAGGGAAAATTCTTTTTAGATCTGCGCGAGCGCGCTTCCGGTGATCTGTCAGGGCGCCCATCGATGTATCCAGACCGTCGGTGGAGGCGAAACCCTAGGCGTCGGTTCCATCGACCGTTTAATGGGACATGATGGAATCCTTTTAAACTCGAAAACAGAGTGGGTTCAGAAGACGAGGAGAGAGTCGAAAAACGAGTGAGCGCGCCAGCGCGGGAGCGAAACGGCGCTACAGTTTTAATTAATCTGAGGCTTGGGAAGAGGACCAGGGCTCTGCTTGTTGCCCCAACATCCCCTCCCCCCATTTTTTTATTTTATTTTATTTTTCAAATCGTTTGTGCACTCAGTTGCTCTCTTTGGTCGCACACTTTGAAGTTGCTGAGTGATACATGCCATATTGGTTCTCATTAGATTAGATAATAATCTGATACGTGTTTCATTCAACTGATGGATTGACATTATTCAACCAAAATTAAATGAAATCCAGTAATGCATCAATTCAATATACTTAGTAAGCACAAAATGCATGCTCCATGTAGCAATTTAAACACATTAGATATAATAATTTTTCATATTCACGCAAATAAGTCTCACTCTACTTTTTTTTTATTTTTTTAACTAGCATTAATATTAAATTTCATCTTAGCCTGCATACTGATCCTTATTCGTCAATTTTGCACAAAATTTTATTAAGAAAATGCTCGCACAACAGTAACATAAACTCTCAAATATACATATAATTTTGAAAGACCTGCCAGCAATTTATTTCCATCACGTATAGAACCATAGCAGACGTGAGCTTATAACAAAACATAAATTTTGACACAATGGAGGGCTTTATTTTTAATAAAAGTGGACGTCGCATGTCTGGGAAAGAGCAGTAAGCGTTGATTTGTTCATCTAAGTGTGGTTTATCCTTGATTCTTGTGATTTTTTAAATTATAATATAGCAATAGGAAAAAGCTTGTGCAGAATATCCTCATCTAAATTAGTTCATGATGAAAATTGTTTGACCACTAGATTTTTTTTTTTAAGATAAACGTAATACATATTAATTAATTAATTATATACATATCACATTCAATTCAAAACAGATCATTCATAACGCATTGCTTAATGCCGGCTAGCCAAAAAATCTGCTAACAAGAATGTCAAAACTAATGGTGCAATATTCACTGCAAATTCCCAAAGACATCGTGAATCATTTGAAGAAAAATAACCTCATATAAATAAATTTAGCATTAAAAAAAAAAAAACATCTTGGCATCCAGAAGTTGGAAATTAGTTCAGTTCTGGGGACCAGATAAATTGTAATTTATAATGTTTCAACAATCATTTTCACAACATCTTTTACAAATTCACCGAAACAAGATGAACAGCAACCTCTGAGTAAATTTACTGGTCCGCTATCCAAATCATGGCAGCATTTGTCCGGAGGCTGCAGAAGAGAGGAAACTACTCTACTACAATGCTGAATTTCACATGCTGCAAGAATCGTGTGGGTAGCTTTCCTTGCTATCTTCATGTAAGTATACCGCTCTTCAGCAAATTATTACAGCAAACGTTAGATTTTTTGGAGAAAAAGTGAAGCAAAATTGAATAAAATAATAAAATAGCAATAAGAAACATTAAAAGTCATGATTCATCAATGAGTGAATACTGTAGTAGTAACAGTCCATTAGTTATAGGGGTATAGTAATGCTAAAATATAAACTTAAAAAAAACAATTATATGCATTACTTGAAATATATAGGTTATAAATAAATGAATCTCTATATAAAAATAATCGAAATGAATTAAAGAATACAATATAAATGATATTGAATATTTTCGGAATGTGCTAAAAGTGTGGCATAATTTTTGAGGGAAAATTTTATCTCATCTTTTTAAAAGATCGAGTGTTACACCACATGCCAGTTGCCGAGAATTAGACTGGAACTATCAGGATCATGATTTCGAGGAATTATAGTTGGGTTCCTGCATGAGACTGTTAGGCCGGTCCAGCCTGGACCGGCCCAACCTGGACCGGCTCAGCCGGTCCGGGTCTTCTCCAGGCGGAAACGAGACAGGGGGGAGGCGGAAGAGAGAAAGGGCCAAGGGGTGGGGTCCACTTGCATTTCAAACATGGTTTAAGTGTTTTTGGAGGGAGAAGGAAGGGTAGAGTAGTCCTTTTGCTTTTAATTTGAATTAGATTGTTTTAATAGGGAGTTATGAGGGGATTAGGGTTGGATCTGGATTTTGAAAAGAGATTTGTCTTCTAGGTTTTCTTGCGTGGGCTCTTGGCGTTGCCGGAGATTGTTGGAGAGTTTTTCCTTCCTCTCGGATTGAAGGAAACTTGTATCTTTATTTTCTTTGCATCGACTAGTGAAATTTCTATCGTTTGCAATTGTTCTCCTATTCTCTCTACGAATTCTTCTCAGATTTTTCCACTGTTTTTGTGCTTGGTGGCTGTTTTCCATAGAAAACAGCGGATTATTAGTGATTTGGCTTAGATCCGATAGGAATCACTTGAAGTACTCAAGTGGTACCTATCAAATTGGTATCAGAGCGAAGATCCGGACGGTGGGGGGGCTATTTTCCACTGTTTCGCTGCAGATTTTTGCTTTTTGGAAGGGATCCGGAGACCATTTTTGGGTTCCCATGGCATCTAAACGTGTAGAAGTCTTGGAGACCGAAGTGGGTCAATTTAAGGCGGATCTGGAGGAGAAGATGGCGACGTTGAGTGAGAATATGGAAGGAAAATTCATGGCATTGGAGGAGATGATGAAAAAGGTGTTGGAAGGGCAAGCAAGAGCTGTGCCAGCGGAGGAAAGAGGAGAAGGTAGTGGGAGCAAGGGTAAGGAGAAGGCAAATCCGGAAGGGGAAGAGGAGGTGGAACTGCTTGGTAGCAACGGAAGAATGCTACATCGGGAGTCCATCAGGAGGGAAGAGCAGGAAAGAAGGAGAGACTTCAGGGAAGAAAGAGAGGATGATTGGCGTCGTCAGAGGCCCGACCCAGTGGACCGGCCATGGGGGATTCATAACCACCATGGCGGAGCGCGAGGGGAAGATGGCTATCGACGGCCGAGGAGGGAGGATGTGCCCCGATATGGAGAAAGAGGAACTTGGGAAGACCCCATTGCCTGGGACAGAGGAGGCCATGGGGGGAACAGAGCATACGGGATGGACACGAGGGCCAGGAAGCTGAAAATGCCTGTTTTCGAAGAGGGAAATGTGGATGAGTGGATCCACAAGGTGGAAAGGTACTTTGCAGTGAATGGCCTTATGGAGGAGGAGAGATTGATGGCTGCTAGCATGTGCTTGGAAGGGGCGGCTTTTGCCTGGTTCAAGTACATGGATAAGTGGGATCCGGTGAGAACGTGGAGGGATTTCAAGGAGGCCATCAGAGAGAGATTCAGGGGGGGCAGCCCATGGGAGATCTCCGAGCAGTTCTATGCCCTCACTCAGGAGGGGACAGTGGAGGAATACAAAAAGAAATTCGAGAGTCTGGTGGGCGACATGGAGGGCTTATCGAACAGCACGTTGGGGGGAAACTTTATGAAGGGGCTCAAGCCAGAAATTAGGGATGCTGTGAAGGTCATGAGACCGAGAGACCTGAGGGAGGCAATGGAGTTGGCTCAGCTGGTGGAGAACCAGAAGACCAACGCTCGAAGTTGGCGGAACAACCACTCAGGAGGTCCCACCAGGACTACTACCACTTACTTGGCTCCAAAAGGGCCAAGCCCTAGTGTCCCTAGAGAGAGTGGAAAGGAGAAGAGCGGGGTGACTAAAACTGCAGGAAGCTTCAAGAAATTGACTGAGGAGGAGATGCAGGAGAAGAGGGCCAAGGGCCTTTGTTTCAGATGTGAGGAGAAGTTTGTTCCAGGGCACAGATGCAAGGATCGCGCTCTTCGGGCTCTCACCGTCTATATAGACGAGGCCTGAGGAGGGTGATGACTCTGATGAGGAGCAGATTGATCCACAGTTGGAGGTAGCCGAGGTCTCCCTCAATTCTGTGATGGGATTCACTCCTAGCCATACGATGAAGGTGAAGGGGGAGATTCGGGGGAGAGAGGTTGTGGTTCTGATTGACAGTGGGGCAACCCACAATTTCATATCCACCCAGGTGGCGGAGGAGCTAGGGATGGAGTCTACTGAGACAGGCAGCTACGGGGTGATGATGGGGACAGGGAAGATTGAGTCCAGCACCGGGATCTGCAAAGGGGTGGAGATGAGGCTACAGGAGATCAGGGTGGTAGAGGATTTTCTGCCCCTGAAGTTGGGTAGCACAGATGTCATTTTGGGCATGAAGTGGCTACAGACCTTGGGTGAAACCAAGGTGAATTGGGGGACCATGGTGATGGAGCTGAGCGTAGAGGGGAAGCAGGTGAAGCTGAGGGGAGAACCAGGATTGTCCAGAGCTGGAGTGTCACTCCGATCCATGGTGAAAATCATACAGGAGGAAGGAGGAGGATTCTTGGTGGAATTGCAGAGCTTGGAGGAGCAGGAGGAGGGGGAGGGAAGACCCATCCCCGCTTTGGTTCAACCCCTGTTGCAGGAATTTGAGGATGTGTTCCAACCTCCAGTTGGACTACCACCTGACAGAGAGCAGGAGCACCAGATTATCCTGAAAGAAGGAGCATCTCCTATCAGTGTGAGACCTTACAGATATCCTCAGGTGCAGAAAGATGAGATTGAAAGGTTGGTGGGAGAAATGCTATGAGGGATCATTCAGCCCAGTGTGAGTCCTTTCTCTAGTCCAGTGCTGCTTGTGAAGAAGAAGGATGGGAGTTGGAGGTTCTGTGTTGATTATAGAGCTCTCAACAAAGAAACTGTGCCTGATAAGTTTCATATCCCTGTGATTGATGAGTTGATGGATGAGCTACATGGAGCAGCTTTGTTCACCAAGGTCGATCTGAAATCAGGCTATCACCAGATCAGGATGAGGAAGGAAGATGTGCAGAAAACGGCCTTCAGGACTCATGAGGGTCACTACGAGTTTCTGGTGATGCCTTTTGGCCTCACCAACGCTCCGGCAACATTCCAAGCTTTGATGAACCGGATCTTCAAGCCACACCTCCGCAGGTTTGTGTTGGTATTTTTTGATGACATCCTAATTTATAGCAGGACTGAGGAGGAACACCTAGAGCACCTGAGAGTGGTGTTGGGTGTACTGAAGGAGCATCAGTTGAAGGCCAACTTCAAGAAGTGTGACTTCGCTCAGGCACGGGTGGAGTACCTGGGGCACGTGATATCCCAGGAGGGAGTGGCTGCAGATCAATCCAAGATAAAGGCAATGCTGGCTTGGCCTCAACCCAAGACCTTGAAGGGACTCAGAGGGTTTTTGGGACTGACAGGCTATTACAGAAGATTCGTGAGAGGATACTGCACCATAGCATGGCCTCTGACAGAGCAGTTGAAGAAGGACGGGTTTTTATGGGGAGAAGCAGCTTCGGAGGCCTTTGAGAAGCTGAAGAAGGCCATGACGACGGTGCCAGTGCTTGCTCTGCCAGACTTCAGTCAGGTGTTTGTGGTGGAGACAGATGCTTCAGGCTATGGATTGGGAGCAGTGTTGATGCAGAGGCACAGGCCCATAGCTTACTTCAGTCAAGTCCTGTCATCCCGGGCTAGGCTGAAGTCAGTCTACGAGAGAGAGTTGATGGCGATTGTACTGGCCATCCAGAAGTGGAGACCTTACTTATTGGGCAGACACTTTATTGTCAGAACTGATCAGAGGAGCCTGAAGTACTTGTTAGAGCAGAGGATGGTCACAGAGGAGCACCAGAGGTGGTTGTCCAAGCTGTTGGGATATGATTTCGAGATCCACTACCGACCAGGGCTAGAGAATAAGGCAGCGGATGCCTTATCACGCTGTATGGGGGAGCTCCAGGGGATTGCTGTATCAGTACCAGTATTGATAGATTGGGGAGCCATCAAAGAGGAGAGCATTCAGAATGAGGAGTTGAGGAAAATCAAAGAAGAGATGTTATCAGATGAGAACAGCCACCCGGGCTATTCAGTTGTGGGAGAAAGACTGTTCTATCAGGGAAGGAGTGTGATTCCTAGGTCTTCCATCCATATTCCCCAACTATTACAGGAGTTTCATGAGAGTGCCATAGGAGGGCATTCAGGAGTGCAGAAAACTTATAGCCGGTTAGCTGCTGAATTATACTGGAGGGGTATGAGGAAAGACATAGAGGAGATGGTGGCTAAGTGTGATACTTGCCAGCGGAGCAAGTACATGACAATGGCACCAGGGGGATTACTGCAGCCTCTGGCCCTACCAGAGAAAGTGTGGGAGGAGATTACTATGGATTTCATTGATGGACTCCCAAAATCAGAAGGCTACACAGTTATACTGGTGGTGGTCGACAGACTGAGTAAATATGCTCATTTCATTCCTTTGAGACACCCGTACACAGCAGTGTCGGTAGCAGCAGCGTTTGTGAGGGAGATAGTCCGCCTGCATGGGGTACCAGAGTCCATTGTTTCTGATAGGGACAAGGTGTTCCTGAGCCATTTTTGGAGGGAACTGTTTAGGATGCAGGGCACCGTATTGAAGAGGAGCACAGCCTATCATCCACAGACTGATGGGCAGACGGAGGTGGTGAATAGGAGTTTGGAGACATACTTGAGGTGCTTCGTGTCAGATACACCGAAGCAGTGGGCCAAATGGCTAGCCTGGGCAGAATACTGGTACAACACCTCGTCTCATTCGGCTACTAAGATGACACCTTTCAAGGTGTTATATGGTAGGGACCCCCCACACCTAGTACACTACAGCCATAAGAGTACTCCAGTATCTGCAGTGGATCAGCATTTGAAGGAAAGAGATCAGGTGTTGGCCGAGCTCAAGAGGCACTTACTTAGAGCCCAACAGATTATGAAGAAGCAGGCGGACAGCAAAAGGAGAGATATACAGTTTGCAGTTGGGGACAAGGTCTACTTGAAGCTCCGACCATACCGACAGAGAACTATGGCCCAAAGGAGAAATGAGAAGCTCGCAGCAAGATATTTTGGCCCTTTTGAAGTGGAGGAGAGAATTGGAGAGGTGGCCTATAGATTGAGGCTTCCTCCAACAGCCAGAATACACCCCGTTTTTCATGTCTCACAGTTGAGGAGAGTGGTGGGGGAGCATGCAGTAAGCCCAGAGCTGCCCAGCACATTGAGGGAGGACATGGAAGTGACATTGGAGCCTCTAGCGGTAGAAGGAGTGCGCATCAATGAGAAAGGGGAAAAGGAAGTGAAGATCAGGTGGAGCGGCCTCCCAGACTATGAGGCCACCTGGGAGTCACAGGAGAGGATTGCAGAGCAGTTTCCCGCTTTCCACCTTGAGGACAAGGTGGTACTTTGGGAGGGGGGTAATGTTAGGCCGGTCCAGCCTGGACCGGCCCAACCTGGACCGGCTCAGCCGGTCCGGGTCTTCTCCAGGCGAAAACGAGACAGGGGGGAGGCGGAAGAGGGAAAGGGCCAAGGGGTGGGGTCCACTTGCATTTCAAACATGGTTTAAGTGTTTTTGGAGGGAGAAGGAAGGGTAGAGTAGTCCTTTTGCTTTTAATTTGAATTAGATTGTTTTAATAGGGAGTTATGAGGGGATTAGGGTTAGATCTGGATTTTGAAAAGAGATTTGTCTTCTAGGTTTTCTTGCGTGGGCTCTTGGCGTTGCCGGAGATTGTTGGAGAGTTTTTCCTTCCTCTCGGATTGAAGGAAACTTGTATCTTTATTTTCTTTGCATCGACTAGTGAAATTTCTATCGTTTGCAATTGTTCTCCTATTCTCTCTACGAATTCTTCTCAGATTTTTCCACTGTTTTTGTGCTTGGTGGCTGTTTTCCATAGAAAACAGCGGATTATTAGTGATTTGGCTTAGATCCGATAGGAATCACTTGAAGTACTCAAGTGGTACCTATCAGAGACTATCGAATGCAAAAAAAAAAAAAAAAACTTACCAATAGAAAGTCTGTCGATGTCTACAAAGAAGTTAGGCATCATCTATTCCAGCCAATACCACTAAGAGGTCGTTTGGTTGGCTGCATTTATAATATAATGCATTCCAAGAGTTCAAATGTTTGGTTGGTATTTCAAATGAAATGTAATTCATTGGTGAATTCAGCATTCCCCTTCTAGGCTTCTAACTCAACATTGGGGTATTAAAAAATCTTTGGATTTTGTCAATTTCCAAATTGACAATAAATTCTCTACTCAAGTCATAGCATGCTGCCACTATCCACTGTCCCTATTGCTAGCCACCGACTATCGTTGCCATCACCCGCTAGCTAACTGTACCTGCAACTCGTTGCCGGACATTGTTGTCAACGAATCATCAACAACCAGCTAATATGCATTTATTTTTCACTCATTTAAGCAATTTCAAACATTTCAAATATATTGTACTCTTTTTAGATTGTATTACAGTTTACATTCTTTTTTCAACAAACCAAAAACCTCTTAAGTCATTGGAAGCCATGTAGTGAGTGTACCCAGCAGTGTCACCTATCACATCGTTAAATCAACCTAAGGGATCCTTTAGCAACAATAGGACACCGTAAGAAAGTTCAAACAAACCTATATAGCAGATATCAATGGAGTTACTAGTGATGGAGTTTTTTTTTTTTTTTCTAGACAATGAAAAATTCAAGTCTCTCTCTCTAGCTCTCTAACTCCACAAATTTTCTCTCAATAACTTGGCTAATCCTAGCCCAGCTTACCACCTTTCTTCCTACAATACCCCTTTAACTAGATAGGGAATGCTTATTAAACTTGATCATATACTCCAGCGCTCTTCATGGAAGCAAACCTCTTGGTTCTCAAAAAAGAACTATAGTTTAGGCTGTCAGTTCTCAAGCGCCAAAGATCAATGCTTTCAAGTTTCTCGATCTCAACGCTTCTCTGATTTTGCTCAGAAATATGTCTAGATGATCATTTTAAGCTTCCTCTATAGGACCATGAGCTTCTCACGCTTGATGCTTTAATAGTCCTCTTCAACTAACCAAAAACCACTATATCAAGAGGCTGACAACCCTTACTCTTATTAATGGAACACTTCAAACCGTATTTGCATGGATATTGTTGCACCCTCTAATAGAAGATGACAACTTGTTCCCATCGATATGAGCTCCCAAACATAAAATGATAGACGTCAATAAGCACCACTTCACACAACACATCATCAATGTGTTCCTAAAGTGATGGCGAAGTGGACACAACATTGATGATTAATTCACATCTCAAGGTCCTTCTGCGTCCAGTCAAGTACAAAAACATGTGAGTGAAATGGTTGGTTCTTTCCCCCTCAGCATGGTTGGCTCTTTCCCCTTCAGCATTGCCATCAAAGAAAGAATCGAGCCAGGTTGATTTACTGACTTCAACGTCTAATCCTTCTCCATAATGTTAGCCCCCTTCTTCCCCTTTTATCCTTCTTCAACTTCTCTTGGAAGAGTTATGGATGAAGTTTTCAGGATTTATCTCTATCATGACCTGTGATTTGATAGTGATCACTGTAGAGGTCATTTCTCAAAGAAAAAGAAGAGGATGTTGTGGTTTTACCTTTAACAGAAATCTTTTGATTCCATTTTTTGTCTCGACAACCTTCATCTCCTGTCCATTCTTCTCAATAGGATGAGTGTCACCTACATTTTTGTTCTTATTCTCAATTATCATTGTGAACGTAAGATGCGGTGCATCTTAGTAATTGTCTACCTTGGAAGTATTATACGTATATTGTATCTAGTTTCTAGTATTTTCTAGAGATTTCTATTAGTATTGATATATAGAATAGCTTAGGAAAAATGGAATATATGAAATCTATTACTGGATTACAGTTTTTGTTGTTTTGCTCTTATGAGATGTTGGTATCACCTTCTTTAATGATTTCTCTCAACATCAGTTAGTATCAGAGCTAGAGCTTCTAGGAGACCAAGGATGAAGGAAGCTACATCAACCCTTGACAGCGATCGGGGTTTGGATGCTTTGGGGAGATCATGGATGAAGGAAACTGCATCAACACTTGACGACAATCCGTGTTTGGATGCTTTGAGGGAAGCGCAAGCAAGCATCACAAGCGACCTCCACCAGCTGGCAACCATACTGACGATACGACCTCCACCAGTCGGCAACCATACCGACGATTCGACCTCCACCATCCGGCAACCATACTGGCTAATCTATCTTCACCGATGGCAACCATACCATCGGACAACTTCCATCTCATACTCAAGTGGTCACCTCCCTCAAATCCCAACAAATCCACATCTATGAAACCACAGCAGCACGAGATTCTCTGTTTGACTGCAAGACAAGCATGAACTTCTGTCTCAGCCTTCGATCTTCCCACTTCGGCACTACTCTTGCTCTCCCATTCAAGTCACTCCCATAATCCCAACAACACTTCTCCATTCCTTGACTCCTCACACCTGCACAAGACAAACCTCACCCTCTCTGCCGATTTGAATGCAGCTCTCTTCTCATAAACCAGTCCCAAGCACCCCTCCATCTACCTGCGACTCAAATTCCCATGACTGCCTCAACTCCCGCGACTCAAATTCCCATGATTGCCTTAACTCCGCCTGTATCTCTCATATCTACGGCCCAATAAGATCCGACCACAAAGAATCCCACATCGCCGCCTTGAACTGGTTCTGCTTGCACCCACGCGTGAGCCTGCTTGCAACTTTGCCACCCGTGCCTGTGGTTCTTGTTCGCACGCATCTTCAACTCGATCGGACAGCTCCCACAACTAGCCTGATCCCGTACCCGCACGTGCTCCATCTTGCGGCCCTCCTGCACGTCTCAAGCCCTCTCCCACAAGCAAGCGATCTCGCTCGATCCTACGTCCAATGCCCAGCCCGACCGCAGGCCTGCACAACCCACGCCTCCGCTCCTCTCCCATACCCCCATTTTTGCCTTCGCTTCCTCTCGCCGACAGTATCCAGCAACTGGCCCTACCCAATGACACACACAACCCTTCCATGACCAAATTCCTTCTGCAACCTTGTTGCGCATAATCACACCGTCAGCCCTGAACGCAAATTCTTCAGAGTAGGGGAGTACGATGCAGTGCATCTTAGTAATTGTCTACCTTTTGAGTATTATACCTATGTTGTACCAAGTTTCTAGTATTTTCTAAAGATTTCTATTGGTATATTATATATGTAATAGCTTAAGAAGAAAGGAATATATGAAATCTATTTTTGGAATACAATTTTTATTATTTTGCTCTTATGAGTTGTTGGTATCACCTTCAATAATTTCTTCGCACATCAACATACTTATGTGGCTGAGATATTTGACATGAAAGAGTTAGAGCTTGCTAGAGATGTTTTAGTGCACCCCTGCCATGTGCTTCATCAACACGGACAAAATCAACCAATGATGCATCAATCAATAGGGTTTGTCTTTGGAATTCATCAGCATAATATTACACAATATATTCTTGTTAATGTAATCATGCCACTTCATATATTTTATCTTTAACCCCATAGGGTAGAACTCTAATTAGAGTAACATCTTTAACACTCCAATGAAATATTTAGTTGCATATATTAAAGATGGATATTCTACCAAGTCAACACATGCTTGGTGAGATTTAGTCAAAAGAAACCCTTTCTTGAGACAAATACGATAGAGGTTGAAATAGATTTCTAGCTAATCCACCCAAGCATCAAACTTCCCTGCTCAATGCAATTGGTTCCGTTAAAGGTAAGGATGTCAATATTTGCCTCTATCAAGAAGGGAAAATATCTTCTTCTAAATGAATGCTCAAGATCCTCATCTTCTGAATCATGCTAATCAATAATATCTTCCTACGGAAACATCCTTCCCTATCGTTTTGGTTTTGGAACCACCACTGGAATTTCCTTGCTCAACACCTCCATCATTATAACCCATCTTCTTTTGAAGGAGTGTGACCTGACAAAGTTTTCTCCAAATAAAGTTGATATTAGGGCTATCCTTCGCCTTCTTGACAATTTTAAGGTAAGAATGAATTCTTTTGTCTCCTTTTATCCGCCTTTCATCAACAACATCCACTACGATTCTCTTCAATCCCAACGCTTTGATACCAAAAACCTGATCAGTTAGCATCAACAGATCATCAATAGAAAGTTCTAATAAACAAGTCGAGCAAACCTCAAAATGTGAGCTGGAATAATCGAGATTCTTTTTTTTTTCTTTTGAAAGAAAAATGCTCATGTTTCATCAACATGAAAACAAGGCCAAGTTATAGGATGAAGACCACAATTTCTTGAATCCCTCTTCTCTCAATAGCTCTCTAATTTCATGGAGTTTCTCTAGCCAATTTAGGCAATCCCAACAAAGTTTACCATTTTATCTCTGACACCCCTTTATATAAAAAAAATGTCAATTACAAATTTGGTGGGCATTTATTATAGGGAAAATATTATAGGGAAGCATGGCTCTTTATTGGGGAAGTTACAAGGAAATAACACTTAAATAATAGATTGTTAGACAATGCTATTAGTATTATTATGCTATCAAGGGTCTTCTCGACTTCAGAGTGACTCATCTCACAAGCACCATTAGCAAATTCTCTATGCTTTCTCTCCAGTGCCTTTCCTCAGCACTCGACTCATAGCTCTTGAGCATTCTTTCAAGGCCCCACCTGAGTTCCTCTTGGTCTTGATTCATTCAAGTGGCAATATATTTTCTTCATTCTTCTCAACAACATCTAGTATTCTCTTGAGAGGTTTTCCGCAGCATCTAATTCCTTTAAACTTACCCCCATGTCATCAAGTCAAATGATCTCTTGATCGATCGACTACAAGCATGAGAGATCAACTAGTGGTGGTGTAATGGCTACACTCAAGTAGATTAATTTGAACTAAGATCGACACGAAGTTGACATAAGATAGTGATTAATGTTACTTGAAAATGGCATCAAATCCATGTCCCGTTGATCTCTTACCATTATAAATCTTTGCCAACTAACCACTGGCCACTGCTATCAAAACTAAATATATATGAAACAAAAAAAAAAAAAACTAATTGCTTTGATACATTTAAATTTGTATAACCATTTGGAAGGAGAATTTACTTTTTGTAATAGCAAAAGATGATATGCAGCTCAAATAGGATGATTATTATACATGAAGCCAAAAAACCAGTTTCATAATCGCTTGAGTTGTGACTTAAAATTAAAATTGATCATGTCTAGTGAAAATTAGTGGGACTTCATCCAAAATTGAGATATACGTGTTCGAGTCAATGCTAACTCAAAACTTCAACAATACAATATCATTTATAAAGAAAGAGATACACAGCAAAATTCATATTACATATATTATTTGCTGAAACTATATTGAAAACACCTAAGGTAAAGAAAAATGTCTTAGGGATGCAAATCACTAAGAATCATGGAAAATGACAAACACAATAGATAACTCCGTCAAATGAGTTTGATGTACAAAAAAAGGTTATAATATCGGACTAAGAGTTGCAGCCAGCCAAAGCATTCCATGTTCCTCTATAGAACATGTCTTCCAAACAACTTGCTATAAATCTTACTCCACTCATTATTTCCATTGTCAATAACTAAGTACAAAATTCTAGTTCAAGTGATACAGCCAAAAGAATTGATAATTCTAATTAAGCTCAATAGTTATGAATAAAAAATAGATTGTTTAGATGTAAAGATTATAAAGTTATTCCGAGTGAATGTTTATGTAACAAACATTGCTTAATAGTTTTGGACTTTAAGATGAAGCGGCAGAAGATAAAAAAAATAAAGTAAATCATTGCTCTAGGATTAGATGGGGACATTCAAAGAATAGTAAAAAAAAAATTTTTGAGTAAAATTCTAAATCTCAAGATTTTGTCTGTGCATGAGGAAGCTAATATGATGTGGGAAAAAGTACCTAATGATATTAAGAATGTTGCAAAAGATGTTCTTAGATCAAAGAAAAAAGCTACAATAATAAAAATAATTGGTGGTGGAATCAAAATGTGCAAGGAGTCTAAGAAAGCAATTTGTCAGACAAAAATTTTAGCTTTTAATGATCTATATAATAGATTAGATACTAAGGAAGACGAAAGATATATATATATATATATATATATATATATATATATATATATATATATATATATATATATATATATAAGTTAGTTAAACAAAGAGATATGAGTAGCAAGAATTTAGTTCAAGTGAAGTGTATTAAGGATGAAGATCAAAAAGTGTTTTTACTAGAAAAGAATATTCAACAAAGGTGAATGAGATTATTTGCTAAATTTTTCAATGAAGAAAATGAGAATGTGATTGACTTTAGTGACCTTAGCACCTTAAATGAAAATAAAAAAAATTTTGTTTTTATCGGCATATTAGTAAAACCGAAGTTAAAGATAGTTTAAAGAAAATTAAGTGTGGAAAAGCTGTTGGACCTGATGATAGTCTAATAGAGGTGTGGAAATGCTTAGGAGTTCAAGAAATTTCTTGGCTTACTAAACTTTTTAATATTATTTTGAAGAATAAAAAGATGCCAGATGAGTGGAGAATGAGGGTTTTGATTCATATTTTTAAGAAAAAAAAGATGATGTACAAGATTGCATGAATTATAGAGAAAATAAGTTAATGTATCATACTATAAAACTATGGGAGAGAGTTATGGAGCATAGGTTGCGACATGACACTAATGCTTCTCAAAATCAATTTGGATTCATGCCAGGTAGGTCTACTATGGAAGCTATTCATTTATTGAGAGGTTTGTTGGAGAAGTATAGAGAGAATAAAGAGGGTCTACATATGATTTTTATTGATTTAGATAAAGCATATGATAAAGTTCCAAGAGAAGTGCTATGGAGACTTCTACATAAGAAATGGATTTATATTGCTTATATTCAAGACATTAAGGATATGTATGCAAGAGCTGTTACTTATGTTCAAACACAAGGTGGTTTGACCAAGTATTTTCCTATTTCAATTGGATTACATCAAAGATCAGCCTTAAGCCCATATCTTTTTTATTTATTCATGGATGTTCTCAAAAGATATTTGCAAGAGATTGTACTCTGGTGTATGCTTTTGCCTTTTGCTAATGATATTTTTCTTGCTGATAAGACTACAGAGAGTTGAAGGTAAACTTGAATTATGGAGGTTAACCTTAGAGTTTAAAGGCTTTCGTTTGAGTAGATCTAAAACTGAATATATGGAGTGTACATTTAGTAATAATGAATCTAGTTGAGGGATTGTGATTTCGGGTGATCAAGTCATTAATAAGAGTACATGTTTTAGATATATTGGGTCTACTGTTCAGAGTGATGGTGAAATAGATGAGGATATTATTAGTAGAATTTAAGTTGGTGGTTGAAGTGGAGGAATGCATCGGGCTTGTTGTGTGATGGAAAAGTCCCTCTCAAACTTAAGGGAAAATTCTATAAGATGGTTGTGAGACCTGCAATGCTTTATGGTGTAGAATGTTGGCCATTAAATAAGAAGCATAATATTAAGTTAAGTGATGCAGAGATGAGGATGCTTGGGTGGATGAGTAGCTTTACTCTTAGAGACATGATACGAAATGAGCATATAATTGAAAAGGTTGGAGTAGCTCAGTGGAAGATAATATATTAGAAAAAAGTAGAGGTAGTCCTAAAAAAATTTGGTTAAAAAATATCAGAAATGACCTTTCTTTATTAGATTTAGATGAGAATTTGACTCTTAATAGGACACAATGGGGAAAAAGGTTTCATGTAGCTGACCCCACATAGTGGAATAAAGGTGTTGTTGTTGTAGTTGTTGTTGTTGTTGTTTTTGTAGTAGTAGTTATGAAATAAAAACAAATTAGAAAGTAGGTAAGATAGAAAATCGGCCAACACAAAGACAATGAATTCAAAAAAATGCAGCAGTGTCCGAGAAAATAATGGTATACAAATATCAATCCTTAAATGTATCACCAGTAAGAAAATCAAGCCCAAATACATTTTAACGTACCTAGTGGGACCTCTCTGCGCATCCTGTTTAGGCAGCTTTTTACCATGGATTGGATTTGCTCCTTCGCACCTTCCACATGTCGAAAATTTCCTCCATTAGACATGAATGGAACAAAATTAGAGTTGGTGTGCAGAAAATTCCTGCTGCTTTCATGTTGCTGTGCAGTAACAGAAACAGAATGCAGGGAATTTGGCCTCTCTGAGGTGCATGATTGTTCCCTATTTTGTTCCAGTACTGAGTGCAATGCTTCAGTATGTAAAGAAGTGTCTGTCCCATTAGGTCCAGCAAAGAGCTGCCTTGCCCTGTTGTTAGAAAAAAATACTCTGATGCGTTGGTGTATAGCACGCCTACCAGAAAGTGTTGATGCCCCAGTTCCAGATGCCTGTGATGAATTTAGAACTCCATTATCCTCTATGAAATTTCTGGGTGGCGCATTGAGATCAAATCCTTGTGAAGAAGATTGACCATGTGAAGATACTGATCTTTGAAAGATTGAACTGCTTTGAAAATTTCTAGAGCAATTCTCTTCAACTGCACCATGGGACATATGACTACTGCTTGCTCCTCGATCTAGAACTTGGGAATGTAAAGATCCTTCATCAGCAAGCTTGCAACACTCACAATACCAGTTTCCCTCAGGTACTTCACTCCCAAGACCAACACAGTATGAATGAGCAGAAGAGTCGCATATATCGCACAGCAACATTAAGCTATCATCCCCTCCTTGATGGCATTCCATGCAAACAACATCTTCATATGGATCCAATAATACCCTTAATTCTTCTTCAGAAGGCTGGTAAATCTGTAATGATGGAAGTAGGTCAGACAAAACTACAAAAGAAATACAACTACTAAATTGGCTAGTTACAAACCCATTTATTTTGCAAATGCAGCTATTACATTCAAATTAAAAGGCAATTTTATACCCACGAACAAATCAGGTTTTCTTGATTGAGAGTATCAAGAAGAGGCCAAAAAAAAATACAACCTATAGAAAATTAGGTGAAAAAACCAAACAATTATTTTTCAAAACCAAATGCTGGCAAGGACATCCTAGGGCCTAAATAAAATAATGTTGCTTGAAATTACAAAAAAAAAATCAAGCAAACTTCAGACGTTTTAAAGCATATTTGAAAATTATGAAAAGAAAAAAAAAACTTAAAATGTCATAACACAGCCTTTATTACACAAAAAATAAATATTAATTAGTCATTTGAATTGTCTATTAATCACTTAGAACTAAAAAAGAAACTAACTTGGAAAATTGAATCAAGCGCTAAGAATTAGTTCAAAAAATCCCTCATAGCCCAGAATATTGAGCCAATTTTATTTAGAGTAAAATTTATTAAATCATTAGCAGAGAGAAGCATATATAACTAAAAGCATCAATTGAGTAGGAAACCTCCCATAATGAATATGCCGTTGAACAATAACAACACTTAATCTTTAAACCTCATGAAGTGACATTTAAAAACACAGTATCTCTAATGTTGTGTTGGATGCTTGGAATGACATACAATCACCGCAATACTAACATAAATGTATAAACTATCCTGCAAGTATGTTTCATGATTGTGAGGAGATTGCTGAAGTGCGTGTGCAATATCAGGTATTTGAAAGGTAAAGCAGAAAAGCATTACCAAATGAAGCTTAAATGGTCAAAAGTTTCAACTAATCAGTTCCTTTATTATGAGGGGAGTGCCCTAACAAGCGTGCTCACATCTAATGAAACAGGTTTTGATAAAACGAAGGTTAAACAATAAAAAAGCTTAATACCATCATAGTACTTTCAGCTTTCAGTATAGCCCAACATGAAGTGACGCAAACTCAAATTCTAAGATTAAGAAAGAATTCAAATGAACTGAATAATCATAACTGAGAAAGGGACTTGCACAGAATTTTACTTAATATCAACTTAACCGATGCTGTCATTTCTACCATAATTATGATATCATGCATTCAAACTTTGGCCTACAAATTTTAAGAGCCTTGTCTTCTAATTCTTTTTAACATTATTCTAACTTTTCATCTAAAAAAGAATCTGACCTATAATGTTATCCAAGAAACTAAAGTTGCTGCTGTTTTGAAATGTCTTGAAACAAAATAGATCTGAGAAAGTTTTCCAAAGCGCATCAACCATCAGATTTAATACCATGTTAGCACATCCACATTAAACTATCATTGGGTTCATGATCTTAACCAAAGGCCATTTTCATCATAAAAAACTTTCCATATGGCACTTTATATGTTCCTAGGGACGAACAGAATGTTTTATATGCTGATTATACTAATAATTTGTTGAAAGTAAATAAAACTTAGCTTTTAGAATTCAAAATAATTAAGGACAAGGCTTTGAACTTAAAATTCAGGTATTAAGTAAGTCGACAGTCAAAATATATTATTTATTCATTCGTTTAGAAAGTCATACTGGTGAATTAGTCAAGTCTGAAAAAATAGTGAGTACAAAACAAAAATCTACAAGGATAATCAACAAAGCCTACATTTGCTTCACAATCAATTGACAAGCACAACATGTCGTAGTACCTGGTCACGCATCTGAACTCTTATCACAGGCCTTCTCATTTCTAACATGGGATCAGATCTAGAAGATTTGGTGATGGTGACAAACCTCCTCTTACAAAGAGGACAGCGAGATTCCACCTTTGACCACTCCATAATGCAAGAAAAACAGAAGTAATGAGAACAGCAGTTCAAAATTCCTTGAATGGTCCCCTTATGCTCCTCAGACAGGCAGATCCCGCAAAGCTGCTTAGCCAAATCATCAGCTTCTTTCTCCTTACCCTTTCTTCCAGAAGACCCCTCATGTCTCCGCATATTCAAAGCCCTCTCAATCTTCAGATCCTTTACTTCATTTTCACAAACCTCATTATTAGAATCAGTGCACTCAGATTCCACTGACAGTTGTTTTCTAGATGCCCTCGCATTCTTCCTCTCAGTCCTGCTAATTTTCCTCGGCCTAGCAAGCACAACAACATCATTGTCCAAAAGGTCTTTATCGGAAACCACAAAATCAGAATCTGACGTGTCGGAATCCCCTTTCAACTTCTTCTTTCTCTTCACGGATTTGGTTCTCTTTCTATTCTTAGATCTATCCACCGCAACCCGAGCTTTAAAGGAAAGATCATCATCGGATGTCAAAAAATCAGAATCAAACGAATCTGAATCGATTGGCGAACTCTTCTTCCTAGCTGATCTGGACTTAGTCGTCCTCTTGCTCACCTTCTTCGAACCTTTTCTACGTCTCTTGGCGGCAGGCCGTCCCTTTAAAAAGCTGCCTTCATCATCCGAGCTAGCCTCCCCTCTCCTCTGCTTCCTCCTTCCAGGTGCGGAGGCCACCTTACTCGATCTGCCGCTAAAGTTTGGCTTGGAAACCTTCTTATTCAGTTTCTTTTGTCGCTGTTTAGTAGTCCCTCTCCTAGCAGAACCATGAATTTCACCCAAGAACAGTGAATCTTCTTCCCAATCCTCGTTGTCAGTAGCATCCGGCGAGAAGTCCTCGTCATCCTCGTAGTCATCGTCCTCCAACTCCTCGTAATCCGAAACCCTAGATCTCCACCGGCCAGAATAATAGCCTCTTCGAGATTTCGATTTGGCATTAGGCATCCCATCGTCCGCCGCAGCCGAACTAGCACTAGTATTGGCATGGCTACCATCGAAGCTCTCCTCATTGGGATTATCGGATTCGGAGGAGCTCTCGTCCTCTTCCGCGACATAACTCTCGTCATCCTCGTCTTCTTCTCTATAGTTCTTCTTCTTGGGTCGGCCACCGGTCCTTTTATATACGACTTTTCCTCCTCTCCCCATTTTATTAAGTCGCCTCTCGATTGATTAGATAACCATCGCCGCCGTGCTTCTTTTGTTATTGTTTGCAAATAATTCTGCAACTTAACTCACATATTACTGCAAAATAATTGCGAGGCGTGTCGAAATGGGCCAAAATGAGAACGAGAGTCGGTGGCAGTATTGGGTGGGAAGAGGAATATCGATCAGATAACAATGGCCTATTGTAGCGGAGGAATCTAGGAAAAAACGGTGGCAACAGCGACAGAAGGATAAGTTCACGAGCCGCGGCGTGGGTCGTCCACAAGGAAAGTAAACAGCCGCGAGAAGGAGAAGTAGGAGGAGAAGAAGGGGATGACTGTCGAAACCGGCAACCAGAATTAAGAAGAAAGGATGGACAGGGTCGGGTCGGTGGGCCTGCGGAAGCTCGCGTGGGGAAGGGGAATGGGGAATTGAAAAATGGGCAAACCTGTTCTCTCTAGGGTTTGTTTGCTCGTGGATCAAACAGCTTAGGCGTTTTATTAGTTTTATTTATTTATTTATATTTATTATGAGATCCTACGGAATAGTCATTGCTTGATGTGATATATCGGTGAATATGACGGATCAGCATCATTTTTTACATTTATCTTTTTTTAATACTTAAATAAACAAAGTGCACTTTTTATTTAATCAGTTTTTTTTTATTTTTAAAAGTAAAATGAGTTATTTATTAACATTATGATAAAATATTTAATACTTTATTCCAAATACATATTAAAACTTGCTTGTTCTATTATTTATATTAATTGTGATTATTTATATTATAAGGAATTATTTAATATTTTAAAGTACATTTAAGTTTTTCTTTGTTTTCTAATAATTATAGCAATTAGGTTAACAATATTTTATCAATCATTTTCTATATTTATTAAGGCAAAGTACTGTTCAATAATGATTTTAATTAAGATAATTAACATTTTCATATGTTGGGTTTCTAAAGTCGTACATTAATCTACTATTTATTTTTCTTCATTTTTTTTCATAGTTAAATTTTTAGATTGATTATTTATTAATATTAAATCATTCTATTTATGTAATTTATAACTATTGAGTTATTTGAGGTTATTAATTAAGGATAAATTAATATTTTAGTTAGTACTATCAATGTTTATATATATCATTAATATGAGGACTAGTAAGAAGTGTAAGCAATGATTAACTATTTTACTTAGGATAGTTTTAAATTAATTAAAATTATGTATGAAGATCATTAAGATTTTATTAATATTTAATTTTATATTTGATCATAAGTTTACAAATTAATTACTTATAGCTAGTAAAATTTACTTATTTATTATTTTTTAACTATAAACTAATTTGGTTATTAAACTAGATCAAAGAACTTTAACTTCTACTTATATTAGACTAGTTAAGATTGGTGTTGTATGGTTAATACCATCAAAGTCAGCAATTTCTTCTAATCAAGCCTATAATTTTCTTTAATTAAGCCGACGACTTCCTCTAGCTATGATGGCAAGTTCCTCCTATCAGGTTAGTTATTTATTCCAACTAAGTCGATGACTTCTTTTAGCCATGTCGTCAACTTTCTTCGTTCAAGATGAAAAATAGGATTTTCATTAACATATTGGTTAAACAAATGGCATATTTGAGGGTTAATTAACAGCCATATAAGATTAGACAACACATCTTTCAATAAATTTTCTTATTTTATACCTTTTGTGTAGCCAATCATATGTTCCTTGATCCTAAACTAAATCTATAAATAATAGGTTAGGTTTGGAGCTCGAGACACCAATTTTTCATATTTGAGCTCATTTAGTGAAATCCTAAAGCTTCCCAGTCTAAACTCTCTCTCTCTCTCTCTCTCTCTCTCTCTCTCTCTCTCTCTCTCTCTCTCTCTCTCTCTCTCTCTCTCTCTCTCTCTCTCTCTCTCTCTTCTTCACTTATATGAGAAAAAGGTTCAGTATTAGTACGACCCAACCCAATATGACCCATATACTCAGGTCTGGTGAGAAACAAATCATTTCTCAATATCTTTTACTGGAGAGAATTTCATTTTATATCATTTAATTTATATTAAACCAGCAAAGATCATCAATATACAAAAATTTTATAACATAAAAAATATGGACACATCTAAGATCCATTCATATCAATGTGTTTTATACAATAAACAAGATTTTTTCATTCTTTTCATCAAATACAAATATATCATGGTTACAATTGTAATTAAATATGCCTCTAACAGCAACACTTCTAATTCACTCCACTATGACATAAATGTGCCCCACTAACAAAATCACTAAAACTAGCCATACTACCACCACCTAGAACTGATATAGCCTGACTACCATGAATAAAATCTCCATGTTAAAATCTACTCTTCTTTCAAAAAAAAAAAAAAAAAAAAAAAAAAAACCACTATTAGATGCCTCATTACCAAGTTTCTTCCTACTACCAGCTTATTAATGCTAAATAGCCAACAAATCAATCTTGATATATCAGTAAAAAATTATATTGACCAGACAGGAATTTCGAAGCAAGATTGAGTTATAAGCTTCAAAAATTAAGTCTGAGGTCATCTGATTTTCAATTTTAGCAAACTTATAGTTGAACTAAACGTCTCAGAAAGAAGAGTCCAACGACACCAAATTCGACTCAATCCGAGCCCAAACAAGTCCAAATCAAAGACCCAAAGTGCAATCTGAAGGTTCAAAACATAATTTGGATTACCAAACGGTTTCCAAATATGACATGCTTATAGTTGAATCGAATGGCTCGACGAGATGAATCCAACGAGCCCAAGATCATTTAATTATGAAATTGTTAAGGCATCTAATTAACCAATAAACGGTCCATGATCAAGGGGATCGATATTAGCCGTCCATTCAAATCACTCCCATTTTGTCCTTGATCCTCCATATATTTACAAGTCATGCCACTCTCAAAAAACTATAAATAGCCCCCACTCTTCTCATGAGAGGAGAGGAGAAAGAAGAAAAGGAAAAGATGAGTTTGGGAGCTCTCTTGCTACCGACCACTGCCGGAATTCTTGCCAACCACCATCGAGGTTCCTCCCGACCACTGTCGGAGTTCATGCCGACCACCGCCGGGGTTCCTCCCAACCACCATCGGAGTTCATGCCAACCACCGACGGAGTTCTTCCGTACCACCGTCGGAGTTCATGCCGACCACCGCCAGAGTTCATGTCGATCACCGCCGGAGTTCTTCCTGACCAACGCTGGAGTTCTTCCCGACCACCTCAGAAGTTCATCCCGATCGCCGCCGGACTTCCACCAGTTCGTCGACCACCGATAGACTTCTGCTAGTCCGTTAGCCGCCGCCGAACTTCCACTAGTTCGTCGATCGCCACCAGACTTCCTCCCGTCCGCCGACTGCTGCCAGAATTACACATGTTCGTTGACCGCCGTCGGACTTCCATAGCTCGACGTCCGCTGTAGGACTTCCGCCAGTTCACCAACTACAGTCCTCCCAACCACTGTCATCCAACTACGGTCCTTCTGACCTCCGTCGTTTGCCGACTATGGTCCTTCGGACCTCCGTCATCTGCAGACTACATTCCCCACCGACTGCAGTCCTCCCGACCTTCGTCGACCGTCGACTATGGTCCTCCCGACCTTCGTCGCCCTCTGACTACGGTCCTCCTGACCTTCATCGCCCGCCGAATACAGTCCTTCTGACCTCCACCGTCTGCCGACAACGGTCCTACCGACCCCCGTCACCCAACGACTACGATTCTCCCAACCTCTGTTACCATACAACGGTCTTTCTGACTTATGTCACTCGCCCACTACGGTCCTTCCGACCTCTGTCACCCGCCAAATATGGTTCTTCTGATCTACATCGCTCGTTGACTATGGTTTTGCCGCCCCAAATAAACACGTCGACATTAATTCATCCAACTCCCACCATGTAATATACTATGTATGATGTATATTTGCTACATCGAACCAAGACCTTCCTCTTAAGGAAGGGCCTCATTTGTAATAGACTGCAAACACTAATGGATTCATTTAGACTAGGCCATGCCCCATGGTTTTTCCCCATTTTCAAGGGTTTCCACGTAAAAACTCTTTTGTCTCTTATGAACGCTACACACTCTCTTTTTCTGCTTGTGTTCTGGATCTTCGTACAAAGCTATGATATTACATTTTATATTTCTCTACCACCGTAAATATTCCATGACGCAACAAATCTCAATCAAATGGGCTCTATTTACTAACTTAGAAAAAATAATAATATGAAACAGAACCAGTGGTTTCCTTGGACTATTTTTTAGCCTTCTCAACATTCTATAACACTTTTTCTCAAAAGAGCTACTCAACTATGGAGCATATATAACTAATGTAGTAAACTCTCTCTTATATTGCATAACTGTTATGCTCCCTTGAATAAGCCAATAAAAGTATCATGTATATACTGTCATGGAGATGGAGGTACAAATCATGATAAAAAAAAAATCTATAAACTCCTCTCAACCGATGATGGAATTTAGCCTCCCTTGAAAACTCTCCTTCTATTGATTCAACCACTATTGATCAGCCTCTCAATCTAATAGAAAAATAGCTAATGGTACCTTCTTCTTAAGAGAAAACTACATCCCATCAAAAATCTTCTTCAACCTCATCAATTAATCTTGTACTACTCTAAGATCAACAACTTTTATGTCCTAGAACCGAAATTAGAATAATTATGTTTTTTATCTTCTAATTAAAACATCAAAGCCACTAATTCTATCTTATATTAATTCAAATAGTAAAATCATATATATATATATATATATATATATATATATATATATATATATATATATATATATATATATATATATATATATATATATATATATATATAATATACACCACTATTCAAAATTTATATATAATAATTAGAAGTTCAATCTAAAATATCAATCTACCACCAAAAACTAATTATGGTTACAAATAAATAAAACAAAATGCAATATAATCAACTAAGCCTACAACAATGACTCCAATTAATCTCCATTCTGAAATATGAAATCAATCAAACCACAACAATGAGCTTACAAAGCCTAGCAGATTATCAAAATCTACAAAAGTAATCAATCCATGACAACATAATCAATATACTATATATCAATTAATTAGTATAATCTATACAAAATCTTAACAATCAATTAATGAAAGATATAAATCAAAATTATCAGTAACAACATAGTAAAAAATTATATATCGCTAAAATCTATAGGAAATATGTAAATCTATAATGGAAATGCAAAAATTGGTATTGTATTTAGTTATTCTATATTACCATTATATTAGTTATATGAATCATTAATGTACATGTGTCATATCAATTTATAGTTATGCTATATGAATGTTGTATAAGTCTATCCAATCTATAGAATCTTTATTTATATATATTATGAAATAAATCAGTTATTCTATCTGTATATATATGTATTAGCATATCTAATCTATATACTATTAATACACATGATTTAGCAATGCATGATAGCCATCTTTTATATGGTGTTTTCCATATCTTTAATCCTAACTATCCACGAGTTGGACGCCATTCTTTACCTTACCATCATTGTTTATAAATTTTAAATCAATTCATATGTGGCTTTTAGTAAATCAATAAAGTCATCACTCTCTACCTGTCGGCGTAATCGATCAATCAGTTACATGCTAACATCCATGATTGCATCACAAAAGCCCATTGGCCCACCTTTCTATATATAATTTTACATTTTAACATTCAATTCATATTAATTATAGTATTAACAATCAACATTCATTGCTTACATAAAAATGCCACATGTAGCATATATCAACCTTATCATTTTATCTATATAGTTCAATATCATGTATGAAATATAATAATCTAAGAAATATAAAAAACAAAATATATACAATATTCAATTTAGTTCAGAAAATCATAACTATTGATTTACCTAATTAAATTTAATATTATTATAATAATAATGCCCATAAGAATTATATCTATTATATATAAAATTTTACAAGATGAAACTTTAATAAATATGAATAAAATGTATTTTTTATCAATTTGGTGGATATTAAATTATATTCACCAAATACAAAACCACTAAAAACAAAAATAGGATTCAGATTACCTATTATAATTAGAAGAAATCTCTAAATAGAATTAATGGAAGAAAATACACCGATCAACTTTCTCTCTCCTCTTTTCTCTCCCTTTCCTTCCTCTTCCTTCCCGGTAAGCAGTTGGAATAAGTGGGAATGGGGTTTTGGTGATGAGGTATGGAGATTTATATATATATTTGTAATGTCGAACATCATAAAGCTCTGATTCCAACACACTGTTGCATACTTAATCCATATTTACTATTAAATAGAGAGCTCAACATCACCACACTGAATTTTTCCCCCTAAAGTTGCTCCCCCCAATGCCACTACACTCAAAAGCACAACGTAATAATGATCTAGCCCATAATTTCTAGATTTTTATTTTGAAATTATTTACACAAATTCTAGGTCATTACAATAGTGCTTTTGAACCTCAAATGCTTTAACCTCAAAAATATATGTAAATACATGTTAGCATAATTAGATCGAAAAGAGAAAATCATGCTCTCATACTAGTCTATCAGTTGGCTACCAAACTTGCAAGTTGTAAAATATAATCAAAATTGACATTAAGATTATTACTTTACACTAGTTCATTGAAAAATTATATTACACTGAGCATGATATTAATTATAGAAGTCCAAAATAAAATAGATTATATAATGAAAGTAAGTAAACAGGCACATCTTATATCATAGTAAAAAATAATAGATTTTTCACGTGCCTTTATACCTCCCATCAGAATTAGATATCAAAATGTATGCACTTATAACTCCATGTCTAGATATATCAGAAAATAGTCTCTTATGACTCCCAATGCATTTAAAACTCCTAAAATAAAACTTCCCCCACATATCAGAACTCAAAATCACACAATTCAAGTATATAAATACATATATCTTTATAATTTTGTACATTAAATATAAATAAATCAGTTTGAAGAAATTCACAATGTGCTATATAAGTAGACTATAATTTCAACAACTTAGTATAAATTAAGTATTTTAGAAATTCCCCAGATTACTAGGTATTATTTAAAATATTATTTTGAACCTTTCAATATACTACAATATTAATATATAGGATTTGAATTATTTTATAATTAAATAAAATTGTCCAATTTTCAAACAAACTGGTAGAATTTTTCCAAGAAAATACTTAAAAGTCCAAAATGACTATCTCTATGACATACACAAAATTAAGCTGCAAAATTTATACAGTTACAAAGTTATAATGAAATTATAAGTTAAATCAATAAAATCCTAAAATTCTCATATCTTTTAAAATTGAGATAGACATAATGTAACCTACCTAGAACTAAATAACTTTTAAAATGGGCTCGATAGTAGAAAGTGGATCGGAGTCACCCAAACCCTAACTTCTCTCACTAGAATCCTCCTCATCTTTTTCTTTGTCTTTCTCTCTAGTCAGTTGTCTTAAGGGAGAAAATAGGTTTCAAATAGTAAAAAATGGAATTTTTTATATAAAAAAATTAACCTAGCACCACAATGTTGAATCATGCACATCGCAGCGCTCCCCTAATAAGAGAAAAACACTGAAGTGTTGTTGCTCCCAAATTGTTTTGGCCAAAAATACCGAGCTCAAAGCCATGGTGCCACAAAACTCTACACTGTGGTCAGTGGCGAAGCCAAGAAATTTATCAAGGGGGGGGGCCTAAATTAATTTAGGAAATCTTTCCCTTAACTTTTTTCATCCGGGCTTGGGGCCAGCATAGGCAGTTTAAAAAATTTTTTATTAATAATTATCCCAAACATATAATATTAAATACAAGATAGTAAACAACTTACAATTTATAACGTCAACTCTTTATATTTTGAAAAAGTTGAATGATAATGTAACGACCCCAAGATCCGTGTAGCGAAAGGATTCATCTTATCGTTCTCTTTTTTTTTTTTTTTCTTTTCTATCGGGTTCCTCATCTGTTTTTCATATCAATACATACAAACATGTATCCAGAGCCAGAGATAATTACATTACAGAAAAGAAACAGCAGCGGATACTATAATTCACATATAGTACAATCAGAGAAGAGACAAAAGAGTCCAAAAGAAATATCTACACTAGCCACACCGGCTACAAAAGAAAGCCTACCAAAGGCTACAAAACAAAAGGCTGAACTCGAAAGAAAGATCTTCAGACTGGAGGCCCTGCACCTGAAATATTAACCACATATAATGAGCTTACAAAGCCCAGCAGGTCACCAAAGCCTACAACTGAAATCAAAGCACGGCGATGCTATCAATATGCAAGTCAATGAAATCAAATCAATCAATGGTCAATGAGTCTGTGCAATACGGAAATCCATCGTCAATAAAAATCAAGTCTGAACAGCGGAAATCAAGTTAATAGTCAATGCAGTACGGAGATCAATAGTTACTAATCAATACAGCAGTAAAAACATCGATAAATCAATACGCCTCAGCAATCAAATCAGTGAGTGCTCCTAGTCAATATCCAATCATCGTAGCAGTGTCTATCAAACAATACTATCAGTTTAATCAATTGTGTCGTCTATTCAATTCGTCGTATCTATATCGTCTATCAAATCAGTCAATCCAATTATTCAATACGATTTACTCGATATCAATATACAATATTCAATGACACCACGGCAGCGAAGACAATTCAATAATGACGACGTACAATGCTACAGTAGGGAAATCATCTCAATCAATAAAGCACTTTCCAGTCAATTATATCTATCAGCAGGGAAATTCATAGAACAATCGAATCAACTCAATAAGCAATTAAAACAAATCCATACAATGAAATCATTAGGTCAATTGAAATCAACGATCAGTTCCGTAAAGAAATCTATTCTACGATAAATCAAATCCATACGGCAACAATTCACTCAATCAATCAATTGATGATCGGTACAACGAATCAATGTATCAATATATCAATAATATCCATATGTCAATATCATATCCATATCAATGTCGATGTCGGTATCTATCAATCGGTACAATCTATATCAATATCAGTGTCAATATCTATGAATCAATACGCAGAATCCATATCAATATCGGTGCCGGTATCTATGAAGCAATCAAGTCGATAACATCAATCGGAAAAGCAATACGATAAATCAACAGTAGCAAGTCAAATCAATGCATAATCAATAGTATCAATGAATCTATGAATCTATGCCGTCCATATCCATATCAATGTCAATGATCAATAGTCAAGTAGTATCAATGCTCAATGATCATTCAATGAAATCAATGAATCCGTACGATAGTAAATCAATTCGATAAATCCATCAATATCAATGAATCAGTCGGAAATCGATAAATCAATGCATATCAGGAAATCCATACAATGGTCTTACTCGACAAGCACAAACACTAGCTATTATCAATGATCAATGATGCTGTTGTAGTTCGTTCAATGATGCTGTTGTAGTTATCCGCACGTTGGTTCTATCAAGAAGAGTCGTCACTCTTTTGCCCGTCGGCCGCCCGTCGGCATATAAAACTCCTTATAACTCCCAATCGTTATATCGATGATCCATGATCTACGATTTAAAGGAAAGCCCGTCGGCCCACCATCCTGTACAGGTATCGATCAATCTTCAACCAACGTTCAACCAGGTTCCCACTTGTCTTTCAGTAACAATCAATCAATGCAATAATCGATGCAATAATCAAAAATAAAGAAATCTAAGACGATCATATCAATAATTATACGCATATCAATTCACTCAATCAATTTCAATCAAATCAGAAATCGTACGAAAATCGGACAGAGTAACAGTAGTCGGTCAAATTTACACAAAAATCTTCAAAAATGACAATTCACCAAATTAATACAGAACGTGCACAGTAACATTATAAGACTATTCTTCTACTGCTCAAACCAATTCGGACATCATAATAATTTGCAGTCAAAATAAAACCCCGCAAAACCAAAACGAACCGGACGAAATCTACCAGAAAATAATCAAAACGTGCAGAATAATCATATCTACAGCATACCAAAAGTTATGCGGTGAAATCTTCGCCAGTACCAAACCAGGTACGAAAATCACTTACAAAAACACAAATCTGAGCACCATTTTACAAAACCTCGAAATCTTCGAAAACAGAAGTAGGGTTCGGAGTCCTTACAGCGAGACAAACAAACTATTCAACAGCAACGAACGACGAAAATCGCTCCGCGGGCCCCGAAATCGGACTTCTTCCTTTGCTTTTCCGCTCCTTCTCTCTCCTCAGATATTTTGATTTTTATAAAAAGTTTTCTCTCTCTTCAAAATGAGCTGATTTTCCTTATATCATACTCAGATCGGCCTGGCCGATCGACTCTATCGTCCCGGACGATCAGACCAATTATGGTCGTCCTGGCCGATACTCCAGGGCGATGATCAGGACGATTTTAGGAACAGTGCAGATCGTCCTGGACGATCTCAATATCGTCCTGGACGATTCTGTCCAGAAATCAGCTGTTTTCCATGCACTGATCGGCCTGGACGATCCAAACTTCGTCCTGGCCGATTCTGGGAGGAAAATCACTTTCCAGCAGCTACAGCAAAGGAACGAGGTCTTACAGATAATTTCATTATCAATAGAATCCAAAATTTCTTTTTCAACATAAGCATGTAATAAATCATTCATCCATTGATCGTCAATCCTATTTCGCAGTCATTTTTTTATAATATTCATGACAGAAAATGCTCTTTTCAATGCTGGCTGTAGCAACAGGTAATACCAATGTTAATTCTAGTAGTTTAAAAACAATAGAATATATTATATCCTTTCTACTTTGGATCATTTTCTCAGCAAGACTTCCAACATCTTTTAATGAGGTGAACTGATCATCAGATCGCATATCCATGATATAAGTATCCAATTGATTTTCAAGAACAACCCGATCAACAAGACTAAAATCAGTTGGATAAAACTGTGTCATTTGAATCAACTTGTCTTTGTTTGAATGCATGAAATCTATCATTAGGATTCAAACATGAATGCACAATAGCAGTTCGGCATTTACTTCTGTAAATCGATTCTTCAACTTCTGTAAACAATTTCAAACCGGAAATGATATAAATTTAGTATATCTTGAGCTCTACGGCGTGATCAACCACGAGCAACCCACTTGTCATCCATATGTGAAACATTGATTTTATGTTGCTGACAGAATGAGGTTACATTACTGATGAAGTCAGTCCACTTGTTATCTCTCATATCCTGTAGTCTTTTTTTACATATACAGATCAAAGACATAGCATTACCAATATCTTGTTCTCATCTCTGTAAAGTTTGTGATAGTTCATTAGTGATATCAAGAATATCCTTCATAAGATGTAGGCAAAAAATAAACTCAAAAGTCTGTAAAGATTCTAATAAAGCATATGCCTCACATTTTTGTTCTGAGCTTAAGCCATCTTACAAAATGATTTCCAAAACATCAATTACTGTAGAGAACATTGTAATTAATCTTAAAATTGATTCATAGTGTGAACCCCACCGTGTATCACCAGCACGCCTAAGGGTTATTTCTTGATTTAAGCCTTTCCCAGATAATAGATTTCCACTTTGTAGTTCAGTTAATGTCTTCTCACGTTGTATTTCTCGAATTTGGTCACGACGCTTACAAGAAACACCAACAAGATTCATTACACTTGAAATATTAGTGAACAACAAAGCAATATGAACATGACTTTTCGCCACTACCACCAATGTTAATTGAAGTTGATGTGAGAAACAATGAATGTAATGTGCAGATTGATTTTCATTCAGAAAGAGAGCTTTCAAACCATTAAACTCCCTCTCATATTACTAGCATCATCATAGCCTTGACCCCGTATTCTATATATGCTCAAACCATATGTTGATAGTAGTTGTTCAGTCGCTAATTTAAGACTATTTGCAGCAGTATTTGAAACATGAGAAATCCCAAAAAAATGTTCCATTATGTTGCCTTTCTTATTAACAAAACGAACTATGATTGTCATTTGCTCCTTAGCGGATGTGTCACGTGATTCATCAACTAAAACTGAATAGAATTTATCACCAATCTCCTCTGATATAAACTTTGTAATAGCAATAGCAAATGATCTAGTAATATCTTTTTGAATTTCAGGTGCAATCAACTTTAAATTCTCAGGAACATTCTTTAAAACCACATCGTCTATGTCTTTGTTATGTTCAACCAAACATTGCAACAGTTTTAGAAAATTAACTTGATTTTTGGATGTAGAAGACTCATTATGACCTCGGAAAGCTAGCACTTGCTTCAAAAGAAATCTTATGCAATCAACATAAGTATTGAGGCGAATACGGTATGCAGATGTAGCTTGATATGTTTGCTTTTGGAACACAAACCCAATATGTTGACTTTGTTTCAGTAGATCTTCCGAACTCCGTCTAGCATTATTATACGCACTATTATGACCTCCTACATGAAGATCAAATTTGTTTGTTTTCTTCCAATTTGAAAATCCATTTTTATTAAATGCTTCTTCATCTTCATTGCCTCTACCTGATTTTCTGAATAGATAACAATAAAGACAGTATGATTTGTCTTTGCTTATGATATACTCTAGCCAATCTGAATACTTGTCAAACCAAGTAGGATTAAATCTTCTATCTTTCATCCCGAATTTAGTTTTTGGAAAATCATGACTACAAGGTTGAAATGGCCCTCGTTGTAGATATATTTTTTGAACTTCATCCCGAATATTAGGATTAAAATCAACAATGGGAATTCGTAGTCCTGGATTAGATGGAAGATTTTCAACGCTTACTTATATATTGTTAGGTAAATCAGTTTCCACTCAAATGCGGTTTTCTTTATGATCTTCAACCTGATTGCTATTGTCATTTGATGTTTTTGGAACTGATGATCGTTTGAAATATCTCTCCATAATATTTCAACTCAAAGATGCCTTAAGATTAATCTGATTATATATCTATTCAAAAAATGATCAAAATATAAAACATATAAAATCAATCATATAAATGCAAAGAAACAAACAATAAAACTTACAAAATTTATCAAAATTAAATAGATTTGCTCCTTTGCAAATTCCGGACAAACATCCCAAAAAAATTTCTCAGTTTTTCATAATTTATTCTAGCAGCAAAATGAAAAAATCAAAGAAAAAAAAAAACCTCACGTCCTTGAAACAGGAGTTTGTTAAAAAAAAAAAACTCTTCAAGAAAAATACCTCACGGCTTAAAGAAAGAAAAATACCTCACGGCTTGAAGAAAAATATATCTTTGATAGTTTCTTTAGGCCTTCTTGCAGCGTCGACTCGTTGCGAGAATAGAAGCAGCAAATCTCGGTTTCAGCGAGAATAGGAGCTGCAGCGTCGGTCGCCCGTTGAAATGCAAAAGAAACGGGGCGAAAGAAGCGGCTACGACCTGCGTGAAAGAGCGAATGAACGAGAATAGGACTTTACCGTAAACCTAATTTTTTTTTTTACTTTTGTCATTAAATCCCGATTTTTTTTTCATCCCGTTTTTATTAACTCCTGGTAGCGGCTTGAATCCCAGTTTCCTCCCCCCCATCCATCCGCCCTTGACTGTGGTGCCCCATGGTAAAATTCTCAGATTATCCAAACATGCACATAAACCCTTAAGACCCTCTTTAGACAAGATTCAAACACTCATACACATGAAGAACACTCATAGAAACATGCAAGATATGATAAATACTAAAATTCATGAAATTACCTTTACCGAATTAATATATTAAAATAGGTGCAACCATATAAAGATTCGGTGGGTGTTACATGTTGTAGTTAAGATAGACTCCCAATACCCTATTTCTAATTTTAATATCGACATCTCTTCAAAACGTTATGGAGTAAAATATATTTTTGATGATTTTAACAAAATTTTCATCATACATTTTCTATTATATTGTAGAAATTTCCATTCTAGTCATTTATATTGTAAAAAGTTGATATTTTACTAGTTGGTTTTACTTATATAATTTTTTGAATAACTTCAGCTAAAAATGATATTTTTAGTATTGGCTATAATTCATCAAATTTTTTAAAATGATATTTTAAAGGCCTCTTATAAATAATTGTTCAAATGAAAATTCTTAAAGGTGTAGGCAAATTATACATGCATTATCCCTTGAAGTGTTGTACATATATATTCAAGTTCATGTTCATTATCATGTATATATGTTAATTCTATTAATCTTTGCATGTGCACTCGTGTTTATGTGGTGTAAGTTTTGATGTGGGAGATGTTTAAAGAACACCACATGTATACGAGCCTTAATTTCTATTTTGTTATGCTTATGAGTATGGTCTCATCTATCATGTACATATGTGAGAGGTTGTTTCTAGCCCCATCTGCTTTATGTAGGTATGGGAGGTTCAAGTGAAGTATAAGTAGAAGTAGAGTTATAAAGTGAATCGAGTTGGTCTACTTCACTAAGTGAGGGTTGACCTTGGTAGGCATAAGTGGAAGTGAAGTTATAAATAGGCATTGGTACATGTATATCATGAATCATACATTGTATATTTTGTTAAATAAAAGAAGTTCAAATACGAAGAATATTTTGTTGATAAGTACAATATGATTGATACGGCATCAAAAAATTAGCTTGATCGGACACGAATCTCGAGGCAAAAGCTAGTGTGAAACTTCAAAAATTAATTCTGGGAGCACCCAAACTCCGATTTCAGCGAGCTTACAGTCAAACTGAGCGTCTCAGAAATACTAACCCAACGACACCAAGATCAACCCAATCCGAGACCAAATGAGTCCGAATCAAGGGCTCAAAGCGCTGTTGGATGGTTCAAACTGCAATTTGAGTTACCAAACGGTCTCCGATTTTGACGAGCTTATACTTGAATCGAAGGGCTCGACGAGACGAATCCAACGAGCTCAAGACCACTGAATTACAACATCAATAAGGTCTTCAAATGTCCAACAAATGGTGCACGATCGTAGGATTCAATATCGGCAGTCCATTCGACCACTCCCTATTCGCCCATGCTAACGCCTATTTACGGGTCATGCCACTCCAGAAAATCTATAAATAGAGCCCTCATTTCTCATGAAAGGGGACTCAAGCAAGAAAAGAAGGAAGAGGAGAAGGAGGAAGCTCCTCCTCGAAGGCCGCCGGACCACCGCCCGACCACCGCAGAAGCACCGTCGGACTTCCGCCGGACTGCTGCAGGAACCTCGCCGGACCACCACCGAAGCCTCGCCGGACCACCGCCAGAGTTTCATTGCACCACTGCCTTAAGGTCCGACATTCAGTCCCGACGTCCTTCTGAAGACCCGACGTCCTGCTGAAGACCTGACGTCCTGCTTAAGACCCGACGTCCTACTCAAGGCCAGACCATCAACATTCGATCTTCCAAGTGACACTGGGAATAACACCTTACTCCTTGTCTCCTACCGCCTACGGTCCTTCTGACCTCATTCGCCTACTACGGTCCGCCCGACCTCCATCACTAGACAACGGTCTTTCAGACCCCAGTTTTCTATCGACTACAGTCCTTCAGGCCTTCGTCGCCTACTATGGTCCTTCCGACCTCCATCAACAGACAACGGTTTTTCTGACCCCGGTCTCCTACCGACTACGGTCTCTTGCCAACTACGGTCCTTCAGGCCAAACAAACATGTATATGTAACTCCTACCATGTAATGCAATTTATATGATGTATATTTGCTACATCAATCCAAGGCCTTCTCCTAAGGAAGGGCCTCATTTGTAATCGACTATAAATACTAGTGGATTCATTCAAACTGGGCCAGGCCCCGTGGTTTTTCCCCCTTTTTAGGGGTTTTCCACGTAAAAACTTTGGTGTCTCTTATGAATGTTTCACCCCCTCTCTTATCTGCTTGTGTGCTGGTTCTTCGTACAATGTTAAGACGTTAAACCATATATTTCTCTACCGCCGCGAATATTCCAGGACGCAACAGTTTGGCGCCGTCTGTGGAAAAATGATTCCCGACTGGATGGCAATTTTTGCTCCAACCTCAAAAGGTTATTCAACTGCTATTGATGCATCAATGCCATTGGACTCAGATCTGGACTATGGGGCAACCTTGACTACAATTTTAGTCAAGAAGATCCCTCCAATACTTCCAACATCAAGATGATATTTCAAGGAAATTCATTAAAAATGCAAGGATACTTCCAATCAGTTATATGCTTTATACAGTCCCTTGATGGACTTCTACTCCTTGGCAATGTCTTAATCTTGACTTGAAAAGGCAGTAACGGTCTAATGATAGCCATTCTTCACCTTTGATTCGGGATACACGCGGCATTTTCCCCCTCCCAATCAAGAAAAAATTGATCCCAGGGGGATTCGATTCGACCTCTTCCACACAGGTTAACGTCGTCGAGCAAAGGCTCCGACATACAACCTCGGAAAGGTCTTACATCCTTGGTGGATTCTCCCGACCTCTTCCACACAGGTTAACGTCGTCGAGCAAAGGCTCCGACATACAACCTCGGAAAGGTCCTACATCCTTGGTGGATTCTCCCGACCTCTTCCACACAGGTTAATGTCGTCGAGCAGGGCTCCAGCAAACAACCTCGGAAAGGTCTCACATCCTTGGTGGATTCTCTCGACCTCTTCCACACAGGTTAACGTCATCGAGCAGGGCTCCGGCATACAACCTCGGAAAGGTCTCACATCCTTGGTGGATTCTCTCGACCTCTTCCACACAGGTTAACGTCGTCGAGTAAAGGCTCCGACATACAACCTCGGATAGGTCTTACATCCTTAGTGGATTCTCCCGACCTCTTCCACACAGGTTAACGTTGTCGAGCAAAGGCTCCGACATACAACCTCGGAAAGGTCCTATATCCTTGGTGGATACTCCCGACCTCTTCCACACAAGTTAACGTCGTCGAACAAAGGCTCCGACATACAACCTCGGAAAGGTCTCACATCCTTGGTGGATTCTCCCGACCTCTTCCACACAGGTTAACGTCGTCAAGCAAAGGCTCCGACATACAACCTCGGAAAGGTCCTACATCCTTAGTGGATTCTCCAGACCTCTTCCACACAGGTTAACGTCGTCGAGCAAAGGCACCGACATACAACCTCGGAAAGGTCCTACATCCTTAGTGGATTATCTCGATCTCTTCCATATAGGACTTTCGACGTCGGACTTCTCCCTATCGTCGGACTTCTGCGTGCCGTCGGACTACTACCTGTTGACGGACTACTGGCCGTCGAGGGACTTTCGTCGGACTTCTTCCAATCGTCAAACTTCTGCTCGTCAGCAAACTCCTACTTGTCGTCGGACTTCAGCCCGTCAACGAACTTTCATCGGTCTTCTGCCCAAGGCCGTACTTCTACCCGACGTCGAACTTCTCCTACTCGTCGGACTTCTGCTCGTCGACGAACTTTCATCGGTCTTCCACCATACGTCGGGCTTCTCCCCGTCATCAAACTTCTGCTCGTCGACAAACTTTCGTCGGTCTTCTACCCAAGGCCGTACTTCTACCCGACGTCGGACTTCTCCTACTCGTCGGACTTCTGCTCGTCGACGAACTTTCGTCGGTCTTCCACCATACGTCGGGCTTCTCCCCGTCATCAGACTTCTGCCCGTCGACAAACTTTCGTCGGTCTTCTGCCCAAGGCCGTACTTCTACCCGACGTCGGACTTCTCCTACTCGTCGGACTTCTGCTCGTCGACGAACTTTTGTCGATATTCCACCATACGTCGGGCTTCTCCCCGTCATCAGACTTCTGCTCGTCGACAAACTTTCGTCGGTCTTCTGCCCAAAGCCGTACTTCTACCCGACGTCGGACTTCTCCTACTCGTCGGACTTCTGCTCGTCGACGAACTTTCGTCGGTCTTCCACCATACGTCGGGCTTCTCCCCGTCATCAGACTTCTGCTCGTCGACAAACTTTCGTCGGTCTTCTGCCCAAGGCCGTACTTCTACCCGACGTCGGACTTCTCCTACTCGTCGGACTTCTGCTCATCGACGAACTTTCGTCGGTATTCCACCATACGTCGGGCTTCTCCCCGTCATCAGACTTTTGCTCGTCGATAAACTTTCATCGGTCTTCTACCCTACAGTACTTCTACGCGACGTCGGACTTCTGCCTGCCGTCGGACTACTAACTGTCGTCGGGCTTCTTCCCGTTGACGAACTTTCGTCGATCTTCTACACAACGTCGGACTTCTATGTGTCGTCGGACTACTAACCTTCGTCGGACTTCTTCCCGTCGACGGACTTTCGTCGATCTTCTACCCAGCGTCGGACTTCTGTGCGTCATCGGACTACTAATCGTCGTCTGACTTCTGCCCGTCGACAGACTTTCGTTGGTGTTCTTCCCGACGCTGCACCTCTACCCGACATCGGACTTCTCCATGTCATCGGACTTTTGCTCGTCAGCGAACTTCTACTCATCGTCGGACTTTCTATTCATCGATGGATTTTCGTCGGTCTTCTACCCGACTCAGCGCTTCTATCCGACGCCGGACTTCTTCCTGCCGTCGGACTAATAACCGTCGTCAGACTTCTGTCCGTCGATGGACTTTCGTCGGTCTTCTACCCGACTCAGTGCTTCTATCCGACACCAGATTTCTTCCTAGCATCAGAACTCCACATGATCTCTCAAAGTAGAATGGGAGAAAGAAGAATCTCCGGACTTCCTTGCAGAGAGAGGGGCCTTGGAAGATCAAGGGAAAGCCTCAATTGTAAGGACAGAGGGAGAAGAGAAGAAGGGAGAATCTCCGGACTTCCTTGCCAAGAGAGGGGCCTCGAAAAACCGAGGGAAGGCCTCAATAGTAAGGACAGAGGGAGAAGAGAGGGAAAGAAGAACATCTGGACTTCCTTGCAAAGAGAGGGGCCTTGAAAAACCGAGGGAAGGCCTCAATAGTATGGACAGAGGGAGAAGAGAGGGAAAGAAGAATCTCCGGACTTCCTTGCAGAGAGAGAGGCCTTGGAAGATCAAGGGAAAGCCTCAATTGTAAGGACAGAGGGAGAAGAGAAGAAGGGAGAATCTCCGGACTTCCTTGCTAAGAGAGAGGCCTCGAAAAACCGAGGGAAGGCCTCAATAGTAAGGACAGAGGGAGAAGAGAAGAAGGGGAAATCTCCGGACTTCCTTGCCAAGAGAGGGGCCTTGAAAAATCGAGGGAAGACCTCAATAGTAAGGAAAGAGGGAGAAGAAAAGAAAAAAGGAGAAGGACAATTTTTCTAAAGGCCTAGGGGGCCTATTTATAGTTTTTGTGAGGGAAAAGGGGAAGTTTCTAGAGTTTTCTAGAATTATCAAAAAATTTAAATTTTTCGGAATTTTTTGGATTTTTCTGGGATTTTTTCAGATTTTTTAAATCCATGTGGGACCCACTTGAAAAAAAAAATTTAATAGGTAACCGCGCGGTACACGCGCGGGACGCGCCTGTTGGCGCGCGGCAGGCCTGCTGCCGCCGACGAGCGGCGGCCCGCGTGTCCGGGCCCGATTTTTAGGCCGGACGGTCCGATTCGGACATTTTTGGAGTCCCCGGACACGTTTTTCGACGTTCCGGACTCAATTTCGGCACTTTCGGAGCTCAACGGGGCCTCTACGATCAAGTTTGAGCAAGCATTTAACTTTTTGAACACAATTTTTTGCGATTCGACTAATGTAAAATTTCGGAACAAGTATTTTCGGACTTCTGTAGCTTCGACGTCCGAAAATAGGGGGGCAACTGATACAACATAAAAAAATTAGCTTGATCGGGCACGAATCTCGAGGCAAAAGCTAGTGTGAAACTTCAAAAATTAATTCTGGGAGCACCCAAACTCCGATTTCAGCGAGCTTATAGTCAAACTGAGTGTCTCGGAAATACAAACCCAACGACACCAAGATCAACCCAATCTGAGACCAAATGAGTCCGAATCAAGGGCTCAAAGCGCTGTTGGATGGTTCAAACTGCAATTTGAGTTACCAAACGGTCTCCGATTTTGACGAGCTTATACTTGAATCAAAGGGCTCGACGAGACGAATCCAACGAGCTCAAGACCACTGAATTACGACATCAATAAGGCCTTCAAATGTCCAACAAACGATGCACGATCGTAGGATTCAATATCGGCCGTCCATTCGACCACTCCCTATTCGCCCATGATCTAACGCCTATTTACGGGTCATGACACTCCAGAAAATCTATAAATAGAGCCCTCATTTCTCATGAAAGGGGACTCAAGCAAGGAAAGAAGGAAGAGGAGAAGGAGGAAGCTCCTCCTCGACGGCCACCGGACCACCGCAGAAGCACCGCCGGACTTCCGCCGTACCGCTGCAGAAACCTCGTCGGACCACCACCGAAGCCTCGTCGGACCACCGCCGGAGTTTCATTGCACCACTGCCTTAAGGTCCGACATTCAGTCCTGACGTCCTGCTGAAGACCCGACGTCCTGCTGAAGACCTGACGTCCTGCTTAAGACCCGACGTCCTACTCAAGGCCAGACCATCAACATTCGATCTTCCAAGTGACACTGGGACTAACACCTGACTCCTTGTCTCATACCGCCTACGGTCCTTCTGACCTCTGTCGCCTACTACGGTCCGTCCGACCTCCATCACTAGACAACGGTCTTTCAGACCCCAGTTTTCTATCGAATACAGTCCTTCAGGCCTTCGTCGCCTACTATGGTTCTTCCGACCTCCATCAACAGACAACAGTCTTTCTGACCCCGGTCTCCTACCGACTACGGTCTCTTGCCAACTACGGTCCTTCAGGCCAAACAAACCTGCATATGTAACTCCTACCATGTAATGCAATCTATATGATGTATATTTGCTACATCAATCCAAGGCCTTCTCCTAAGGAAGGGCCTCATTTGTAATCGACTACAAATACTAGTGGATTCATTCAAACTGGGCCAGGCCCTGTGGTTTTTCCCCCTTTTTAGGGGTTTTTCACATAAAAACTTTGGTGTCTCTTATGAATGTTTCACCCCCTCTCTTATCTGCTTGTGTGCTGGATCTTCATACAATGTTAAGACGTTAAACCATATATTTCTCTACCGCCGTGAATATTTCAGGACGCAACAATGATATTTTTGAGAAAGTACAAGTGATGTTATGTTATCGAGTATATTCTAACACTTATATGAAAGTACAAGTGAAAATATAAGGTAAAGTTTATAATGTTCAAGTTGAAGTAACAAGCTTGAAAAGCTAATTCTGATGCATATTCAAGTTTAAAACATGTGTTATTGTCCTTCCGATCATACTGCTTAAGATATCCCCCTATTAATAATTTTTAAAATAAAAGTCATGTTTTTTTATTAATTTACAAGTGATATTTAAATTTTTTATTTATACATTGAAAATATGTGTATCGAGCATGTGTGAATGCAAATCCTATTATTTTATGAAATTTTAAGGAAAAAAGGGACTAGCAATGTTGTGATTGATAAAGGAAGGGCCATCAAGAGCTTTTGCATTGAGGTTTTTAATAATCGAATTATTATATTTTGATGTATAAAATAAATTTGGATTGTATTTTTTGTATATAATTTTTTGGGAAATGAAAATTGGATAATCTTTTATGTTATTTAAATTGTTTTAGATTATTTAGTTAGCTCTAGTATCTTTTGTATTGTAGTTGAGATGTGCAAGTTCAGGGTTTATATCTTCTATTATGTGTTGAGGAATGAATTAACAACTCAAGATAATTGAAACATTAGATTATGATCTGGATCTCTATCAATCCCTTGATCATTTAGTTGAAGTGTAGGATGATAAATTTAAAAATCTAATACTAAATTTGTGGCTACTGTATGCTTAGTATTTAATGCATATATAATAACTAGACTTAATTAAAAATTCGCTTTCATTATCACGAGGAGTAATTAATCATAAGACTATGCGCTCATGAAAAATTTAATACCATATCATAAAGTCATCACAAAATAAAAGCAATTTTTTTTTGGATAGTTTCTTATCTTTAATTTAATATTTTTTATGAAATTTGACCAAGTAACATTGCTAAGACTCTTGCAATGAGCGGCCAGGACACAATTTTTTGAAGCTCATGGTGGGTTGATATAAAACTCATATATGTTCTAATAAATTGGAATAAACATCATTTGATAATAGTTAAAATATAATTACCTATGATGTCCATGATGCTTTTTTCATTGCAACTTATCTCGCACCTCATTACATACCTTAGAGAGAATGATGGTTTCATTTTGTATGTGCTTCCCTAATTTGCTTAAGCAGTTAGGGTTATTTAATGAAATAAATAAACTTTCCTCTTCCAAATCTAATTGTATATGGAGGACCACCATATGAAAATTTAAGAAAAAAATAAATTATATTTGAGTAATCTTTGAACTTTGATTGAATCATGATTGAACCATCTTTGAACAATCTTCAAGTATTATTCTAACCAATATTTAAACATATATCAATTCATAATAGATCTATGTTCGAATTTTCTTTGATTTTTAGTTTAATCATATTTGAACCTTACTAAAACATGATTTTAGTTAGGTCTGAACAAGTAACAAATATCGTAAAACATCTTGCTATAAAATGAAGAATCATGCTCAAATTTGGTTGCAATGAATTTTAAATAAATACTCTAGGATAAAAAAAATAAATGTAGTCTGATTTTAAAGAAATTTTTTAATATATATATATAAATAATTATATTTTTTAAATTATTATTATTATGTAACTGTATAAAATTAAAATTTTCTATAAATATGTAGACATAGTGTTCAATTTATATGATATTAGATCAGGTGGTCCAATGAGCAGAGGGATTGCAAAGCTCGGCCAAGGGGCTGGGATCATGACAAGAGAGGACAGCGCAGGCAATGAGCCAAAAGACTGTGTCAGCTTGTTCAATAGTAGCAGGTCAATCTCAGCCACACAGCTCTATCATGGCCACTTTCCTTCCCATTTCCATAGATAAATTCCTGATCCGTCAGCTAATTTAAAACTAAAAGTCTTATTCTTTCATACCGCAAACCTCCTGCCGCTTCTCTCCTTCTTGGTCTTAACTCTCTATTTTTGTAATCCTCTTTGCTTCTGTTTCTGATTCTTCAGTATCCAATGAATCTCTCCGCATTCTTTTATCCTTGCCAGCTACCTGGAATTGTAGTTTCAGGACACAATAAACCATCTCAACTTTCTGCTTCAAGAGTGCTCCATGGGTTTCACTTAGAAAATTACCAGCGTCAAGATGCGACGGTAAAGATAGGGTTTTTTTCTTCTTCAGATCTCGCTATGTCTATGTTCAAACATGCATTTTTCTTATATATTTTATTTTGTTGAAGTGTTTCTCTTAAATCAGATAACGTTGTATATTAATTTATTTATATCTTACATCTTTTAAATTTATGTTGCCATTACAAAGCAGCATTTATTGTTAAATTCCCACTAATAAGTGTCATTTCTCCATCTTTGAGAATAATAAGTCTGCTTTACTCATATTAGCATGAAAATAATGGGTATCATACAAGCTATTGAGAACTGCGATAAGATAGATCGCTTTTTCCTTTTGAAATTTCAATAAACGTGGGTTGGTTTCTTTTGGCTACCAGGAACGGAAAAATGCATATGTCTGTGCAGCACTATCAGATAAAGAAGAATACTACTCGCAGAGACCACCCACTCCTCTTCTGGATACAATCAATTATCCCATCCATATGAAAAATCTATCTATGAAGGTCCGACAATGATCCCTTTTAACAGTTCAATTTTTTTTCTTGTTATTTTAGAGGCGAAATTTAGCTGATTATTCTTTGATTTTAGGAGCTTAAGCAACTGTCAGATGAGCTAAGGTCTGATGTCATCTTCAATGTATCTAAGACAGGCGGCCACCTCGGTTCTAGCCTTGGTGTGGTGGAGCTAACTGTGGCTCTCCATTATGTCTTCAATGCTCCCATGGACAAGATACTGTGGGATGTTGGTCACCAGGTACTTTTACCCATGCCACCCTTCTATCACTTATAGTTAATAATAATAGTAGCAAATGTAGTTACAAAGCAGTAGCCTTGTTTCCATGGCACCCTTTGATCTTATATATATTTTATTGTTGGATGCAGTCCTATCCACACAAAATCTTGACAGGTAGGAGGGACAAGATGCCAACATTGAGGCAGACCAATGGATTATCTGGATTCACTAAACGTTCAGAGAGTGAATATGATTGCTTTGGCACTGGTCATAGTTCCACCAGCATCTCAGCAGCTCTTGGTAACATGCAATTCTGAACCCATTCCTATATGTATAAGATGTTAAGTTTTATGAGTGATAGACCTTACAAACCAAACTAAGCAGAAAATAATGTTTCAGTTCATGCATGAACAAGTGCAGAGAAGATTACTTTTTGTATTCATTCACATACTCCACCACAGTTACTTGATATCTATATATAGAAGTGCTAGCATCAGTATTTCACTAACTTCAGGAACCATAAGTAATGGAGATAGTGCAGCACTTTTAAAAACCTAACACCATCATGGAGAAATAACTAAATCTCATTTCAAGTAGTGTTAGAATTGTTGTTCTTATCAATGAGGCCTAATTTTTTTTCCTTTGAATAAAATGCGCTATAAAGACTTAGTCTGATGCTGTTCTTCTTTTCTTTTAAGAGAATGTTATTATATATTCATTTTTCATAAATCTTTTCCTCATAAAAATGAAGGCACCATCATATATTTATATCAGAAGAATTAGGGTAAGTTTTTGACAATCAAACCGCGGTGAAATATGCAGCGGTGTTAGCATAGTGTAGCCATTGATTGAGTGAAGGTGTGTAAAATTCTTTGCGTGTTGATATTCTTTTCTCTTTTGTGTTACTTGTTGCTCTTTGTGTTTGAATTGTGTTTTCGCCTATTTCCCAATATTTGATGCTTTAAATCAGTCAAAAGGTAAGGTATCATACAAAAGGGAAGTGGGGGATGTTGAGTCCTTGAAAATGAGCATTGACAGAATATGAAGAATCTGCCATCTACAAATTTTTGGTAGCTATCGCTCTACAACTATAACGAGTGAATATGATATATTAGAAATTCATTTGCAATTCATTGAATTTATTTTGTTAACCAGGGATGGCAGTAGGAAGAGATCTAATGGGCAAGAAGAACAATGTGATTGCTGTGATTGGGGATGGAGCAATGACGGCAGGGCAAGCTTATGAGGCAATGAACAATGCTGGGTATCTTGACTCTGACATGATTGTTATACTGAATGACAATAAGCAGGTATCTCTTCCCACTGCTAATCTAGACGGACCAATACCCCCAGTAGGAGCTCTAAGCAGTGCCCTCAGTAAACTGCAATCAAGCAGACCTCTAAGAGAGTTGAGGGAGGTAGCTAAGGTAATTGCTTTTTTAATCAATAATTTTAACTTGATTTATACTCATTTTATTTGTAGATGATTTCATGCCCTGCCCAATTAAAGCTTAGCCTTGCGTCCTTTGGTCAGGAGACCATCCAAACTAATTTCAAATATGCATGCATTATGATTGAAACGTTAATGTTGATGTTTAAAGAGTTTATAATTGATTACAAATTCATTGATGCTTAATGACGTGCATCACATTGATCTTGAGAAGGAGAAACAAGAGAACAGCCAGAGGATAAAGAAATGCTTTGTATTATTAATGAATAATTGGTACAAATAAAAGATATATAGATATATATATATATATATATATATATATATATATATATATATATATAGAGAGAGAGAGAGAGAGAGAGAGAGATTTAGTAAACTAATTTACATAAAGAACCTAAGAGCAGCTGTCGTGTAAGGTATCTTGATATCCCCCCTCAAATTGATCATTCATCTGTTGAATGGTCAATTTGTGACGGAGCTCTTTAAACCGAGCGGTGGCGAGGGGCTTGGTAAGGATGTCTGCAATTTGATCGGTAGAGCTAATGTGCTCGATGGTGATAGATTTCGAGTCGATATGTTGACGGATGAAATGATAGTCTATTTCGATGTGTTTTGTTCTAGCGTGAAAAATTGGATTGTTGGCAAGCGCTATCGCTGAAGTGTTGTCACAGTAGATCGTCGTAGGAGCTGTTTGAGGAATCTGAAGTTCTTCGACAAGGCGACGCAGCCATAGAACGTCGGAGGTTGCAGCGAAGAGAGAACGATATTCCGCTTCGATTGAGGACTTGGCCATGGTGGCCTGTTTCTTGACGGACCAAGAGATAAGGTTATTCCCAAGGAATGTGCAAAAACCTGAAGTTGATTTTCGGTCTAGGCTATCAGATGCCCAATCGGCATCTGCATATGTCTGAAGCTGAAGATTGCTTAAGGAGATCGGTAGACCATAGTTCAGAGAGCCTTTGATATATCTGAGCAATCATTTGAGACCTTGAAAGTGACCTTCAGTAGGAGCGTGCATATGTTGACAGATGCGATTGGTGGCGAATGCAATGTCCGGACGAGTGATGGAGAGGTATTGGAGGGAACTGGCTAATCTGCGGTATAGGCAATTATCAGGGAATAGTTTGTCATTTGTAGCTGTGGAGAGACTTTTAGGAGAGATCGGAGTTGGAGCTGGATGGCAGTCAGCAAGCCCCGATTCCTGCAAGAGCTTTATATCATAATGATGTTGATGAAGGAAGTAGCCAGAGGTTGTTTTAACGACTTCAATGCCGAGGTAGAGTGACACATTGCCAAGTTGCTTAAGAGCAACGTGAGGTTGGAGATGTTGGAGAAGAGTTTGTATCATTGTTTGGTCATTTCCTGTAAGCAAGATATCGTCGACATAAATCAGAATGTATAGTTGAATATTATTTTGATGAAAAATAAGGAGTGTGGGGTTGGAACGACTGAACCTGAAGCCGAACTGTTGAAGTAGCGATGTGAGTTTGTGGAACCATTGGCGAGGAGCTTGTTTGAGTCCGTACAAAGTTTTGTGAAGTTTACATACATGATTCGGATGTTGATTGCTTCTTTCGCAGGTCGACATTGAATTGAGAAAGAAAGAATAAGAAGAGCTCAGATTCAGGAAAGCCTGTACTTGACTGACTGCGTCACAGTGCTTGGGTAAAGGTGTCAGAAAGCGAGTGGGAAAGCTCATAAAGTGTGGCGTTCCGAAGACCTACCTGCTGTGCTCCCTATTGTAGAAACCAAGACCTGCCTCCCCGCGGTATTCTAATTCATCTTATGCAGAAGCGGCTAATCCACTAAGCTTTCTATACGAAAGAGTTGATGTTAGTTGCGGGCCAAAGTCACCGGAGTTGCGTCTGCAAAAATGAAAAATTTGGACTTGCCCTTGTCCTTCATTAGGGCCTTCTTTCCTCATCAGAGACTCTTGCTTCTAAAGAGCGGCTGTAATTGAGATCTAGAGATGGAAGATTCATAGAAGACGACTCGACCTCAGAAGATGTTGGAACTGCTATGGCCTTCCGAACAGTTCACCGGAGCTAGCGAAAACAGGGAACTCCCTAGCTAGTGGTTCCGGAGATCTTGGTCCCTACCTCGCTGAAATGCAAAGATTCAAGCCGAGATAGACCCATTTTTGAAGATGAACCTAAATCCACGTAGTCAATAACAGTCTTTTCTTCTTCTTAGGTTTCTAGGAGAAGGCAGTAAAGATTGACATTGACATTCAATGCGGTTTGAATCGTCTCGTTATTCTATGATATGGCCCGCAACATCTGCATCTGAAGACATGAGTTTAGTCTAACACTACTAGAATGAGAATGAGAATCCGGGCCGGGCAGAAAAGAGTAGCTCCCGAAGCTTTGATTTCAAAAAGGCTTGGCTTCAAAGGATCCTTGGTAATTGACTAAATAGATCTTGGCAAAAAAAAGATCTAGTTTGACTTACGCAGTGGATCCTTCCGAATATATAGGTGCAGTTTTCGGTTGATTAGAGCTAAAGCTATTTCCAGATCCCTCAGTCCGAGCAGTTAGGCATTGGTAGTCAACCAGAGTCGACAGCTAGAAGAGTGAAGCTTTCAGCAGTTCTATTTCTCGTGACATTTAGGTGTGACGTAGGCATCATGTTCCATTGTTGGAGTGTGAGATTGTGTCATGCCTGCTCCTACTTAAACTAGCGACTTGAACTGTTTAAGTACAATGAAACTCTCGCCTTATCTCTTCCTTCTACCGAGCGAGATTGAGAGATGAAGCGGGCAAGCAACATCGTGTATTGAAAGGAGTGCGAGTAGGTTATTAACCTTAAAAGGGAGGTCAAACAGATCTATATCTAAGAAGCATTGGTGGAGGTCAGTATTCTGGCTTCTCCCACTCCCAGCCATCTTTTCCTCATGGAATCAAGAAGAAAGAATTCAAATCTCTCATAACAATCCAGGTTGGGTAAATCACTACATTGACCAGTCTCTTCAATTCAGCCCAACAATGCATGGTCATAATTCTAAAAGAACCTCTCAACCCTAAAAACCTTCCTTTTCTGCTAATCATGTCTTTCTTGATGGATCTTACTTTAGTTTCCACAAGGCCACACAAACTAATATTCTTATTCGTTAAGAGATGTCTAAGCTCCATTTATTTTTAGGGCGGATCTGCGACCAACCTCAAGGCTTTGATCTCTCCTCTCATACATAAGGTGATCACTCCTCAATGCAGCTAGGGACTTATATAGTCATAGTGGGATGGACCCCTGAGCGCTAATCGAATGTTCTGGCTCAGCATCAAGTCTGCAGATTTGAAAATATAGTATAGAATCTTCCGCTCTGTATTCCCACTCCGGAGACCATTCTTTGCCTGAAGCCGGCCTGAACTTCAACGACTAGTCCCCAAGCTTAGGAATAGGCTATGCTGCTTGCGCTTGCTAGTAAGAGAGAGTCTTCCCTCTGTTATTGACCTTGTTTTCTCCTCGGAGTGGAGGAATGCATTGGGCTTGTTGTGTGATAGAAAAGTCTTCCTCAAACTTAAGGGAAAATTCTATAAGATGGTGGTGAGACCTGCAATGCTTTATGGTGCAGAATGTTGGCCATTAAAAGAGAAGCATAATACTAAGTTAAGTGTTACAGAGATGAGGATGCTCAGGTGGATGAGTGGATTTACCCTTAGAGACATGATACGAAATGAGTATATACGTGAAAATGTTGGAGTAGCTCCAGTGGAAGATAATATTTGAGAGAGTCACTTTAGATGGTTTGGTCACATAAAATGACAACCTTGTGATGATCTAGTTAGGAAAGTAGAGGTATTATATTTGACTTATATTAAGAAAGGTAGAGGTAGACCTAAAAAGGCTTGGTTAGAAAATATTAGAAATGATATTTCTTTATTAGATTTAAATGAGAATTTGACTTTTAATAGGATATAATGGAGAAAAAAGATTTATGTAGCCGATCCCATGTAGTGGGACTCCCAAAGGCTTTATGTTGTTTTGTTTTTAAATACCCAATCAAATTCTAGGATAATATTTTATTTTTCATATTTTACCCTTCATCTTAAAGTTCAAAACTAATAAACGATACTAGGTGCATAAATGTTCACTCAGAATAAAATAATCTTTGCAATATAAACAATATATTTTTCTTATAAGAAAATAATCAATCTGAGTTTTATTATATCCATTCTTATAAGTGATGAGACGCTCAACCCCTTTTCTTAAATAAGGTGTTAGCAATTTTATAATCATAGGCTAGAGAAAAATCCAATATAATCCTACCACCTTCATTAGTCGTTCCAAACTTATAACTATCATGAATGTTTTAAAAATCTTCTACCTCTCTACTAACATATCCATTTAAATCTTCTCCAATAAAAAACTCTTTCTTCAAGACATATTCTTTGCATTAATTCTTCTAAGTTATTCAAAATTTTAATTTTAAATGCATATCCAAACTTGCTTAAGGAGTATAAGCACTTATAATATTAATAATCTTAGCATCAACAATAATTTTTAAAATTATAATTATATCATCAATTTTATTAATTTTTATAATATTATCCTTCAAACTCTTATATATAATCACACCAACACCATTTCTAATACGAGTCTTACCTAAATACCATAGTTCAAACCATAAACTATCAATCTCCTTAGCATTTTCTCTAATTCATTTAGTTTCCTAAATACATAGAAAATTTATCTTCTTATGAATCATAATATCTATTAATTTCATTAATTTGTCTATAAGATAATTTATATTCCAAGTTCCTATCCTAATTCTAGTTTCGTGGATTTGCTTCTTTGCCTACATCCATTTGTGATGTTAGAATCCTTGCTTATTTAACACTATACCTGGGCGTCGGTGCAGTGGCCCTTGCACACTTCTCACTGTATTCAGGCCGTACAACACATAGCTTCCAGGGAACACCCTAGTATTAACACAACATATTAAAGGATTTATGTCATAATTATTCGACAAGTTTTTGTGCTGACTATCGACTATCTAATTCAACCATCCACTTTTCTCATCGAGGACTTGGGACTTGGCAACGACAGTGTTGGATAGATTAATCATTGAAAGAAAATAAAAAATTTAGAGAAGAGAGATCCTTGGAGGGAACTCGTGCTAATATTGTCTTGGGAGGAAGAAACAATTCAATGGTGGCTAGACATTTTAAAGATTAATTGCACACAAATGCTAACGCTAATCTTGTATGTGCTAAGTTAATTTTTTTGGTATACGAGGGTAATTGTGATATATGTACTTATAAAATGGGACATCTAAATTAGCCAATTGCCTATTTCTTGGTATGATAAAAAAGTTGTCATATGGATTTCCCACACTCTTGATTTATTTTCGCTTTATAATATCCATAATTAAGATATTGTGTACATTTTATGCATTGTGTGGGCATCAAATTTAGTTGTGGTTGCTTTATCAAGTTACCAGAAACTAGAGAGTTGTCTCAAGCCCCTAACAGGGTGTGATTTCACTATGATGGAGTTTAAAGCCCTATGGAAACTAGTATTAGGGCTTAGTTGGATATAATTTGATGGCTGGGTATCGCCTGTGGTCCAGACACACCAAGTGGCCATCTTCCCCCTGAGCCTCTATAATGGCCAATGAGCAGGCACACTACCTAGTTTTTTTTGTAATATGGAGCTAATAGAGGAAGTGGAGCAAGAGAAACATTTACTAGGTTGGAGGCATCTAAAGCTTTCAGCTGACCACAAATCCTTGATATTTAGCAGAACCCCTGGTCTTCTCTAAATACCCGATGCAATATTATACGAAGGGTTTTTTTAAGTTATTTTTTAAGAGCCCTAGACCCTTTTCCAGAGAGCTGGATTCTAGATCTAAGTGCTCACTACAGTGTATAGTCAAGAGTCCAAAGTAATGCAGAAGAAGGTAGGTCTTCCTACCGGAGTATGGCTTATGTCTTTCACCTCAATGTTGTTCTTTTCTTAATCTATCTCGTTCAAAGTGTCTCATCTGCCTAATATTTACATAATTCGTGGATGCAGAAACCTTTGATGTTAACACTGAATTATTGTTCAGCTGTGCTGAACTTAACTCAACATGGTCTTAGGTATGAGTCTTATGGGGTACCTTCAGATCCACCTTTTGTGTTAAAAATCATACTTGATCAGTTGGTGATTTAATGCCAGCAACATTGACGTGATAATGCTACCAAAACCTAGACTTTTGTGTTCCATGGTCTAAAAGCTTCTCAACTTCTTCTTTCTTATAAGTGAATTATAAGCCCAATCCTTGAATTCTTTCAGGGTGTCACAAAGCAGATTGGTGGATCGATGCATGAATTGGCAGCAAAAGTTGATGAGTATGCTCGAGGAATGATTAGCGGGTCAAACTCATCCTTGTTTGAAGAGCTAGGGCTGTACTACATAGGCCCCGTTGATGGCCACAATTTGGATGATCTCATCACCATTCTTAAAGAAGTCAAAAGTACCAATACAACTGGACCAGTTTTAATTCATGTTGTAACTGAGAAAGGAAGAGGGTATCCTTATGCTGAGAGAGCAGCAGACAAGTATCATGGTAATGTCAACCAATGAAGGTCAATATTTCTTTGATTGGTAATGTGCAATGTCAGCCCATTTCTTTCTTGCTTGCAGGTGTGGCCAAATTTGATCCAGCGACAGGGAAGCAATTCAAAGGAAGTGCTAAGACTCAATCTTACACCAATTACTTTGCTGAGGCACTTATAGCCGAAGCAGAAGTGGACAAAAACATTGTTGCAATCCATGCTGCTATGGGAGGCGGAACAGGACTCAACTACTTCCTTCGCCGATTTCCAGATAGGTGTTTTGATGTTGGAATTGCTGAGCAGCATGCTGTCACTTTTGCTGCTGGCCTAGCATGTGAGGGATTAAAGCCATTTTGCGCAATCTACTCATCTTTCCTTCAGCGAGCTTATGATCAGGTAGGGCTGCAAGCGAACCAAACGTTCGACGAGCTACTCATTGTTCGGTTCGATTAAAGCTCGTTTGTGATCGTTTAATGAACTAAACAAACAAACATGAACAATATTTTAAATACTCGATTCTTAAATAAACAAACTTGAACACTAATGTGTTCAGCTCATTTATGTTCGCGAACAGTATCATTTGAAGTTCATGAACAAGCTCGACATTAAGCTCGATAAGAAGCTTGATTCATGTTCGATTTTGAACTCGTGAATAAGCTCGATACAAATAATTAATATTTGATTATATAATTAATAAATATAAATAATCATTGCCTTAGACAATTGCTTTTATTACAAATGTGTTTGTTCATAGATATGTTCATGAACGTGTTTGATTGATAATTAGAAAAAATTTATTAAATATGTTCGCGAACAAGCTCGATAAACATTAAATAAACGAACATGAACCGAACATGAACACTCATTAATTTAAATGAACCAAACATGAACACACATAATAAAGCTCGAACAAACATGAACCAAACTTGAACAAGCTGATATTAAATGAACACAAACATGAACACTCACATACTCGGCTCGGCTCGGTTCGTTTGCAGCCCTATGATCAGGCAAGGAAACCTCTTCATCTCTTCATCTCGTCACAAATCAATTCTACCAATGTTCATCATCAGCGTCCCAACTATGTGTAAACAGTTTTTCAAGTGCTCCTCCAACATTTCTCCCTGTCAATAGCTCCTCTGTCAGTTCTACTTTGTTTAATGGTTACGGGATTTCTGCAGTGATACAACAACCATACCGCTATCTACAAATACTTCCATCACTGCAACTAAGAAAGGGAAATGGGTCAACAGACATGGATAATAGTAATAATAGCTTGGTATTATAGTGAGGAATCAGTTCACTAGTCATTTTCTTCAATTGTAGTAATAATAGCAACAATAGAGACCAATTGATGATAATAGTGTTAGTTAGGCCTTCTCACTTTCCATCGTGCCCAATTTAAATGGCGCTTTCATCTTATTGACTTTTCATTCTCTACTAAGCAGCACCGATAGTATGTTTAGCTCTTTTTTTTAAATAAAATATTATTCCAAAATAGCTTCAGTATTGTTTTCTCTTGTATGATGTTGCTTGATATATATAATAAAAATCACTTAATATCAGTGTTTTTTTATTAAATTCTTCCGTGACAAGCAACATAAGTTTGGTTTTTTGTCTAACAAGATCAAATAAGAAGTTGTTGGTGTTGTTATAGGTGGTACATGATGTGGACTTGCAGAAGCTACCTGTTAGGTTTGCTTTAGACCGTGCAGGCCTTGTCGGGGCTGATGGACCTACACATTGTGGATCATTTGATGTAACTTACATGGCATGCTTGCCGAATATGATAGTAATGGCTCCTTCCGATGAGGCAGAACTCTTTCACATGGTGGCCACAGCAGCAGCTATCAATGACCGACCATCCTGCTTCCGGTATCCAAGGGGAGATGGCATTGGCATTCCTCTGCCACCAGGAAACAAAGGTGTGCCGATTGAGGTAATTGTTTAGTAGGATCATGCACCCATTCTTCATTATATATATGCAAGCTTTGGCTTATGAGTATACAGGAGGAAAATGACATCCACACCTACTTCCTTTTTTCTAAAACTCTTTGCCAGTCCAAGTGCAATTGAATGATTATTTGTTGACTGAAAAAAAAAAATTATAGAACATACATACGTGCCTTCGAGCGGGTCCCACCTCGCGCGGTTTGCTTCCAAACGCAGCGACTCTCCTTCCAAAATGAGATAACCGCAAAATCAATCTGTGGGCTCTGAAAAATTCCATTTTAGGATTGTGTTCCCGGCCTCTCTGCGCCATCGGTTTATTTTTCTGTTAAGTGTGATGATGACGGTAGAAAGTTTTAACAAGATTAGGTTCCGGGGGAATTTTCAGAAGGCAGATTGGGTTTTAGATAAGACACTACCCAGAGATTTCGCCCTCATTTGGTGAGGACTTTTTGATCTGAGTTCTGGTTTCCTATAGGCGCAAGCCCCTATAGTTAATTACCCCTCCTGATAACAAGAGAGAGCTTTCGATTAAGGCTAGTCGTTCAAGCATTCACATAGGTTATGAACCTATCGTATAATAGCAATAATTTTAGGGTTTGAATTTTGGATTTAAATTTTAAAGTTTGGAATTTGAAGTTTATCACCATAAACTTAAAACTGGTGGTGGGGGGAATGAAGACGAGCCCGATCAAGATCCCATGGTTTCGTTGTCCCTGGCTATCATAATCCCTGGCCTACTTAGTCAGAGGTGGTAGTCGACCCAACATGACTGAAGGCACCTTGTCGGCAGCCATGGGTTGCTTCGTCCAAGAATACCTTGTAGACCTGGGTTGGTGTTTGTCTAAGGGGATATATCTGAATCCACCTTAGCTGACAGAGGGCTTGATGCCTATCGAATATACCCTATGATTCATAACTCAAGGGTTTGAAGCCTTTAGGGAACATACATGCTTTGGCTGTGATCGTAATATAATTGTGCCATTTTGCGGCAAAACCACCCGATCAGAGGACACGTGCCACGTCCCTGTTGGCAAGAGACTGTTTGAGGATGAATCAAAGTGATACACCCGACATGCATTCGCCCTTTGTGAGCTGAGGTTAATTTCAGATTTATCACCCCCGACAAATGATTGTGGGAGGTGGATGATTTTTTTAGTTTTGAATTTTTAGGTGATATATTTCATTTCAGAGATTTAAACTTTTATTGGATTTGAGATTTGAGATTTGACCCATCTGGTTGAGATTTTGGATCAACACGACCATCATCGGGGTGACATTAAGGTTATTTATATTTTTGTAGGTATTTGGGAGGTATTTTATTATTCAAGTCGTGCCGACTCCAGTCCTTTTGAGGAGGAGGATGAAACTTGAATATTTAACCCGCGCAACATTCTCGGATCATTAGATTTGAGATTTATATGCGACGATCGGAGCACATGCGGGTAATATCATTTGACTCTGCGCAGCATTCTCGGACATTGACATTTAGAAATTTATTGCATTTGTCGGAGCACATGCAGGGATATAGCATTTGACCCTGCGCAGCATTCTCGGTCATTGGTATTTATGCTTTTAACATATTGACCGGAGCACATACAGGAATGAATTTAGTTCAAGTGATCATATTTTAATATATAAGGGGCATTTTAAAATATTTAAATATGATCAAATTATGAGAGTGATTTTTATTTAGAAAATGCACAAGATTTCACTTAAGGGCCTACAAACGCCTTCTGTCCGCTTGCACACATGTTGCGGATCCGATGGCGTGAATCTAAATCAGGTTTGAGTGGTGATTGTATAAGATGTGTTGTTTAATTTATTCAAGCTTATCGTATCATCTACTATAACTTGTAAGGGATGTTTATCCAATAAACATTAGAAGATCATGTTCTTGCTTGTAAATGAACTGTATTGGTTGCTATGAATCTTCTGTTATCTCTTATATATCAGTTATGTATACTACATGTTCATTGCTTCTTTCTTTTCTCCTTCTAATGCATCTCCACCATACTCGTATCCTAAGATGTATTGATGGGTACACAAGTCATTGTAATCAGCCCCATGCCATAAACTAACTTGATGATTGAAATTTCATGTATCTTTTAAGGATTCATAAATCATCTTGGAGGTGTTATCACAATATCTTGAAAATATTTTGTGAGAACTGAGATACTCATTTATTTTCAACAGAATTTGTTTAAAGAAAGAGAATGATGGTGTGGAGTATCATGTTCATAACACATTGATTTTGTATTCATAGGAGACTATTGAACAGATGCTAAGGGTATCTTGTGGTCCATAACTGATTACTTATGTGATTATGGGTGATATTGCTATATATCACTAAAGCTATAAAATCATTTTTTTATTGTAACATAAGTTGCTTGCATTAAATGATTATATAACTATAGTTTGACAAATTGATTCAATAGCAATCTTCATATTTCTTTCATCTTGTGCAGATCTACATATCAATGTTAAGTCAACTTCTCCTCAACATAGAACTTTCTAAGACAGCATTGAAAGTTGTAGAGAAGTATGGAATGTAACAATTGTACTATCATTTAAATATTCAATATTTAAAATGCTAGATATGCATAAGCATCTCTATGTTGATTAACATATATAGTTCTTGAAGTAGAATTATCACTCACCGATATAAGTTTAAAAATATTTATAAGCTTTCTCAAGTTACTTGTATAATTAATATCATTTATGATTTAGTAAGGGCTCAAATAATCTTGTCATTTCTTCGAATGCGTGATATTGATGAAAATCTATATTTGAATGTATCACATATCAAGTCAATTTCAAATCGAATTAGATTTGAGTCCAGTTCGAGTGTAGGTCAAACATTATTTATTCAAATTTGATTTAAAATTGATTTTATAAATAATTTTAAATATTTATTCGGGGATCTCGGCACGCAGCGTGATGTCGACCGAATAAATATTTAAAATGTCCCATGTCTAGTAGGGACATTTTAGGATATAATAAATTTAGAATTTAAAATTTTAAATATTTATTTGGGGATCTCGGCGCATAGCACGATGTCAACCCAAATAAATATTTAAAGTGCCCCCTGTCTGATAGGGAGATTTTGGATTGGCTTTGTATTTCGAGATTTTAAATATTTATTCGGGGATCTCGGCATGCAGCGCGATGTCGCCCCAAATAAATATTTAAAATGCCCCAAGTATAACAGGGGATTTTGAAATGCATTCTTGCTGCACAAGATAATTTCAAAATACAAATGTATTGCTTATAAACATGTATGAAATACATTGCATTTTCTTGGGCAATTTTATGCGTAGTATTTCTTTAGATATTGAGCGTTGATCGCTGATATAGGTCTCTGACCCTCCATGTCAAATAATTGATAAGCTCCTCCTTGAAACGCCTTCTCGATAACAAAGGGGGCTCTCCCAATTAGATACGAATTTATCATCAATTTTTCGGTGTGGGATGATTGATCTCCTTAGCACCAGGAATATAACAATCGGTCTTTTGATTTATTAGCTCATCAAAAATACATGTCATTACCCATTGATATGTGACACTAGTGTTCTTTAGGCCGAAAATCATGACTGAATAACAGAAAATGCTGGTGGACGTTCTGAATGATGTATGCTTTTCATCCTCATGCGCCATATTGATTTGATTGTATATTGACGACCCATCCATGAAAAAGAACATATCATAGTTGGACGTATTATCCACTAGGAGTTCAGATACATGGAGTGGAAAGTCATCTTTTAGGCATGCTTATTGAGGTTCAGAAAATGGAAACATATACGGTCTGACCATTCTTTTTCTTCACCGAGATAATATTGGCGATCCAATCGGCATACTTTTTTTTTTCGGATGAAGCCTACTTCTATGAGCTTCTTTGTTTCTGCAATCACCTGCTCTTCGATCTCCAATATCATTCTCCTTGGAGCTTGTTTGACCGGTGCTGCATATGGCTTGATGACTAATTTGTGAACTGCCACATCAGGGGATAGGCCAGGCATTTCAGCATATGTCCAGGCAAAATAATCCCTGGATTCATAAAGGAGCTCTTTTATTTCTTCCACTTGTTCCTCTGGCAGGAAAGCACTGATGAAGGTCAGACATAAATCTTCCTCAGTTTGAGAGGATGTATTTAAAAAGTGATGGAATTTTTTGAAGGATTCTTCAAGGTGTCGACCATCGAGAACATTGTCTGTAGGGGCCATCTTTGCGACCCATTTTTTGATGAATTTCTTTAATGGCGGATCTCTAGAGTTACACACTAGATGTCACACCATACTTTTGAATACATTTTTATAGAGATATAAGTCTCTATATTTATTTTCACTTATGTCAAGACCTTTCAGTGATGAATACTTGGATATGCATCCAAGTGTCACATCCTGATGCTCACCGTACATATCTTGACTCTTTTTTTTTTACCATCATAATAGTTTGTTGGCTTTTACCTCTATTGAGACCTTTCAATAATAACTTTAGACGAAGGGATCAAGTGTAAAGTCTTGATGTTCATCGTATAGTGCTCAGCATTATCATTACTATTTTTATTGCTACTATAACTTTTAGATGACTAGCCAAAGATGGAAAGAGAAACCAATCCCAGTGGAGTCGCCAGAAATCTGTGGGCTCCAAAAATTCCATTTTGTATGTGTGATCCCGGCCTCTCCACGCCATCCGTCTATTTTTCTTTTAAAATGTTTGTATGATGATGACGACAGAGAGTTTTAACGAGATTAGGTTCCGGGGGAATTTTCAGAAGACAGATTGGGTATTAGATAACACACTACCCAGAGATTTCGCCCTCATTTAGTGAGGACTTTTTGATCTGAGTTCTGGTTTCCTATAGGCGCAAGCCCCTATAGCCCCTATAGTTAATTACCCCTCCTAATAACAAGAGAGAACTTTCGATTAAGGCTAGTCGTTCAAGCGTTCACATAGGTTATGAACCTATCGTATAATAGCAATAATTTTAGGGTTTGAATTTTGGATTTAAATTTTAAAAATTGGAATTTGAAGTTTATCACCATAAACTTAAAACTGGTGGTGGGGTGAAGGAAGACGAGCCCGATCAAGATCCCATGGTTCCGTCGTCCCGGGCTGTCATAATTCCTGGTCTACTTAGTCAGAGGAGGTAGTCGACCCAACCTAACAGAAGGCACCTTGTCGGCAACCATGGGTTGCTTCGTCCAAGAATACCTTGTAGACCTGGGTTGATGTTTGTCTAAGGGGATATAGCTGAATCCACCTTAGCTTAAAGAGGGCTTTATGCCTATCAAATATACCCTATGATTCATAACTCAAGGGTTTAACGCCTTCAGGGAACATACGGGTTTTGGCCGTGATCGTAATATAATGGTACCATTTTACGGCAAAACCATCCGATCAGAGGGCACGTGCTACGTCCCTGTTGGCAAAAGACTGTTTGAGGATGAATCGTAGTGATACACCCGACATAACATTTGCTCTTTGTGAGCTAAGGTTAATTTCAAATTTATCACCCCCGACAAATGGTTGCGGGAGGTGGATGATTTTTAGCTTTTAGTTTTTAGGTGATTGATTTTTTTTTCAAAAATTTGGATTTTTGTTGGATTTGAGATTTGAGATTTGACCCCTCCGGTTGAGATTTCCAGTCAACACGACCATCATCGGGGTGATTTTAAAATCACTTGTATTTTTGTAGGATTTTGAGAGACACTTTGTAATTCAAGTTATGTCAACTCTGGTCCTTTCAAGGAGGAGGATAAAACTTGAATATTAGACCCGCGCATCATTCTCGAATCGTTGGATTTAAGACTTAGATATAACAATCGGAGCACATGCGAGTTATAGTATTTGACCCTGCACAGCATTCTCGGACAATGGTGTTTGTAACTTTAATGCCCTGATCGGAGCACATGCAGGGGTATATTTAGTTTAAGAGATCATATTTAATACATAAGGGGGAATTTTGAAATATTTGAATATGATCCATTGCTCAAGTGATTTCGTTTAGAAAATGGCATAGGATTTCATTTAAGGGATTGCGAATGCCTTCTGTCCACTTGTATACATGTTGCGGATCCGGTGGCGTTAAAACTTTCTAGATTTCACTTATTGCATTTAGTTTGTTTCGACTCTTATAATTGTCACTTAGCACAGCTCGTAGAGGGTATTTGCTCAATCGCCACTACTTGATCATGCTCGTAGAAGAATTATCTTTCTTGCTACAAATCCACCTATTCTTTCCCGCAAGTAGACTAATTTGTTCGATACAATTTCCTTGTCCTTTGACATTTTGCTTACAGTTGATACACCGGGAGTGCAACTCTTCTTCTACGGCATTCGTAGAGATTTAAATTTGATTTATTGTGTATCATCTGATGTTCACCTATAGGTAGTATGTGGTGTGTATAACTAATCTTCCACAACCCCGTAGAAATCTGCATTATGATTGGCTTGAAGATCTCTAAAATTCCAATGGGAAGTCCATGTTATTGATTGGTTGTGATTATGTTATCCCTTCAATTTGGTCTCTGCTTGCAAGGAAGGTTAATGTGTTCGTCGCATTTCAAAACTTTCTTCTTATGGGATAGGTGCATATACTTGCATAATTGATTCATAGATGAGTTGCGTTTACTACATCTCCCTCATTCCCCTTTGTTGGTGATTCATTGAATCCATAGCACATGAACTTCCTTAGTCTACAAAAGATTGAAGTATTTTGTTTGTAGATTATTGTTGATTGGAGAGAAGTCATATTATTCATTGTAAGGATTATACCAAATCATTTTTGAGTGCAAGTATAATTCAAGTTTGAGTTTGAGTCCAATATCATTTGATCGAATTTGAATTTTAATTTGATTCTATGTTTGAATCGAATTTGAATTTTAATTTGATTTTATATTCGAATTAAGTTCAAATCAATTTTTAACTTTTAGTTAAGTCCTTTGTTGTTCACTGAAAATTTCGGCAGCCTCTCGGCGTCTCCTCCCCACCGAGGGAGAAATCGGGACGGCACTGTCGTAGTTCTTCCTACCCGGACCTAAGGTCGACGGCGTAGGATCTTCGATTTCAAACCATCTCACCAGGATCTAAGATCGACTGCGTGAGGTCTTCAAATTTTAAAACTATCTGCCCAGATTAAAAATCAACGGCGCAGGTCTTCAATTTCAAACCATCACGATCGGACCTAAGGTACGACGGCTGGGATCTTCGACACCTGTTGAAATCATCTTTTATTTCATTTTATTTTATTCTTATTATATATATATATATATATATATATATATATATATATATATATATATATATATATATATATATATATATATATATATATATATATATAAACAGAGAAAGGAAGGATCGGGGAAGAGGATCAGGTAGAGAGCCCGATCGGCTAGGGCCGAAGGCGGAGCCACGCACGGGGAAGGGCGTCGACGGGTCATGGCCGGCTGTCGGTAGGCTGGTCAGCGGCGGATCTGGCCGGAGAAGGCTAGGGCACGATGAGTAGGAGCCGGCGGGATGACTAGAGGCGGCGTCGAGTTTGGACGGACTTGGGAGCACAGTCGCCGGGATGAGGATGCTTGGAGGCCAGGAAGGAGTTCGCAGAAGGCAATGTCAGAGGCGACGACGGTTTGAGTCGTCTGATGGAGTGAATATCGAGTGCAGGAGATCGGGATCCCTGAGGTAAGTCCCCCCCCCCCCCCCCCACTTTTTTTTCTCTGTGTGATTTTTGTGTGTCAGTCTTTGTAACCGAATGAGAGAGGGATTTTATGTCGTGAGTGAGGCGGTGGGTGAGCGGTTGTTTTGTTTGGGGCTTCAGTCGGTGGGGAGCGACAGTTACAGTCAACACAATCCTTTTAAAGTGATCGGTATGAACGAAAGAAAAAATTTTCGCTCTTTATCTTCCCCTTTTGTCGGTTGTTGTTCGATTTCGTTGCTTCGCAAGAGGCGAAGAGATTACACGGTCTCTTCTTATGTTCCCTCGTTGCTGTTCGGCTTCGTTGATTCGCAGGAGGTGCAGAGATTGCACCGTCGATTCTTCGGCTCCCTCATCACCGTCCGACTTCGTTTCCTTCGCAAGGAGAGCAGAGATCGCACGAGTCAGCCCTTTGACCCCTTCGTTGTTGTCCGACTTCGGCCCCCCATCGCCGTTCGAATTCGCCCCTTCGGTTCCATCGGGCTGTTCGATTTCGGCTCTCCCCGTGGCTGTTCGACTTCGCTCTTCACAGGAGGTGCAGAGATTGCGTGAGTCGCTTCCTCGGCTCCTTTGTCCCTGCCCGACTTCGTTGCTTCGCAGAGGGTAGGGATTGCGCGAGTCGCTTCCTCGGCTCCTTGTTGCTATCCGACTACTTCGTAGGAGGAATAGAGATTGCACGAGTTGCTCCGTCGGCTCCTTAGTGGTTGTCCGATTGTGCTCCTCTCTCTTTCTCTCTTATATTATATATAATAATATAATTGTTATATATTATATTATAATATATATTATATAATTGTTATATAAATATAATTAAAAATAATATGATATTATATTTTAAATTATATTTATATAAAATATAAAAGGAGAAGATTGAATTTCAAACAGTTGTCGAAGACCCCGGGCCGTCGTACCTTGGGTTAGGTCGGGATGGCTTGAAATTGAAGTCCCGCGCCATCAATCTTAGATCTGGGCGGATGGTTTTACAATTCGAAGACCCGCGCCGTGATCTTAGATCCAGGCGGATGGTTTTAAATTTGAAGCCCCTGTGTCATTGATATTAGATCTGGGCGGGATGAAACAAAATTCGAAGACCTCATGCAATCGATCTTAGATCATGGTGAGATGATTTAAACTCGAAGACCCTACGCCGTTGACCTTAGGTCCGGGTAGGAAGAAATTACGGCCGTGCCGTCCCGATTTTTTCCCTCGGTGGGGAGGAGACGCCGGGAGGCTGCCGAAATTTCCCGGGAAAATTATAAAACTTCTTTTTTGGACCAATTAGGGAAAGTCAAATTTAAGTAATCGATTACAACTAAAATTGATTAATTGAATCATTTAAATTAATTAATCAAGATAAATTAAGTCAAAATAATTAATTTTGATTAGCAAAATTGATTTAATAAAAAAATCCGAGACCATTTTTTCATATTCGAGAGTAAAATTTAAATCAAGGTGCTCTTTTTTTTTTGAGAAAATTGATTTTGATTAATTTGAGAAATTAAAAAAAATGTGTAATAAATGAAAGCTTGGGGGGGGGGGATTCCACTAATTAATATATACAACAACAATTCTCCAACTCACAAATTGTATAAACTCTCCAACAATAATTCAAATTCAAATTCCCACATTTTCCAACAATAACTCAACTCTATCAACTTAAACTGAACTCCTTTGTATGCTCTCCAAAGATCCCTTATACGAGCTCCTAGAGCTACTTGTGGGCTCTATCCTCTGCAACTGCAATCCTCGGCTATCGCAATTACTGTCTACGAACACCTGCAAACAAACAAATGAAGAGTCAGTACATCATAAATAAATTGAATAAATGCTGATAAATTTAAGCTACTGCATGTAGAACAAAGTACTGAAAAACAAAAAAAGGTAAGTACTGAAAAACTAGTAAAGTAATAGTGCTACAAAAACAGGTAGAGCAGTGGGCTACTGTAGTAGGAAAAAAACTACGAGCACAAAATAAAACAACTAAAACATTAACACCAATGTTAAAACTCTGAAATATCAAAATCACAAAAAACCAACTGAAAACCCCGGTGGTCTAGTTTCAAACAACTATTGTCCACTCAAACAATCAAATTCAAATCATTGGGCAACCTTGTTTATAAGAACTTGGTTGTAAGACCCACTACCCGGCAACTTTCAAGGGAATCTCGTAAGCCCGACCTTAGGATAAAGTTTTAGGTAAAATTGACCTAACTCCTAATCCCTAATTAAAACTACCTGACTACTTCTAATAGAAGTCGTAAGTCTAACATCTGAGAAAAATGTTTAGGTGATAATACAACCCGGCCTAGACCCCTCACTCGGGCATCCTAGCCTATAGAGTTAGGTTGTAAGACCCACCAACGGGCCATTTCTAAGTGAAGTCATAAGTCCCATGTGTTAGGAATACTTTTAAAATAAAGTACAATAACCCTAACGCTCCTACAAATAACCAAGCAACTTCTAAAGAAGCCACCGAATCTTCCAATCAACCTTCCAATTAAAATTTAAGGGCATCCTAGTCTATAAGATTAGATTGTAAGACCCGCTAACGGGTAACTTCTAAGTGAAGCCGTAAGACCCACACTTTAGAAAAATTGTTAAGTAAATAATAATAATCCTAAAACTCAAATAATCTAATTCAAACCTATGGGCATCTTAATTTAAAGGGATTAAGTTGTAAGACCCACTTTTTTCAGGCTACTTCCTAAGGGAAGCCATAAGTCCTATCCATATTATTAAAACCTCCAGGCAACCTTGCTGTAGAGTTAGGTTATATGACCTATCTTTTGACAACTCATAAATAGAGCAGTAAGCCTCATTCCAAATTTAAATCCTTGAGCTACTTTCTATTAAAGTCATAAGTCTTAATCTAAATCTAAATATCTGGGCTACTTCCTAAAGAAGTCATAAGATCCGCTCTAATCCAAACTCCGGGATTACTTCTAAATGAAGTCATAAATCTCCAAACAAAATAAATTTTTGGATATTCTAATAGATATAAGCCTCAAACCCCAAACAAAAAAATTAAAAAACTAAAACACATATTTAACCACTTCAGTTTACACGGGATCCCTAAGAGCAGGTAACCCATGGCTGCTAATCAGATTTCATGAACACTACAGTCAATGATTGTTAGAGTTGGTAGACTATACCCGGGGCGACGGAATCATGGGATCTTGATCGGGTTTACCTCCATTTTTCCCCACTATTGAGACTAAAAATATCTAAAATTATTTCATCCTTAATCGAGAGTTCTCTCTTACGTATTAAGAGGGATAATTAACTATGAGTGCTTGCGCTCATGGGAAGTAAGGATCTCAGATCTTTAAACCCTAACACTACCTTCAGGGAAAATCTGGTTAACTACAATCTGACTTAAGAGAAATGGAATCCTACGACTGCAAAACGGGATTCATACATGTGTGCCATTTTTCTTGAGCCAACATTATTTTCTTAATTTTTTTAAATGCTTGAATGGATTTAAGCAGTCTGGAATACATGAGAGCTTTGCTCTATTTTAGCTTAGAAATCTATTCACATAGTCGAGAAGAGCACGCCTTTTCATGGAGGAAAAAAATCATCAAGATAAGCCACCCAAGGCAACTTATTTGAAATCTATCTTTAGAAAAAGTAGAATGGTAATGTCTCTTGCTAGCATTAGTAAAGTTTGTCCTCTTATGGCCTGATTTGATTGGTCCATATGTCTAGGTACTCATGATGCACTAGATTGTTTTTCAAGGGCTACTATAACGTCTTAAATTTATCTGGCCCATTTTAATTAAAATAAGATAAGCATTAGTTCATTCCTTCTAAATTTTCTTTAGTCATGTGTTTCACATCAAAAGTTTTGCTTGATCAGAAGGGAATTTTGTGGGCACTAAAAATTTATGCCCTGGTCTCTCCTCGCCTGCTTTTATTGACGGGAAATTTTCAAAAGGCATAATGATTTTAGATAAGACACTGCCCAGATATTTTATCCTCATTTTGCGAGGACTTTATATTCTGAGTTCTTATTTCCTATAGTCGTAATCCTCATAGTTAATTACCCTTTCAGATAATGAGAGAACCTTTGATTAATGTTAGTTATGAGATAGGCACTGAGTACCCAACATATAGTAGGAGCAACTTTAGGGATTTGAATTTTGGAGTTCATGATTTGAAATTTATCATCATATACTTAAAACCAGGTGATGGAGAGAATGATGATGAGCTCGATCAATATCCCATGGTTCCGTCGTCCCGGGTTTTCATAGTCCTTGGTCTACTTAGTCAGAGGTGGTAGTAGACCCAACCTGACAGAAGGAACCCTGTCGGTAACCATGGGTTGTTTTGTCCTCAAGGACACCTTGTAGGCCTAAGGTGGATGTTTGTCTAAGGGGATACATTTAAGTCCAGCTTAACTGACAAAATGGCTTTATGCCTATCGAGTATATCCTATGATTCATTACTCAAGGACTTGAAACCGTTATGGAACATACATGCTTTGGCCATGATTCTAATATAGTGGTGTCATTTTCCAGCAAAACCACTCAATCAAAGTGCACGTGCCACGTCCCCGCTGACGAGAGATTATTTGAGAGTGAATCTTAGTGATACACCTGATATGACATTCACTCTTATCGGGCAGATTTGTAATTATCCGTTTGTTTGTTAACCAAAGTCAGATATCCTTTCGAGGAGGATGAAACTTGAAATATATGACCGCATAGTATTCTTGGACTGTTGGATTTAGGAATCAGATGTGAGATTGGAGCACATGCGGGATGCGCTTCATTTGAAAATAGAATTTTATATTAGTGAGCATTTTACCCACTGCAACATTCTTAAATATTTGTGTTTTCAATTTTAACATGTTTGTTGGAGCACATGCAATATGTATTTCATTTGAAAATAGAATTTAATATTAGGGAGCATTTAACCCCCCGCTCAACATTCTCAAACATTTGTGTTTTCAATTTTATCATGTTTGTCGGAGCACATGCGGGATATATTTTATCATATAGATCATAACTATTATTGGGGTATTGCCTTTTGTCCGCTTATACAAATGAGTTGTTGATATGGTGGCTTAAAGATAAATTAGGTTTCAATTGTAATACATATAAGATATGTTGTTTAATTCATTTTGTCTCTTTCAGGTTATCATATCATTAAACATAGCTTGTAGGGAATGTTTGTTTAATAGGCACTAGCGATTTTTTTTTTTTTTTTGCAAGTTTGTGGTTTCAAGCGGGAGGCACGCATGGTGGAACAATCAAGAGAGGAAGGTCGGGCTGGGATCGGTTAAGGTCAATATCGCGTGTGGCTGGAGGGCTTGTGCTTTGGTTCTTGCGCGCGAAGTCTGGTCGAGCGTGGAGTGGGTCCTGAGTGGCAGATAGGGAAGGGAGAGTTGAGAGAACCGTCGGTGAGAGTTCCTTTTAAGTGCGTGAGTTCGAATGAGAAGAGTCGGCGAAGGACTTTGCTGGGGTTTTTAGCCCCGTGTGATGGGTTTAGTGGGTAGTTGTTAGATCGTGTGTGAGTGGGGCAGTGGGAATGTCATTTAGCCAATTGGGAGCCGGTCCTGTGGTCAACAAATTTATGGCTGAAGAATTAGTAACTTATTTTTAGATGTTTTCCAGCATAAATCCAAAGTATCTTTGTGCTTGGTATGCATCAGGACTAGGAATGGCGAATAAGTCATGATTCAAGTCAAAACTTCATCAAATTTAAATTTTTTTACACTCTTAACACAATTAGCGTGGATATATGCTATAGACTACAAGCCTGGTCATTTTTATGGAGATCCAATTTATTTCTGTTTTTCAAAAAATTTTCGGGATTTGATTTTGATTTAATAAAGACCCAAAGGATCTTGCACCATCATCATCACATGAGAATTATGTAATTTAGTTGAAATTGGAGTCAAACAATGACATTTATGATCTAAACAGTCTAAAAATTGGGCGAAAAGCAAACGTAAACATAAAAGGTCTTGATTTCTGAGCTTATGCTTGGGCATGCATTGGTGCCTTACAGCCCCAGGCTCCAAGTGGCCCAACCCTTGCGTTGAAGCACTAATTTAGGCCTCATGTTAAGGCTTTTGCTTTCTACCTTCTCCCTTGCAAAATTGGCCTGATTGTGCTATTGAGAAAATTCCCAATTTTCCTACTCGGTATGAAGCGTACTTAATTTGAGCCAAAACAGACTTGATGGCAACAATATTGTGAGTGAAAATTTCTTTAGGAGTAAGAGATTGGAACATAGGAGTAGAAAAGAAAGACATGTTGGCCGGAGGCAAATTTTCAAGCATGTTTATTAAAATATTGACTCAACTAAAAAAAAAAAGTTTTAGCTTAGTTGCTTGGCTAAATTTAGGAAAATTTATAGGGAAATTTTTTGAATTGAACTGACTGAGCCCTGACCGAACTTGGGCACTCGTTCAATTTTTCTAAATTACCTTGAGGTCATGCTTGATCAGAAAGAGATTTTTTCCATCCCGACAAGCTTAAGCTCACATGAATGACCAACAACACTAGATAAAGAGCCGTAGTTTGCTCTTTGGTCTTCTTCGGTTATGAGCTTATATTTCCCTTCCCAAGATTTTCACACAAAACTGATTTGTATTTTGCTAAAATCGTTGAAGCCTCTTCAACTGTACAAGAAAACTAATTGATATTGCACTTAAGAACTTAATTGAAATTGCAATGGCAGGTTGGCAAAGGAAGGATTTTAATGGAGGGTGAGACTGTAGCTCTTCTTGGATATGGAACAGCAGTTCAAAGCTGTGTGGCTGCTGCTGGTCTTATTGAACACCATGGTTTGAAGCTAACTGTGGCAGATGCTCGATTCTGCAAACCACTGGACCAGGCTCTTATTCGTAGCCTCGCAAAATCCCACAAGGTTTTGATAACAGTTGAAGAAGGATCAATTGGTGGTTTTGGTTCACACGTTGCTCAGTTCATGGCTCTTGATGGCCTTCTTGACGGCAATACAAAGGTAAAATGTTATAAGGCTTATAGCAGTTTAAAACATGTATAATGAATTGAATTTGAATTCAACTTGTTTATATGAGTGCAGTGGAGACCAATAGTTCTTCCAGATCGATATATAGACCATGGATCACCTGCTGATCAATTGTCCGAGGCTGGCTTGACACCTTCCCATATTGCTGCTACCATTCTTAACATCCTTGGCAAGACAAGAGAGGCATTGGAAATTATGTCATAGTAGTATCTTTTCTCTGCCTTGTATTATGTAGAGGTATATGCAGTGTATGTAAATTACATCTGCCATGTAGCAATAGTATTCATCTTCAAATAACCCCATTTGAGAAACATTTGAGATGTAGCAATGTATGATATGAATAGTTCTCATCATGAACTCTTATGTTCAGATGTTTATATTGAGATATTTTGCTCATTAACTTTTGATGATTTTCTTAATGCTACAACAACAACTTCAAGCCTTCATCCCACTACGTGGGGTTGGCTACATGAACTCTTTTTCTCCATGTGTCATGTTAATAGTCAAATTCTCAATAAATTTAATAAAGAAATGTCATTTTAGAATCAAGTCTTTTTAGGCCTATTTTTATCTTTATTAACATAAATTAAATTTAATGCATCTACTTTCCTAATCGGGTCATCGGAAGGTTGTCGTTTTATATGACTAAGCCATCTAAGGCAACTATCTCTAATCTTCTTTTTAATTGAAGCTACTCCAACTTTTTTATGTATATGTTTATTTCATATCTTGTCTCTAAGAGTAAAGCCACTAATCCACCTGAGCATCCTTGTAACAATTAATTTAATGTTATGCTTCTCTTTTAATGATTAATATTCTACACAATAAAGCATTACATGTATCAAAACGATCTTATAGACTTTAAAGTTTACTTTCATAATTCAAGTTTACTTTCAACTCCCTTTTTAGTCTTATCAATATGAAGAATATCATCAGTAAAAAGCATACTCTACGGTACAATCTCTTGCAAATGCCTAGTGAGAACATCCATGACTAAAACAAAAAGGATTAGGGCTTAAGTTGATCATTAATGTAATTCAATTGAATAGGAAAATGCTTGGTCAAATCACCTTGTATTTGGACACACCTAGTAACTTTTGCATACATATCCTTAATGACTTGAATATTAGCATTATTAACCATTCATAGCATTGCTCTTGAAACTTTATAGCTTTCCATAGCACTTCTCTTGGAATTTTATCATATTGCTTTCTCTAAATTAATAAATATTAGATGTAGATGCTCCTTATTCTCTTTATACTTCTCCATCAAACATCTCAATAAATGTATAGCTTCTATAGTAGACCTATTCGGTATGAATCCAAATTGATTTTGAGAAACATTAGTATTACGCCGCAACCTATGCTCCACAACTCTCTCCCATAGTTTTAAAGTATGATACATTAACTTAATTCATCTATAATTCGCACAATATTGTATATCATCTTTATTCTTAAAGATAGGAATCAATACACCCATTCTCACTCATATAACATCTTTTTAGTCTCAAAAATAATTTTGAAAGTTTAGTAAATTAAGAAATTCCTTCATCTCCTAAAAATTTTCACACCTCTATTGAAATATCATCAAGTCCAATCGCTTTTCCACACTTCATTTTCTTTAAAGCATCTCTAACTTTGATTTTACTAATCCATTGATAAAACTAAAAATCTTTACTTTTATTTAGAGTGCTTTGGTCACTAAAGTCATTCATATTCTCACAATCTTTATTAAAATGTTTAGCAAAATATTTCATCCACCTTTGTTGAATATCCTTATGTAATAATCAAAATTTCAATGTCGCGTCTTGCTAAAAAAGAAAGATGGAAGAGAGAAGATTTTTTAAGGCTTTTACATATGTTAATTTTATTCAAATATTTCTTTTATTTATTTTAAGTAACTCAAATCTTATTTAGTTTTTAATACTTTTTATTATTTTATATGTTTTCTTGTATGATTATTTATTATTGCATTTTGATTGTGGCATTTGCATAAACAAGAAAAGCTGGTTGTTAACACTATAAAAATGGTTGACTGTTAAAACATAATATCCTACGTAGGAGGGTGGGCCGACAAACTTTTCTTTTAAGATGATTTGTGGTATTATCCCGGTTGTAGCTTGTAACATATAGCTGATTATGCACATGGGTAGAGAGTGATGACCATTTATTAATTTAATGACGCCACCTGTAATGATAATTTATTAATTGATCATGATAATTGATTAATTAGATAAGTGATAATTGATATGACTGATGACAAATTGAGAATCAATTGAGGTAAAAGTTGTTGAAAATACCACGTTAAAACTGAATGTCCTACCTAGTTAAATCATATATTTGATGCATGCATACATTGTAGCACAGATGACATTGACAAATACATTAATATCATTGACAATGTTGGAAGCATTGATAATATATAAACAAATAATGCATAAGAAAAGATAAGATAAATTCTTTTATTTATTTGTAAATGGTTTTTGCACCGTTGTTTTAGTGATTTATTGAATTTTATAGTAATTATTGATTTTTAGATTCATTGTAATGATTTTCAGCTTTTATTATTAATCATTTTGAGTTTTGTTGATAATATTTGGTCATTAATTACATTGACTGTTATTGATTATATTAGACTGAGCATTTCATATTGATTCTTTAGTCCTTACATTGAAAGTTTTAATGAGTTTTGAATTACTACTAAGCTTTTGAGATCATTATGTATATTTCAATGATTTCAAGCTAGGAAACATATCATAACCAATTAGAGTGGGGTTAATAGAGGATGCAAGTTTTCTTTTGATTTTGTTTATATTTTTCTTTATTTTTTATAATCGAGAGTTTGTGGTTGATTAATGTTTGTACTGATCTCTTGGCTATTGCATATTGATTTTAAGAGAATGAATATTATGTAATATTTTGAGGTATGTAATTATTAGTTATTTTCATTGCATATAGATTTATTACTGTGATGATTTATAGAAGCTTTGATTGATTAATTAAGAAGATAAAATAAATAATTATAAGGCAATACAAATTGGTATCAGAGCGATAGTTGGAAGAAGTAGATTGTAAATAGAGATATAAGAACTGATTTATGATTTATGAGTTTGAAAGAAGTTAGGTAGTATATATTTATAATTTTTGCATTTAATTGATTGAGTTTGATGAGTTTTTATTTGTTATTTATTTCGATTCGATTTGAGTTTTAATTTTAATATTGATTTTGTACTTAAATCCTTAATAGAAATGTCAGAGATGTTATTTTTTAAGGTGGATAGATTATAATAATCTGAATGTTAGCATCATGCCTTGTTAAAAAAGAAAGAGGGAAGAGAGAAGGTTTTTTAGACTTTTGCATTCGTCAATTTTATTCAGAAGTTTCTTCTATTTGTTGTAACTCAAATCTCATTTTATTGTTTAATGATTTTGATTACATTTAAAACAAAATTTATTATTTCCTACTGCATTTTGATTGTAGCATTTGCATAAACAAGAAAGGCTAAAATGGATTGGCTGTTAAAATATAATACCCTGCATAAGACGGTGGGCTGACGAACTTTCCTTTAAGAACGATTTATGGTGTTATCATGGATGTAGCCTATAACAAATTATCGATTACATCGATGGATAGAGAGTGACAACTCTTTATTTATTTAATAATCCATTGAATTTTATATTAATTGTCAATTTTTAGATTCATTGTAATGATTTTATCATTTTATTATAGATCATTTTGAGTTTTATTGATAGTATTTGATCATTAACTATATTGACTGCTATTGATTATATTAGAATGAACATTTCATATTGATTCTTTAATTATGTGATGAAAACTTTAGTGAGTTTTGGATTACTATTGGGTTTTTGAGCTCATTATGAGGATTTTAATGATTTTAAATCAGAAAAGGGGTTAGGGCCAGTTGGAGTGAGGTTGGTAGAGATCATCATATTTTCTTTTGATTTAATTTATATTTTTCTTTATTTTTTGTAATCAGGAGTTTGTGATAGATTAGTTATTGTATTAATCTCCTAAGTATTGTATATTAATTTTAAGAGAATGAATATTCTATAATATCTTGAGGTATGTAATTATTTCTTATTTTCGTTGGATATAGATTTATTACTCTGATGATTTATAGAAGCACTAGTTGACTAATTAAGAAGATAAAATAAATAATTCTTTTAAATTTGATTCTGGGGTGTTACACCTCTACTAATAAAAAAAAATTTAATCTTCATCCTTAATGTACTTCACTTGAACTAAATTCTTATTACTCATATCTCTTTGTTTGACTAATTTATACGTATATTTTTTGCCCTCCTTAGTATGTAATATATTATATAAATTATTAAAAGCTAAAATCTTTACATCGCATATTGCTTTCTTTGAATCCTTACGGGCCTCTTTATATCATTCCCAATTATTATATTTTTTTACATTTAAATCAAATTTTATAATAAATTTCCTTATTTTTTACCTTTTCTTGCTTATTTTGATCCCATTGTCAACTATTTTAACAATTTGAAGCTTTTTCCTTTGATACTTCAAGCATATTTTTTGCAATATTCTTAATATCACTAGTTATTTTTTCTCATATAACATTAACTTCCTCACGCATAGACAAAATCTTAAGATTTAAAATTTTATTCTTAAAAATATTTTTGTTAATATTTTTTAAATGCTCTCTTCTAATCCTATACTAATATTTTATTTTATGCCCATTCATCTTAAAGTCTAAAATTAATAAGCGATGTTGGATACATAAACTTTCACTTGAAATAACTTTACAATCTAAACAATATATTTTTCTTATAAGATTAATTAAAGTATGAGAGTCCAAGGACTAGAATGTTAATAAACTTTTAAAAAATTGTCTAATAATAAGTATTAAAACATTAAGATTTAAACTTGAAAGTAAATATCCTTTGGCTTTGAACAAATAAAATCTAAATGTTAGATGAATCAAACTTATATCAAGCTTAGAAAATATCCAAACCACACAGTAGCCTTTCACACACTGTAGACTACTTGCTAGGATAACCAATTTTAGCTGTAACTTAGGCCATTGCTATTTTATAATAGCAATCATTCTACAGTGTTCCAAAAGAGATTGTGTGGTTTGGATATTTCCTAAGCTTGATATAAGTTTGATTCATCTAGCATTTAAATTTTATTTGTTCAAAGCTAAGGAATATTTACTTTCAAGTTTAAATTTTAATGTTTTAATGATTATTATTAGACGAATTTTTTAAAAAAGTTTAACAACATTATAATACGTACACTCTCATAGCTTAAATAATCATTCGATCCTTAAAGCCTTAAAAAATCCAATGCACTTATGCTCTCCAAATGGAATCTAACATAAGGTATGAAGGCTCCCATCATTGGTGACCTATTATTAATTACTTAAGTTAAGCAACAACTACATTTATTTACATCAGGGCTATGAGATTTATTTTACACTCCTTATAGCTAACTTAATAGCATTATAGGCCTAGGTTACCACCATTTATCTCATAATTTATATTTGATTTAATTTACTAATTTAGATTAAAACAGTTGATTTGTTAACTAATTTGTAAAATTGTTATTTAAATTAAGTGGCCATTGCCTTTATTTACATTAAAGCGGTGAGGTTTATTTCACTCTATTTGGGGTCAACTTAATAACATTATAAGCCTAGGTTACTCACCAATTACCTAGTTTTAAATTAATCTTATAATATTTTAATTATTGATTAACTGATTTTAATCCATTAAGTTACTTGATTCTTTTTGCATGCTTTAGATTTTGTTGAATTCAATAGGTTTTTATGATTTGTATTATTAAATGTCTTTGAATTTGGGTTGGCTTTTTTATTCGTTATAGACTTTGGATGTTTTATATTTTTAATAATATATTTTTAATAAATACTAAATTTTATTATTGATTGAATATAATTGAGTTTGGGTGAAATGGATTTTTTTTGAATTAGTTATGATTTTTATAAATTGGACCCATTAATTGATTTATTTAATTTCTTAATTAGAGGGGTTTTGTGATTTCTTTACCAAAACAATTTCAAACCTCTTGAAATCTCTCCCAAATGTCAATAATGACTCTCGGGGTGATTTTAAGTGTTTAGGATCATTTTAGTATTTTGAATTATTCAATTTAATTAATTATTACTTTTCCTTAATTTTGAGCAATCTGGGCCTTAGTTTGTATTTTTAGATTTTTAATTGAATTAATTAAGAAACTAGGTCCATTATGTAAGTGAAATTTGGGATTACTAAATGTTGGACCAAATGATATCCAATTGCAACAAAATTTGAAATGTGGACCGCGCGCCTAAGGTTGATAACTTAATCACCTAATGCACATACATTTATGCACTTAAGGATTTATTTTAGTCAAACAAGTCAAGAGAATGGGTGCAATCATAGGCTTCTAACCCTAAAGACCAGACACAATCAAACCATAGAATGTCAAAACCTAAATCCCATTGGAAAGGTGGCTAAGCCAATTTGAATTCATGGGTTAATTTCTAACCCATGAATTTAACTTGATCAAATAAAGCCTAAAATGCTTTAAACATGGATGATTAATTTTGGGCATGCCAAAAATATGTCAAAAATCAATCCACCAAAGTCCTAAACCATGTTGAGTTAATTAGGATTTGTAATTCCTAAAATACCTTAGGGAGCATTTCTGAAATTACCTTTCCAATGGGAGGGGTTCAGTGGGTCGGTGTTTGCTCACAAGTCTTTACGAGTTTTGGATTGAGATGGATCATGCAAGTGTGGTGGGATGCAAATATTCAGTCGAGGCATGCCACATGCATAGAGAGAGAGAAGGCGATAATGTGAGATTGGAAGACAGGTGTGAGTAATATACCCTAGATCGGTGTTTGCTCACAAGTCTGGCATTCCTAGTAATATACCCTTTTATACACATCATCATTTAACAATAAAATTCAAAACATATCTCTAACATCAAATTAAAGATACATAGTGTTTTCTATTCATTAATCTCACCAAAAAAACTACCAACCATAAATGAATTATTGCATACTAAAAATTTTGTGGAGATAGAGTGAGAATATTTTGTGTTAGGATTGCACAAAGATCATCACACACCAAAATAAAAGAAATTCACTATATACATCGAAGCTTTTATGCGAAAAAACTTATAAAGAGAAAAAAATTATGGGGCTTAGCTTAAATGAAATAACTCACTATGTAAATAGAGATTACATAAATTCACTATTTCCTTCATTTGGAGAGAACAAGATTACAAAGTATGGATCATTGGCCTTACCTCTCATGGATGCAGTTAAGAATGCTAGAGAAGACTCATGTTGTAATAGCTTAAATTCTTAACTATTAAGATATTGTCTTCTTTGACTTAAGTGTCTCAAGGTTTTGTCCTGTTGGTATAACTTCACAAGAAATTTTCCATCGCAAAATTTATCAAAGATGAGCACACTTATCTGCAAAATTTCTTAATGAAATTTCAATAATTACATAAAAAAGAGTTGATGTTTAAGAGTTTATTTTTCTTTAAGGAGTTTCACAATCTTCCCCACTCTAGTAACTGACATCCTCGTCAACATATTTATTAATGTTTTAATCGATTGTTTTATTTCTACTAATATTTATATTGATAAAAGAAATTAGAGAACTCTTATTGTTTATTAAAATATTTAAAAAAAAAAAAAAAAAAGAATTCTTTCAAATTAGATTATGGTATATCACACATGCCATGTGTTCAATTCTCATGGAGTGGAGAAATAAGGATGCACGATGATGTATTTCGCCGTGTTCAAGTATGGGTGTTGTGTATAGCACCTATAAGTGTAGATTTTATGTCAACTATGTCAAGAAAGACATATATATGGACATTTTGGTGGGTCCTTACAGAAAGGAACATAAAAAAAAAAACTCCATGTCGTGTAAAAAATGTGTATATGGATTTAATAACATGACTAAGCTGCTCACTTACCTTGCATGGGTCAATGACTAATTCATAAGGTGGACAAAAGAAGAATTTAGAGTGCATTTTTGTATAAGAGGAGAGAAAGAAAGATAGAGATAAAGAGAGCATTGATAAAGGGAGGGTGATGAGTTTAACCAAGGGAGTTACAAGAGGAATTAGGCAACTTTGTCTATGTTGAATGGATTTTGTGGTGGAAGTTGAAAGAGCATTGTGGCTATCTTCAAAAGAACATTTGCTACATGTTTGGCTGCTCTTCTTTAAATACAAAATGAACTCCAACCCTAAACCCTAAACAGAGGCCAACACATGCTTAGCCAAATCTTTGGAAACTTTTTTTCTTTATTCAATTGAATCAGCTTGCCAATAATCTCTCAGAAAAAAAGAAAATAGTGCCCTTAATAGCTCACCATGCACAGGCTTTTTATTTTATTTTTTTTTACTTTTGTTCCTTAAAACTTACGAAAATTTTGAACCACCTTCAACAAAAAAAGAAGTAAATCATATCATCAAACATTAAAAAGCTATTGAAAGACGTTACCGCAAATTTAGAACTAAGAAATAAATAAAGGATAGCTATGCGAATTTCTTAATTCACAAAGAATATATCTTATACCAAGAGAAATTAGAAAGAATGACAATACATTTTCTCATTATCATGATTATCCCTAAATAAATATTTCACAGTAAATATGAAAATAGTGATCTTAGGCTTCCTTTGAGACGACTATTATACTTGTTGCGTGTTAGAAAATACGCGGCGGTAGAGTTTATGAATTTGCGTCCGAGCGTTGCACGTAAGTTTAACACACAAACAGGAAAAGAGATTGAACACCAAGGTTTTTACGTGGAAAACCCAAAAATGGGAAAAACCACGGGGCCTTGCCCAGTTGCAAATTTCCACTAGTGTTTTCGTAGGTTACAAATGGCGGATTTCGTCCCACAAGTCGGGATTATCCAAATACAACTTGTTTTCTTCCACTAAATTCACCAAGTCCTGCGAATTCCTAGCGTTCCCTGAAAATCCAGCAGAGTTCCGGCGTCTTCAGGCGGCAGGAAGAGCTCCGGCGGCGGTGGTCGAGGAGGTGAGGAATCTCCTATTCCCCTTTCTCCTTCTCCTTCTCTTCTTCTGCGAATTCTTGGCGTTTCCTCCAAATCCGGCAGAGTTCCGGCGTCTTCAGGCGGCAGGAAGAGCTCCGGCGGCGGTCGTCGAGGAGGTGAGGAATCTCCTATTCCCCTTTCTCCTTCTCCTTCTCTTCTTCTTCTCTCTCTTCACTTGAGCCCCTTGGTGTAGAATGAGGGCTCTATTTATAGTTTTTCTGGAGTGGCATAGCCCGTAAATAGGCGTGAGATCAAGGACGAATAGGGAGTGGTTTGAATGGACGGTCGATATCAAATCTTTTGATCATGCGCCGTTTGTTGGACATTTGATGGCCTTAATGATGTCGGAATTCGATGATCTTGGGCTCGTTGGATTCGTCTCATCGAGCCGCTCGATTCGAGTATAAGCTTGTCAAAATCAGAGACCGTTTGGTAACTCAAATTGCGGTTTGAACCTTCTAACAGCGCTTCGAACCTTTGATTCGGACTCATTTGGGCTCGGATTGGGTTGATCTTGGTGTCGTTGGGTTTGTATTTCCGAGACGCTCAGTTTGACTGTAAGCTCGCTGAAATCGGAGTTCATATGCTCCCGAAATTAATTTTTGAAGTTTCCAACTAGGTTTTGCCTCGAGATTCGTGCCCGATCAAGATGATTTTGCGATGCCGTATCAGTTGCCCCCCTATTTTCGGACGTCGTAGCTTCAGGGGTCCGAAAATATGTGTCACAAATTTCGGAAAATTTTTTCTGAGTGACTCAGGATTGATCGGGATTGTAGAAGCTCCGAACGGCTCCGAAAATGTCAAAATTGAGTCCGGAACGTCGAAAAACGGTCCCGGGGACCCCAAAAACGTCGAATTTGGACTTTTTGGGACGAAATTCGGCTCCAGAATGGACCGGGCAGCCGAACCGGCCGGACCGGCAGGCCGGCCGCCGCCGCTGCTGCCGGCGGCGCGGAACAACGGCCGCCGGTCACCCCGCGCGGAACCGCGGACCGCTCACGCGGTCCGCTCGCGCGGGCGTGCGCGATTCGCGCGCGCGGGAGGCCCCCCGCGGTTCGCCTGGACCGCTCCGCGGCCTCACTTGGCCGCTCCGCGGCAGCTGCCGCCGGCGCCTGCCGGCAACGCCGCGGTCCGCCTGGACCGCTCCGCGGTCTGCTTTGCCAGCCGCGCGTGGCTGGCCGCGATCCACGCGCAGGAGCCGCGGATTGCTCCGCTGGCCGCGCTCAAGAGGTGCGGCCGATGGCTGCACCGACCTAGTGGGCCCCATTTCGCGAAAAATGAAGTTTTTTGGCTATTTTTGGGTCCAAAAAATTCCCAAAAAATCCCAAAAAATCCGAAAAAATTCAGGAAAATTTCTAAAAATAGAAACATTTTAAAATGATTGTAACTTCTCCTCATTCTCTCAAAAACCTATAAATAGGCTTCCAAAATCTTTAGGAAACTTGCACCTTCTCCTCTCTTTCTCCCTCCGGTTTACTGGCGATAGAAACCTACGGGATTTCCTTTCTCCCCCTCCGGTTTACTGGCGATAGAAACCTACGGGATTTCCTTCCTCCCCCTCCGGTTTACTGGCGATAGAAACCTACGGGATTTCCTTTCTCCCCCTCCGGTTTTCTGGCGATAGAAACCTACGGGATTTCCTTCCTCCCCCTCCGGTTTACTGGCGATAGAAACCTACGGGATTTTCTTTCTCCCCCTCCGGTTTACTGGTGATAGAAACCTACGGGATTTTCTTTCTCCCCCTCCGAGCGGAGGTTTGCTGGCAATGGACGATCGAGTTGAAGCCCGTTAGTAGTCAACGATCGAGTGTGGAGCCAAAGGGGAGAGTTCGATAATACGTTGCAAATAGCATTCAAGCGAGAAGCCGATGGCGAGTAGCAGTCTGCCAACGAGGAGAAGTCCGACGACATGAAGAAGTCCGACGTCGGGTAGAAGTACGCCCTTGGGCAGAAGACCGACGAAAGTTCGTCGACGAGCAGAAGTCCGATGTCGGGTAGAAGTCCGCTCTGCTGACGAGCAGAAGTCTGACGTCGGGTAGAAGTTCAACGTCGGGTAGAAGATCGACGAGAATTCATCGACGAGCAGGAGTCTAACGACGAGTAGGAGTTTGCTGTCGGGTAGAAGTCCGCTGACGGGCAGAAATTCGACGACAGGGAGAAGTACGACGTTGGGTAGGAGTCCGCTAACGAGCAGAAGTCTGACGACGAGTAGAAGTCCGCTGACGAGCAGAAGTCCGATGTCGGGTAGGAGTCCGCTGACGAGCAGAAGTCCGATGTCGAGTAGAAGTCCGCTGACGAGCAGAAATCCGACGACAGGGAGAAGTTCAACGTCGAGTAAAAGACCGACGAAAGTTTGTCGACGAGCAGAAGTCCGACGACGAGCAGGAGTCCGCTGTCGAGCAGAAGTCCGCTGACAGGCAGAAATCCGACGACAGGGAGAAGTACGACGTCGGGTAGGAGTCCGCTAACGAGCAGAAGTTCGACGACGAGTAGGAGTCCGCTGACCAGCAGAAATCCGACGAAAAGTAGGAGTCCGCTGACGAGCAGAAGTTCGACGACGAGTAGGAGTCCGCTGTCGAGTAGAAGTCTGCTGACAGGCAGAAATCCGACGACAGGGAGAAGTTCAACGTCGAGTAAAAGACCGACGAAAGTTTGTCGACGAGCAGAAGTCTGATGACGGGTAGAAGTCTGCTGACGAGCAGAAGTTCGACGACGAGTAGGAGTCCGCTAACGAGCAGAAGTCCGACGACGAGTAGGAGTCCACTGACGAGCAGAAGTTCGACGACGAGTAGGAGTCCGCTGACGAGCAGAAATCCAACGAAAAGTAGGAGTCCGCTGACGAGCAGAAGTCCGATGTCGAGTAGGAGTCCGCTAACGAGCAGAAATCCGACGACGAGTAGGAGACCGCTGACAAGCAGAAGTTCGACGACGAGTAGGAGTCCGCTGACGAGCAGAAATCCAACGAAAAGTAGGAGTCCGCTGACGAGCAGAAGTCCGATGTCGAGTAGGAGTCCGCTAACGAGCAGAAATCCGACGACGAGTAGGAGACCGCTGACAAGCAGAAGTCCGATGTCGGGTAGAAGTCTGCTGACGAGCAGAAGTTCGACGACGAGTAGGAGTCCGCTAACGAGCAGAAGTCCGACGACGAGTAGGAGTCCGCTGACGAGCAGAAGTTCGACGACGAGTAGGAGTCCTATCCGAGGTTGTATGTCAGAATATTTGTTCGATGATATTAACCTGTATGGAAGAGATCGAGAGAATCCACCAAGGATGTAAGACCTATCCGAGGTTGTATGTCGGAGCCCTGCTCGACGACGTTAACTTGTGTGGATGAGGTCAGGAGAATCCACCAAGAATGTGAGACCTATCCGATGTTGTATGTCAGAACCTTTGTTCGATGACATTAGCATGTGTGGAAGAGGTCGAGAGAATCCACCAAGGATGTAAGACCTATCCGAGGTTGTATGTCGGAGCCCTGCTCGACGACGTTAACCTGTGTGGAAGAGGTCGAGAGAATCCACCAAGGATGTAAGACCTATCCGAGGTTGTATGTCGGAGCCCTGCTCGACGACGTTAACCTGTGTGGATGAGGTCAGGATCAAATCCCCCTGGGATTGATCGTCCGGTGATTGAGATACAATATGAATTGTGTATTCCTCGAATCACGGAGAAAGAGTTTGAGAAGTTTTTTCTTATCTTTCATAAGAGGAAAAATCATATCACAACAACATGAACATTCTATTACTGCATTACGTAAGCATAGTACAATAGTTCCCTGGTACGACTTATAAATTACAAAGTACTCAACACACAAGATCTTCGCACGGTGACAATACGACAACATTTAACTTGAAAGAAGATATTAGAGATATCAAAGTAACACTCTACTCAATATAAGAGTGACAACAAGACAAGTAATATTGCTAATACAAATACACAAAGTGTGTGATCATTCAATCTCTCCAACCATTTGAATATTATTCAATGGTTGTCTTTGTTGTTGACTTTGCCCCCCAGCGGAACGAGCTTCCTCTCGGGTTGGCGCATTTTTGATGAATTGTTGGAGATATCCTTGCCGGATTAGTCTCTCAACTTCTTCCTTGAGTTGCCAACATGCTTCAGTAGTGTGCCCACGGCTACGGTGGAAGTGGCAATATTGCTCCTGATTTCCGACGTTGGGCTTCAAAGGGTGTGGCCATTTCACATTCTCCTGATCTCGGATGGCCATTAATACATTTGATTGGGATGTATTAAGTGGTGTGTACTCCTTTTCTTGGCGAGGTCCTCGTCGTGGTGACGGAGACTTATGAGGTAGATTATTCTTCTCATGCTTTTTCTGCTGTGAGAAAGAATTATCCATCCCAGGTGCACCTTTGCGCTTCCCGCTGATTTGCTCAAACTGTTTCCTGTGAGCATTTATAGCTTCATCCGCAGAGATTTGTGCCTCCACGCGATGGATCAAGTCGGCGTACGAATGGACGGTGTCTCGCATAAGGGCCGAATAGAAGGGGCCAGGACGAAGACCTCCAAGAAAGACCCCTCTGAGTAATTCAGGGTCTACTCCTGGAATTTGTCGTGCTTCAGTGAAAAATCGTTGAAAATACTCCTTCAACGATTCTCCCTCATTTTGGCGAATCCCGGAAAGGTGGGAAGAATCCTTTGCAATTCTTCGATTGGCCACAAATTGTTCGACGAATACTTTGGCCAATTTGACAAAAGAGGGGATCGTTCCAGGTGGAAGCGAGTAGAACCATGTTCGGGCTTGTCCTTTAAGGGTGGCGGGAAAGACCTGGCAGAGGAGCGCGTCTGATGCTCGTTGAATATGCATGATGGTTCTGTAGTAGTCGATATGCTCATATGGGTCGGTCGTCCCGTCGTAGGACTCAACATTTGGCACTTTGAATCCTACTGGAATGGGGTGCTGAAGAATGGCTTCTGTTAGAGGTGATGATTCCTGGAAATTCCTCTGTCGGAGAGCATGCCTCACGTCTCCTCGGGGGAACTCTTCCCGTACCAATTTTTGCAGTTCACGACGCAGGACATTGTGAGGGAATCCCGCGATGTGTGGTTGGGGAGAGCCTTCGGGGAGATCCGAAAAAATGCGAGGATGTGTTGAACTCGCTGTATCGGCAAGTTCATCTTCCTGTTGTGATTGAGGATGTGGAGGAAGACGAATTTGTTCTTGTCGACGCTCGAATTGAATATCTTCAACCCTTGGTGGATCCCGAGGGGGAAGGATCTCCTCCAACGTCGGATGTCGATCATCTCGTAGGAGTTGGAGGATCTCGTTTTGCGATTCTTCCATCTTCCGGATTCTTTCTTCTAAAGAATGTCCCAAAGTCCCTTCTCCGGCAGCATTCTGCCCCCCAGGGTGAAAAGATGCTGACATTAGTCGTCTATGGTTAATAGACGGATTTCTGGACTGATGAGAGTTGGAGCGAGAAGCTCCAACTAAACGACTGCTACGCCTATTCACCATCGTAGCAGTACTCGAAGTAGTGGGATAGTTGTTCCCACAGACGGCGCCAAACTGTTGCGTGTTAGAAAATACGCGGCGGTAGAGTTTATGAATTTGCGTCCGAGCGTTGCACGTAAGTTTAACACACAAACAGGAAAAGAGATTGAACACCAAGGTTTTTACGTGGAAAACCCAAAAATGGGAAAAACCACGGGGCCTTGCCCAGTTGCAAATTTCCACTAGTGTTTTCGTAGGTTACAAATGGCGGATTTCGTCCCACAAGTCGGGATTATCCAAATACAACTTGTTTTCTTCCACTAAATTCACCAAGTCCTGCGAATTCCTAGCGTTCCCTGAAAATCCAGCAGAGTTCCGGCGTCTTCAGGCGGCAGGAAGAGCTCCGGCGGCGGTGGTCGAGGAGGTGAGGAATCTCCTATTCCCCTTTCTCCTTCTCCTTCTCTTCTTCTGCGAATTCTTGGCGTTTCCTCCAAATCCGGCAGAGTTCCGGCGTCTTCAGGCGGCAGGAAGAGCTCCGGCGGCGGTCGTCGAGGAGGTGAGGAATCTCCTATTCCCCTTTCTCCTTCTCCTTCTCTTCTTCTTCTCTCTCTTCACTTGAGCCCCTTGGTGTAGAATGAGGGCTCTATTTATAGTTTTTCTGGAGTGGCATAGCCCGTAAATAGGCGTGAGATCAAGGACGAATAGGGAGTGGTTTGAATGGACGGTCGATATCAAATCTTTTGATCATGCGCCGTTCGTTGGACATTTGATGGCCTTAATGATGTCGGAATTCGATGATCTTGGGCTCGTTGGATTCGTCTCATCGAGCCGCTCGATTCGAGTATAAGCTTGTCAAAATCAGAGACCGTTTGGTAACTCAAATTGCGGTTTGAACCTTCTAACAGCGTTTCGAACCTTTGATTCGGACTCATTTGGGCTCGGATTGGGTTGATCTTGGTGTCGTTGGGTTTGTATTTCCGAGACGCTCAGTTTGACTGTAAGCTCGCTGAAATCGGAGTTCATATGCTCCCGAAATTAATTTTTGAAGTTTCCAACTAGGTTTTGCCTCGAGATTCGTGCCCGATCAAGATGATTTTGCGATGCCGTATCAATACTGCTTCTTAAAATAAAATTTTAGAACAAATTTTTTAATTAAGAAGCAATAAAAAAAACCGTCCCAAAAGAAACCTTAATGTCTTTCAAATTGATTGGCTTGTAAGCGCACAGTGGAGGGGTCCCATCTCTTTGGGCATATTATGAAGCTACTTAATTTGCACAAAAGCTCATATGTGTGAATAATAACGATATAATTCATGATCCTGATTATTGTCATAATTTATTTAATTATTGATTAATAGCATAACAAAAAAATTCATATATGTAGATGGAAATATTACCATTTAGAAGCTCTGACTGATGAATTTGTCATTGTCCTTGAGCTTCACAGTTGACGAGCACTGAGCTTTGAAGAAGCCGGCCATGGAATGGCTGGAGAGATTTCTGCTCTGTCGGGAAGAATGTTAAGGACTGGAAAAGCAATTTTCACCCTCAAAGCTGATCCATGAAGAAGATTCAGATTCTCTCCCTTGGTTCGTCTTTGGCGATGCATGAGTCCTCCTCTTCAATGTATTTTCTTCCACATTAATTGAGATGATTTATATGAGATCCATTCGTTCCCGAAGAACTATGCCTTCATAAGTTCGATCGATCAGGACGATAATGCACGATTTGTAAGCATTCATAATTTCATTAGGCCATTGCATGAATGGAATTGCTAATGTATTTCATCTTTTTATGGACTTTTTTCAACAACCTCTTGGTTATAAATGTATTCAATTCTCTTCAAAGGTTTGGTTGTTCGTGACTCTTTTCATTGCTTTGGTTTCTAGCTAATGATACTTTCAATTGAACCCCGATTTCTGGAATATATTTTCAAGTCTCATCAATCCGAGTATGGGCGTTAACTGCTGCATTGCTGTATCATGCTGATGGCTGACAAACTTTTGATGTTGTGAAACATTATATGGCTTCACAGTTCATATTCAAATCATTAGCATCAAATATATTATTAACTAGGCCTGACCTCGATAAAAAAAAAAAGCTTGAATAAATATGAATCATTTTCAAGTTCGGTTCAAACCCAAGAAAATAAATAAATGAATTAATTTGAACAAAAAATACTCAGCTCGATCGATTCATTTTATTTACAGATCAAGTACTGTCAGGGCTATATGCGACTAGGCCTATTATAGAATTTGCCCAAAAATCAATGAACCACTCATAAAAAATAAAAAAGAACCACTCTTTATCAACTCATTATCCCCAACCTTGGTCAGCTTTCTCTTCCTTTATATGGATGTATGATCTTCCCTCATTTGGTTTAACCAAGGCCCCCTCCTAATAACAAATATTTTAAATATCATCATATTTTCTGCACTAAATTTTCTAAGAAATTGCAGTTTCTTTTTGAGAACTCCAGCGGCTCTTCCTGAGCTTGCACAGCTGACAGCTCAACTACAAGCCAGATTCCTTGCACGACTATTTTATACAAACCATCCAGCTGTCTCTTACATCTAACTTTTATCGTCATAATTTTCAGATTCCCAGGGTGGCACATATATACCTCACCATTAAATCGCTGCAGGAAACTGTAGGTTTTCTGGATGTTGCCAATTATTCATAGTACTACTCCACAACTCATTTGTTTAGATTTTCACTCTATTAATGGAGGTGTGATTTTACATCTACAGTTATTTATCTGACTATGTTCTTTTCGGTGGATGTATGCAGCTACCTGGCTTTCTTGGGATATCATACTTCACATCTATGTATATATGCCTTCAGGCAATCCCCTATACAAGAACTTTTATTTTGATAGAACAAATTGGTAAGGCTACTGTCAAACCTCCTGTATAAACATAAGCTGCTTTAGTTAAATAGAAGATTAAAAAACCTCTTTAATCGTAAAATAATAATAATTTTAATAACCTAGGAGACATTATTCCATTAATGTTATTTAACTGTTTCTTGATCAGGTTAATCATCTAACCGGGTCTGAATGTTTTGAGCTTGGCACTGACTCAATGCCTAGCTTTTTGACACCAAGTTATCGCCATAAGTTGAACCAAACTAAGCTGAGCTATATATGGTGAGTCATTTCTAAGTTATTACAATCTATGCAACTATAAAAGCTACTTCTACACGTGTAAAATTCTATAGATTTGGTGAAATTTGGTGTAAAATGGTCAACTCAATGTCTACACTGACTTAATCACATAAAAGCTAGTGGGTAACTTTCAAATCTTACCTGATGGATAAATTTCCAACTTTCAATATCGAAACTCATGGTTGATAATGAATAAACTCATAATATGTTCCCATTTATGAATGGATTGTAGTGATATAATTGGATCAAGATGGCTCTAAAAGATGACCGCCACAAAAATTCCATGGGCACTAAAGAATGGGCTATGACCTGTTCGGAAAAGAGTCTAATTTTATACTATGGAAGCATCAACACATGGTAAAGCACAATAAACCAAAAATTAAAACAAAAAGATCAACATCATAAAAAAAAAAAACATAGAATAAAAACAACATCCACAAAAAAGGAGAGAAGAGCTGATTTACTAACAAAAATGTCATAATCAGCTTGTCCCAATGATGAGTACACCATCACACAATAAGAAATAAGCCCCAAATCTTTCGTGATAATTAAGAAAGAAATGACTTTGGAGAGATAATAAAGAAAATTAAATAAATTCAAAAAATTAGCCTCTAAAAGTTCCTCAATAACATCAATTTATTGGGATGATACTTCAAACTTGTAGATATAAATTTATTATGATTTTCTTCTTTTTACTTTCACCTTTGCTCCCCTTTTCTTTCTCTCTTCTCTATTCCTTCTAGACTACTTAAAGAAAAAAAAAAAAACCTCATGATTGTTTTATGCTTCATGCCAAACTTCCATACAATAACTTCAATAGCCATGTTAAAAAAAAAAAAGGAGAAGTACACAATGTTTTTTCTCATTCCATTAGGTGGAATGGATACTAATTTTATCAGAGATACAAAGCCCAATTATTTGTTGGGGATGGAAGTAAATCACTTAACGAAATAAAGAAGAAAAAATAGAAATACAGAGGAAAGTAAAGAACACCAAGATTTAACATGGAAAAATCCAAAACCAGGAAAAAAAAATCACGGAGCCGCATCACACATAAAATCCACTATGAAAATTAGGAGAAATTTGTACAGATCTCTCTTCTCTCTCGCTCTATCATTGATTTTCTTCTCACTTACACCATTCTTGTACAAGAACAAACAAAGAAATACAATGCATACCACCAAAGGGTGCCACCCTTAAGAAAAACGACAAAAAAAAAAACTATACAACCAGCCTCGCAGCGCCGCAATGCCAGTTTGGAGCGTCGCGGCGCTCAACGCTCTATCTCCAATATACCTGACAGCACTGGATTCAAGAACGATCATTTTTTTTAATTGGGGACATATTTAAACTTGGCTGCAACAAAAAAATGCTCAAGTCAATTTAGTTCATTTACACCCTATTTCTTTGTTGTGAAAAAGCTTCTTCTGTCAACGCTATGCAATTAGGCATTCTTACATAATTTATTCCCATCACTTACCATTTGTCACTCTTTATCAACTTATTATCTTAATCTTGAGCAGCTCTCTTCTTATAGATTGATGCATGGTTTTCCTCATTTCACTAAACTAAGCTGCTAACAACAAATATTTTAGATATAACCTTATTTTCTTCAAGGATTGTACTTATTAATTGCAGTTTCTATCAGAAACCTTTAGTAGCTTTTACTTGACCGCGCACAACTCAAGCTCAAGAAGGATTACTTACATGACTATTCATAGACAATATTCAGTATTCTCAAATCAACCATGCTGTTAATTTTGTGTGGAATCTGATTGTGTCAATCGATCGAGTTGTCATGTTACCTCAAACCTCAATTCTATCGCTCGAGCTCACCGGGGTTGCAGGGAGTTCTACGTTGCAGCATTGTTGTTTAGAAACATACAGAGAGCGGAGTGTTGCGACACTCAAAACTCCAGTACAACGGCGCTACAACACTGTCAAGCAGACTGGAAACAGAGAGTGGAGTGCAGCTACACTCCAAACTTGGAGCCACAACTTTGTGAGATAGGCTGGGTAGTTTTCTTTCTTATTTTTCATGAAGGGTTGTATCCCTTGGTAGTTTTATTGTATCTCTTTGTTAGTTCTATTATGTGAACAGTGTAAGAGAGACAAAGAGAGAGTGAGAAAGAATGAGATATGTACAAATTTCTCCCAATTTTCATAATAAATTTATTGGTGTTGAGTAGTTCCGTGATTTTTTCCTTATTTCAGATTTTACAGCATTAAATATTAGTGTTCTTTTGTTTCGCTGCATTTTTTCTTTCTTGTTTATGTTCGTTGTGTGGTTTTACTTCCCCAACACTTGCTTCTATTTTAATAACTTTTAGATTCCCAAGGTGGCACATGTAACCAACATTAAATTGCTGCAAGTGCCTGTGAGGGTCCTCCAGATGTTGCTCAAATATTCATGGAAATGCTCCATAACTCAATTGTTAAGACTTCTACCTTACTATCCATCTTCTTTTTGGTGGCTATTTGCAGGTACCTAGCTTTCTTCAGGTATCATGCCACATCTCTACATATATGCCTTCAAGCAATCCCCCATAGTTGACCTTTTATCTTGATAGAACAAATGGGTAGGGTTCCTATCAAATAACCTATCTAGACATAAGAAACTTAAATAAAAAATAAAAAGAAATCTAATAAAATTTTAAATAGTAAAATAGTACATTATAATTTAATAATTTTAATAACTCAAGAGACAACTCAATGAGTGTTAAGTGTTGCTTGATTGAGCTGATCTCTTACTCGGGTTAGGGCTATTTGAGTTTGGAACCGACTCAACACCTAGGTTGACATTGAATTATAGTCATCACTCATGAGGAAATTAAGTTGAGCTAGATTAAGTTATTGGTCAAGTCATTTCTAAGTTATCCTAGGTTAGATTACACCCTCCTTAGCTATAAATCTATTAACATATGTAAATTTCTATATATGGGGCAGTAATGGGAATTAAAATGATTAGATTTATGTCTATATTAACTTCTAGAATCTAAACAAAATTCACCTAAATGATTAGTTTTTTCTTCCAAACCAAAACTCGTTGTTGACAATATATAAACTCATAATATATTCTCATTTATAAATAGATAATATGAACATAACTAGGTGAAGATACGTCTAAAAGATGATGTAGAGTCTGTAAACATAGCCATCATCATATATTTTATGGATGAAGCCCACCATCACAAAAAATGTTACGGCCACAAATCAATGGCCTATGACTTGCTAAGAAAATGGTATGTCTAATTTATATGTTACATAGGGTTAACTTGAGCAAATATGATGAACAGTAAAATAAATGTAAAAGAAATAAACCAACATTATTTAAGTGATTCAGCTTAAGTAAGCTTATGTTCACACGATAGCATAGAGTATTTGAACCATTACTAAAAAATCCACAATTATATTGTACAATAAAAAAATATTCAACAGTACTTTAAAAATTGAGTACACCCTAATTTAACCCCCCTCCTCTCCCAACAAGGCAAAAAAAAAAGGCCCAAATATCTCAAAAAAAAAAAAGAGAGAGAGAATTAACTTATAAGAGCTAAAAAAAGAGAATTAAATAAATACTTAAAAAATCACCCCATTTAAAAGTTTACTAAAAAAGGTATTACCATTGATTAGACAATCTTATACTTTAAAGTATTAGAAATAAATTTATTGAGATTTCCTTCCGTTTATTTCTCCTCTTCTTTCTCTTCTTGATCTTCTCTTTTTTAATTTCTTCTCAACTCTCTCAAAAAAAACTCAAGATTATCATATACTCTATTTCAATTAAGCTTTTACATACATGATCTTAATTAGTCATCAACCCAATGCAAAGCAATCAAACTTCTATAAAATCGCCTAACTATTTTCAAGCATTTAATATCTAACAAATCACCAAATATATTTTTAATTCTTCACATAAGAAACTTCAAACCAATTTTAAAAAATAATTCAAGTTTGATATTATGCCAATAATTTAAATGGCCCACGTCTCTGACAACTTCATACACAGGTAAATGTTAGACCGGTCGAGCCGGTCGAGACCGGCTCAGGCGAACAGAGGCGGAACTCTTCTGCCTCCTTATACGCGCCGATCCAAACGCAAGAGCCAACATAGCCGTTTTGGAAGGTTTTTTGAGAAAGTTTAGGAGGGAAATTGAATGTATAGATTGTTTAGAGATTTCCTTCTAAATTGTATGCATTAAATAGTTTGTTTTCCGAGGCATCTTGAATTTGGCTAAAATTTGAGATCTCTTATATTGAGATTTTCTTTTGGGCTCTAGCGGTGTCTAGAGATTTAGGAGAGATCGATCCTCCTCTCGAATAGAGGATCAATTATATCTTGTTATTTTTCGTTTCCCTTTCATCAAATAATACAAATTATCTACTGTTTTCATGCTTTTGTGCGTATTTTAGGAGAGAATTCTTGTTTTTTTCCTCTGAAGATTGATAGAAAATACTTGAGATTTACAAGTGTTTCCTATCAAATTGGTATCAAAGCAAGTCTTGAGACCATCAGGGGCTGATTTTTTTAAATTCCAGCAGCAAAATTTCATCAGGATTAAGAAACTCTTGCTGATTTCTGGAGCAAAAATCATATTTTTTTATGGCGGCCAAAAAGGTAGACATATTGGAGGAGAGATGAGCCAAATAAAAGCTACAATGGAAGATCGAATATCATCCGTGGAAGACATGGTTTCCGATCTCCATGCGAAGAGGCATGAATCAAGGAGTGCTGATTAAGAAAGAAAAGAAGGAGAATATGGAAGAAAGGGTGCTGATTTTGAAGAAACGATGTGAGAAAGCGAAGAGGGGTTTGTGTATGAACGGAGGCAGGAAGATCAGGAAACTTGGGGAGGGCCAAGCACTTGGGAAAGGGGAAACTATGGAGGAATAAGGGGAAACGGGGGAGATCAGAAGGTGAGAAAGCTGAAAATGCCCATTTTTAAGGGGAGGACGCTTATGGATGGATCTACAAGATGGAGATGTACTTTGCCATCAATGGGTTGACGGATGAGGAGAAACTAATAACAGTAGACCTATGTTTAGAGGGGAATGCATTGTCATGTTCCAGTGAAGGGACCAAAGGAGACCTATAAGAAGCTGGAGAGCATTCAAGGATTGTTTATTAGAACATTTCCAAACTGATGGGGGAGGGAATTTCTATGAGCAATTTTTTGCAGTAGTGCAGAACGGATCAATGGCAGACTATCAGGAACGGATCGAGCACCTAGCCAATCGGGTGGAGCAATTATCATAGACTGTAATGGAGGGAAACTTCATGAAGGGGCTCAAGGAAAAGATCAGAGCAGCGAATAAAGTCATGATGCCTCGTGACTTGGGAGAGACCATGAAATTGGTACAACTGGTGAAAAATCAGAAGAATCTAAAGAAGGGAGCCAGGAGCAGCAGCTCAGTAGGCACTTACAGAACGACCACTCTTCTAGCACCCAAGGGGCCTACATCAAGCAACATTAATGAGACTCCCAGAGAGAATCCAGGAGGAGGAAGTGGATGGAACTTCAAACAACTGACGGAGAGGGAGATGCAGGAGAAGAGGGGGAATGGACTATGCTTCAGATGTGATGAGAAGTATGCTCCATGGCACAAGTGTAGGAATCAAACTATTCAAGTTCTTACTGTCTATGATGACGATGAAACTGAGGAGGGAGGTGAGAGTAGGGGAGAGAGAGATGGAGGACAAGCTGCATCTGGACATGATCGAGATCTCCCTAAATTCAATGGTGGGATTCCCTCCGAATCACACCATGAAGGTGAAGGGGAAAATAGCAGACATGGAGGTAGTGGTGTTGATTGACAGTGGGGCTACCCACAATTTCATCTCCAACCAGGTCGTGGACCAATTAGGGGTGACGTTGGTGGATACGGGGTATAATGTAGTGATGATGGGTACATGGAAGGAGGAGATGGGTCAAGGGATATGTAGGGGAGTAGTGTTGACCATACAGGGAGTTTAGGTGAGGGGGGATTTTATTCCACTAGAGTTACGGAGCACTGATGTCACTTGGGGATGAAGTGGTTGCAGATCTTGAGGGGCACCAAGGTAAAACTGGGGCGCACTGATGATGGAGCTGATGGTGAACGGGAGAAGGGTAGTGATCAGGGGAGATGCAAGGCTCACCAAAGCCATAATATCACTTAAAACTAAGGTGAGGAGCATACAGGAGGTGGTGGAAGGTTTATCTGATGAAACTACATAGGCTGAAAGGGATCAGATTGGAGAAGGGCGGGGACATTCCCCTTTCACTACAGCCATTGATTCAGCAGTTCAGTGAGGTTTTTCAGCCCCCTCAGGGGTTGCCTCCTCCTCGGGAACACGAGTATGCTATCAGCTTAAAGTAGTTTCACCTCTCAGTGTTCATCCGTATCGTCATCCCCAAACCCAGAAGGATGAAATCGAAAGATTGATTAGGGAGATGCTAGAAGTAGGGATCATTCAACCCAGTATTAGTCTGTTTTTCAGTCCAGTGTTATTGATCAAGTGCTTTAGCAGCAGTTTCCTTCGTTCCACCTTGAGGACAAGGTGCCATTTTGGGAGGGGAGTGTTGAAGACTGGTCCTATGGACCTCCAGCCGGTCCACACGGGACCGGCTCAGGCGAACAGAGGTGAAACTCTTCCGCCTCCCTATACGCACCGAACCGAACGCATGAGCCAACAGAGCCGTTTTGGAATTTTTTTTAGAAAGTTTAGGAGGGAAATTGAATGTAGGGACTGTTTAGAGATTTCCTTTTGAATTGTATGCATTAAATAGTTTGTTTTCCTAGGGTTAGCGCATCTTGAATTTGGCTGAAATTTGAGATCTCTTAGATAGAGGTTTTCTTTTAGGCTCTAGCGGCGTCTAAAGATTTGGATGAGATCAATCCTCCTCTCGAATAGAGGATCAATTGTATCTTGCTATTTTTCGTTTCCCTTTCATCAAATAATACAAATTATTTACTGTTTTTATGATTTTGTGCGGATTTTAGTGGAGAATCCTTGCTGTTTTCCGAAGATTGATAGTAATTACTTGAGATCTACAAGTGTTTCCTATCAATAAATTGAGTGTTATATTGACCTCATGGCAACACATATCTTGCAAGTAAATTTTAAGGTCTTATAGATCATTTTGAAGCGTTCAAAAAACTTGGACCTAGAAATTAATCCAATAAATTGTCTTTACAGTCTCCTCAAGTAAATTCCTATGCTTTGTGGTGTCATAAAGGTACTAAAACTAACCCCTCAAAGATCAAGATCACCATATACATGTGCCATTGTAAGGAAATCCAAAGGATTTATGGTTACTCCAAAGTCTATTAGCTTATATTTGATGGTTCATATATAACCTATCAAGAAGTTATTACCTTTTGCAAGATTGTCGAAGAAAGATGTCTCGTTCAAATGAGAAAAGGTGTCAAATGTCATGTTTGATGACATTAAGCATTACATATTATGCCTTTGATTCTAGTAGCTTTAATTCTTGGAAAGTTGCTTATCCTTGATTAGATGGTCAGAAACAAGTTGTTTGGAGATCTACTAGCCAATATGAATGAGGATAGGGTGTGGTGGAAAAGAAAGTATCATTTACTATATCAAAAGATGATTCATTGTCACCGAGTTGACTCGACAATAAAGAAATATTACTTAGCATTGATCTTTATAACGTAGAAACTACCACATTATATAATGTCTATATGATTAACATGACATCTTAAGTCAAATAATTATAGTAATTAATGGTTAGGTTTACATATTTGAGATATCTAGCCATAATGCAAATGATCTTACCATTGTTTGACATCACATTTAAACCTCAAAAAATTTCTAGCATCACATTCAATCCTAGCGATCACTCCTTTTAATGATTACCAAGTTGATAAAGCAAATCAGAAACACTGAGTTCCAAGAGCAATATTCAACCTAGATATTTACTTGGACCCATGTGAGCCAACATGGGACTTGTCTTCGTTTCTCATACTACAATATACTACGCTATAGTTATATCTTATTTGAATAACAAATGAACAGAAAGGTTAAATATGATGCCTTAATAATACGATATGAGTAAGGTATCATGAGGACCCGCATCAAAGGAGATTCATTCCTAATCATTAATCAAGTGGGAAACAAATTTAAGGTCAACAAGATTGAGCTTTTCAAAAATCCATCAAATTCCTCAACTAAATGGAAAACTTTGACAGGTATCCAGTCATAGTGACATTTCAAAATTATCAAATTCTAACATCATCCAAACATCATCAATAATACCTTATATCATAGCATATTCAATCAGATATGGTTATAGTGTCTTCATAAAGAAGGGACCTAAAGGATAATGATTAAGGTCAATAAAAAATTTTGTGATGTGCATCAATCTAGCCCGCCCCAAGATAAAAAACAAGATCAGGCGGATGGGATAATAATTGTTGACTATGATTAGGGATTACAATATTCATGCCCAAAAGTGCAGTGGCGCAAAATTCATCTTGACACATTGCATGGACAAAAAAATCTATTTAAGCATATAGTATTATTATATGCCTTCAATAATTGGGGTAAAAATATCATCCGCCAAATTAATCCTCCATCATCTAGAGGATAGGTTCATTCCATGCCATCATCTACTTCATTAAATAGGTGGAAATTCATATTGCACAAAGAAAGAAAGGTGGATAATGTGATGAAATTCTTCAAAAGTTGCTTTCTATTTCATTGTTTATTATATCAAAGTTCCTTTCTAATTCATTTCGAACAATAAAATTCTATTCAAGAACACCAAACTCTATATAGCATCAATCACAAACTTACACAAGAAGACAATGTTCATCTATGATTGAAAAAACTTCATGCCTTGGATGAGGCGAGCTTTAGGCCCAATAAAACGTCAAATTCTATAGAGTGAATTATTCTTACTCACGATCGTTTTATGCTCCATAGAGCTTTCAAAGATGTGGTTCATATCTTGGTCTTTTAATGATTAATTGTGTCTCAATATTGTGTAGGTGGAAAATCTAAACTTAGTTGGAAAAGACTCTTTGTCATTGAAGAAGCATACAAAGGAGGTTCCTACTAACTCATTGTTGAAAAGGAAAACAATCAATGATAACAACAGTCGCTACCTAGGCACTAGCCCAGCAACTAAAACTTCGATGTCCTTGACATCATAATTTGACAAGCCCAAACATTGTAACCAAATCGGATTTTGGTTAGTAAGGCTTTAAAACCACTACTTCCACATAAAAACTATAATGAAATAGGTCTTCAAGATTTGCTCAAACCTTGTCTTATCGGGTTGAGCCCAAGTTACCATAACCCAAAGTCATCAATGTTCAATTTAACTCTCAGTTGGGTCACCTAAGCCTATATCCACCACCAATTTAACTCATCTCCTAATCTAGCACCCACTAAGTCAAGTTGGGTCCAAGCTATCAAAACCTTAAAAAAATTGAAAGTCACTCTCAATTTGGTCAATCAAAACACTATAATTGAGTTCTATCTGATTTACGCAATTCCAAAAAACCATGATGCCACAACTTCGATGTCAAAATCATAATTTTATGACATTCACACTACATAACATTCCTAGGAGAATCACACTTATCTCATCAAGATACTTCCAAGTTGCCTAAACCCAACAACTGCGAAGTCATAACTCCCATGTAAACAATCGTAAATTATAAGCTTAAATGTCATAAATATATAATTTTAGAGTTTAGCTCATTGAGTTGGGTTTGAATTAACAAATTATTAAAAAAAAATTAAAGGAATTGATAAAACCATAAGATTCAAAAAAATATTATTAAGAAGTCCCAACGTCACCACCTCCATCATGAAAATCAACCTTTTAAGAAAAGGCAATTACACAGTATTCAAGAAAGAAGTTTTTTTAGCCTGTACAAACTGAATACAACATAATAAGTTTATTTCTAAGCTATTCTGATATTTTAAATATTACTTTTATTTTGAGTTAATTAATAAAAATTTAAATAATCGAGTTGCCAAAACCAAACAATTGTGATGTCATCACACCCATGTAAACAATCATAATTATAAGCTTAAATGTCATAAATATACATTCTTTTAGTTTTTAGCTCATTGCGTTTGGTCTCAATTAACAAATTAAAAAAAAAAAAAAAACAAAGGAATTGATACAACATAAGATTCAAAAGATGATCATTAGGAAATTCCACCGCCACCGCCTCCATCATGAAAATCTACCTCTCAAGAAAAGGCTTTTTTGCATAGCTCTTCAAGAAAAAAGTTTTTTAAGCCCCTTATAAACTGATACAACATAACAAGTTTATTTCTAAGAAATTCTGACATTTTGAGTTATCTTAGGATTTTTTATTTTTGTTCTATTTAATATAACTATTATTTTATTTTGAATTAATTAATAAAAATTAAAATTTTAATCTAAATTCGAATAATCTCTTATAAACTTATTTAAAAAAATAAGTGTGTAGATTATTTCATTTGGCTATTTCAATGTTGGAAAAAATTTGAAATATAAAAATAAATAAATCTACACACGCAACCCCCCCCCCCCCCCCTCCCGTCTTACCCCGTAATTTCTCTATTGTCCCAACAGCTCTTAGAAGGTAAATAGTATTTTGGTTTTGTCTCTTCCAATTTCATGCTGCCATCCTGCTACATTGCCTATTACTACTGTAATTTTGAAACCCTTCCCAAGCAAGTCCCGATAACCTCCTCCATGCAGCTCTTTATCCCTTTTGTACTCCAAAGAGGGCACAATTCCTAAAGTAGTGTAATTTCAACAACCGCTCTCAATTTGAAATAGAAGTCAAAGGATAATACGAACCAAATCAAGTCAATTTGTCTAAAATAAAAAATGCTACAACAACAACAACAACAAGCCTTTATCCCACCATGAGGGATCAATACATGAATCATTTTTCTCCATTGTATCCTTAACAGGGTCAAATTCTCATCTAAATCTAATAAAGAAATATAATTTCTAATATTTTCTAACTAAGTCTTTTTAGGTATACCTCTATCTTTCTTAATATAAGTCAAATCTAACATGTCTACTTTCCAAATCGGATCATCAGAAGATTGTTGTTTTATGTGAAGAAACCATATAAGGTGACTCTTTCTAATCTTATCTTCCACTGGAGCTACTCCAACCTTTTCACATATATGCTCGTTTCGTATCCTGTCTTTAAAAGTGAAGCCACTCATTCACCTCAGCATCCTCATCTCTGTAACAATTAACTTAATATTATGCTTCTCTTTTAATGGCTAACATTCTGCACCATAAAGCATTGCATGTATCACTACCATCTTATCGAATTTTCCCTTAAGTTTGAGAGGGACTTTTCTATCACATAATAAGACCGATGCATTCCTCCACTTCAACCATCCAACTTGAATTCTACTAATAATATCCCCATCTATTTCACCATCACTCTGAACAATAGACTCAAGATATCTAAAACGTGTACTCTTATTAATGACTTGATAGCCCAAAGTCACAATCCCCCCACTAGATCTATTATTACTAAGATTAAACTCCATATATTAATAGATCTACTCAAACGAAAGCCTTTAGACTCTAAGTTTGACCTCTGTAATTCAAATTTACCTTCAACTCTATATCTAGTCTTATCAACAACAAGAATATCATCAGCAAAAAACATACACCATAGTACAACCTCTTGCAAATGTCTAGTGAGAATATCCATGACTGAAGCAAACAAATATGGGCTTAAGGCTAATCCTTGATGTAATCCAACTAAAATAGGAAAATACTTGGTCAACCCACCTTCTGTTTGAACACAAGTAACAACTCCTGCATACATATCCTTAATGACTAGAATATAAACATTATAAATCCCTTTCTTATGTAGAACTCTCCATAACACCTCTCTTGGAACTTTATCATATACTTTCCCTAAATCAATAAAAATCATGTGTAGATCCTCCTTATTTGTTATGTATAGAATCTGATTGTGTTGCTCAATCGGATTGTTTTGTTGCCTCGAATCTTAAGTTTCTTGTGCTTGGTGGAGGGTGCATGCTTGGGTTCGGGTGCAACGCCCCGACGTTATGTACCTAAGCGCCCCGTTGTTGCGTACCGAGCGCCCCGGCACTATGTTCCCGAGCGCCCCGGTACTATGTTCCCGAGCGCCTCAGTGCTGAACAACATAGAGCAAAGTGCCGTAACGGTATAGATATGACATCGCAGCAGTGCAAGACTCTGCGAGACGGACTTGATGGTTTTTTTCTTTTTTTTAAAAGGATTGCGTCCCTGTGGGTTATTTTACTTGGCTTTCTCTTGTAATTTGAGAGTGTAGACATTGAGAACGATATATGTGATAAGAGAAGCAAGAGAGACTTGGAGAGAAGAGAGATCTGTACTTATGTGATGTGATGCGAAGTGAGTTACACAATGATTGTTAAAGAAAATTAAAATTCAGCTTTACAAAAATTACTCAATCTTGCATCAAAGTTAAGTCAATTGTAAGTAAATCACGGTGTTCAACATGCTAGGCAAAGAAACGACAATAAGAGAGCCAAATCTTTTAAGCAATTGCAAAAGAAAACGTAAAAACCAAAGCTAGTAAATAAGATTCCCAAGATTAATACCAAGTTGTTCACACTTTGGGACCGTTAGCACTCTCTTCCTACGAAGACTAAGTTGAGCGGCGGAAGATTGTCCAAGCGAGCAAGGAGGTTGCCACTAAGATGGAAGCGCCAACGAACGTCGCCATGGAAGAAGATCTCGGAGGTGGAGGAGGCACGGTAGATCGACCTTCGATACGCCAAGTATAGACGGAAAAGTGTTCGTCAATTGATTCTATGAGCGTCGGTACGATGCGGGCTAGATAATCTTCGACGGTATCGTCGAAATCAAATCCGACGTCGAAGAATTGGGAACGGAGGATGTCGACCCTTCCGTTGTCGTCGTACTCAAAGCCGTAATTCCACTCTTGCTCGTCCATGCATCCTTGGATTGGATCCGGATGGTCGCCGCAAGCAAAATCTTCCAAGGAGGGAGGGTGGGCCGGCGGCTTGGCAAGGAGGGAGGGGAGCCGGCGGTAGAGCAAAGGAGGGAGGCTGGTCGTGTGAGATCAATCTGAAATTAGATCTCAGTTTTAGTGAAATTAGGAGGGAGGGAATTAGGGATTTGAATTTCCAATTAATGTCATTAATGCATTATTGAAAATTTCAATTAGGGAGAGATTCTAGGCTAGAACTGAAATTATTTTCAGTTTTATGAAAGTGGAGGGAAGGTTTTAATCCTAATTTGAATTTCAAATAGGATTAAAGGGGTTTAATGGAGCATTGATTGGATTTCCCCATAGGGAGGCCGGCGGCTTGCTTGAGGAGAGAGGGAAAACTGTGGAAAGGAGGGGGGTTTTAATGCGAGATTTGATGACGTGGCAAAGCAATTAAAACTCCAAATTAAATAAATTTGAAATAATTTTTTTCTTGAATAGTTTCCAAATTTGGATTTCCAAATTAGGAAATAATTCAAATTTTGAAAATTTCAAATCTCAAACTTGAGGTTGGGGAAACTAAGAAGTGATGTCCATGGGATGAGGGTGGTCGGCGTGGTGGTGGACGGTGGGCTGAGGGTTGGCGGCAAGGTGGTTGGCCGGCGGCCTAGGGGGGGGCCGGTGGGGCTAGGTAGGCCGACGGGTGGGTGGAGAAAATCCACGGATTAGGTGATTAGCTAGGGATGAAGTGGGGAATTCCGGGGTGAGGAAAAGAAAATAAAAACAGAAAGAGAGAAAACGATAAAGAGATTTGAGAACTCACTAAGAGATCTCAAATTTTGAAGAACTCACACAGAGATCTTCTTGCACTCACAAAGAGAACACAAACGTAGATTTTCATTCAAATATTCAATAATCAAATACAAGATACAATGGCCATATAAATAGGCCCAACAGAAAAAAAATGCGCAAAGTCTAAAATGCCCCTTGGGCTACACAAGCAACTGTTACCCTCAGGGGTAAAATGGGAAACTACGAAAATACAATCATCAAATGAAAACTGAAAATACAAATGAGATCAAAAATAAAGGCTAGCAATCTCGGCCGTCGATCTCCGGGGTCGTCTCTGATAAGCGCGCCGAAATCTCCTATCGATGACCTCATCATTATGTCTCCCAATTGTCATAATGAATTTATTGGTGTGGTGTAGATCCATAGTTTTTTTCCCTATTTTGAGTTTTTCCACGTTAAATCCTGGTGCCCATTACTTTTCCGTTGCTTTTACTTTTTTTTCTTGTTTCGTCATTGTGGTGTTTACTCATCATCTTCCCCAACATTATTCTCTCTATACATCTCCATCAAACCTCTCAATAAATATATAGCTTCCATAGTAGACCTACCTGGCATGAATCCAATTTGATTTTGAGAAGCATTGGTGTCACACCGCAACCTATGCTCCATATCTCTCTCCCATAGTTTTAAAGTATGACACATTAACTTATTTCCTCTATAATTCGAACAATATTTTTGTCATCTTTATTTTTAAAAATATGAATCAACACACTCATTCTCTACTCATCTAGCATCCTTTAGTCTTCATAATAATATTAAAAAGTTTAGTAAGCCAAGAAATTCCTTCATCTCTGAAGCATTTCCACACATCTATTGGGATATCATCAGGTCCAATAGCTTTTCCACAATTCATTTTCTTTAAAACCTCTTTAACTTCAATTTGACTAATATGCCAATAAAAAAATCTTTATTTTCATTTATGGTGCTAAGGTCACTAAATTCAATCGCATTCTCATAATTTCATTGAAAAGTTTAGCAAAATATCTCATCCACCTTTGTTAAATATCTTCTTCTAATAAAAGCACTTTTTGATCTTCATCCTTAACACACTTCATTTGAACTACATTCTTACTACTATATCTTTGTTTAGCTAACTTATACATATATATTTCGCCCTCCTTAGTATCTAATCTATTATATAAATCATTAAAAGCTAAAATCTTTGCCTTACAAATTACTTTCTTAGACTTCTTATGGGTCTCTTTATATCTTTCTCAATTATCAAAATTTGTATAACTAAACCAATTTTTATAACAAACATCCTTATTTTTTATCCTTTTTGCACATTTTGATTCCACCACCAACCATATTTACTATTAGTAAATTTTTCCTTTGATACTTCAAACACATCTTTTGTAACATTCTTAATATTGCTAGCTACTTTATCTGACATAACATTAGCTTCCTCATGCATAGACAAAATATTAAGATTTAGAATCTTACTCTCAAAAATATATTTGCTAATATTCTTTAAACGCCCCATATAATCCTAAGATAACGATCTACTTTATTTTTTATTATATTCCCCTTTATCTTAAAGTTCAAAACAAATAAATAATGTTGAGTACATAAACTTTCACTCGGAATAACTTTACAATATTTGAAATCTAAACGATTTATTTTTCTTATAATAAAATAATCAATCTTAGTTTTACTGTACCCATTCTTATAAGTAATGAGATTCTCATCTCTTTTTTTAAATAAGATATTAACAATTACAAAATCATAAGCTAAAGAAAAATCTAATATGATCTTACCATCTTCATTAGTTGCTCCAAAATCATAGCCACCATGAATGTTTTTAAAATCATTTACCTCTCTACCAGCATGTTCATTTAAATCTCCTTCAATAAAAACTCTTTTTACAAAATGTATCTTTTGTATTAATTATTATCATTCCAAAATTTTAATTTTGAACACATTCAAACTTACTTGAGGAGCATAAGCGCTTATAATATTAATAACTTAGTATCAACAATAATCTTTAAAGTTATAATTTATCTCTAATTCTATTAATTTTTATAATATTATCCTTCAAACTCTGCCGACCCCACGTAGTGGGATAAAGGCTTGTTGTTGTTGTTGTTGTTGTTGTATCCTTCAAACTCTATCTATAATCATACCTACACCATTTCTAATAAAACGTCTACCAGAATACTATAATTTAAATCCAAAACTACCAAACTCCTTAGTCTTCTCTCCAACCCATTTAATTTTTTGAATGCATAGAATATTTATCTTTCTACGGATTACAATATCTATTAATTCATTAATCTATCAGTAAGAAAACCTATATTTCAAGTTCCTATCTTAATTTTAATTTTAATCTACTAATCAGCAGAATTCAAGTTGGATGGTTGAAGTGGAGGAATGCATTGGGCTTATTGTGCGATAGAAAAGTCTGCTCAAACTTAAGGGAAAATTCTATAAGATGGTGGTGAGACCTGCAATGCTTTATGGTGCTGAATGTTGGCCATTAAAAGAGAAGCATAATACTAAGTTAAGTGTTGCAGAGATGAGGATGCTTAGGTGGATGAGTGGCTTGACCCTTAGAGATAGGATACGAAATGAGCATATACGTGAAAAGGTTGGAGTAGCTCCAGTGGAAGATAAGATTAGAGAGAGTCGCCTTAGATGGTTTGGTCACATTAAACGGAGGCCTTCCGATGACCCGGTTAGAAAAGTTGAGGTATTATATTTGACTTCTGTTAAGAAAGGTAGAGGTAGACCTAAAAAGACTTGGTTAGAAAATATTAGAAATAATCTTTTTTTATTAATTTTAAATGAGAATTTGACATTTAACCGGACAAAGCGAAAAAGGATTCATTTAGCCGACCCCACATAATGGGACAAAGGCTTGATGTTGTTGTTATTGTTGTTGAACTAACTTCTTTGCCCACATCCATCTATGATTCAAATTCGATAAACACTGCACCGGCCAGGAGCCGGTGCAGCAGCCCTTGCTTACTTGTCATTGTATTCATGTCATATAATGTGTCGCTTCCAAGGAACACCCTAACATTAACACAATGTATTAAAGGATTCATGTTATGATTATTCGATAAGTTTTATGCTGGCTGGCGACTACCTAACACAATCATCCACTTTTTCAAAGCAAACTTCTGATGACAAAAATTCAATTTCTAAGGATTACTTGGTTAGAAGTATTAAGAATATATTTCATTTTGTTTTGCTGTAATTTAACTTTGTTGTGTTCGATTTAAAAGAAAATATGTGAAAAAAAAATTTTGAGATGTTAGAAATATCTCAAACACTTTATTTTTCCTACATTTGACCTTCCTCCCTAGCCCTCCTATTACTCGTTGCATCTCCATCACCAACATCGCCTCGTTAACGGCCTCCCACATGCCCCTCTTGCTGCCAACGACCTTCCTAAACACCTCCCGTCGTCCTCAACCTCCCTCGACTCTCTCCATGTGACACTAATATCTCATCTTCATGTTGCCACCCTTCCCGTCTCCATCACTATCATAGATGACCTCCATTAAGCTCTCCCGTTGTCGGCAAGCTCCCTTGAGCATCTTCAATTACCCCTAAGCCCTCCACATAGCACACAGACTCGCTCCTTCTCGCCACCTTCCTCCTTCAAGTCCTCTTCTCGCTAGCGATCTTCTCCATGCCCCATCCCATAGCGACAAAATCCCTTGAGCTCATCACATGAATAAGAGAGAAAGAGAGAGCCTTAATAAGGCTTTTGATTTTCATTCTACCAGATAATTCTTATATTTTTAAGAAGCTTATATTCTAATTATTTTGAATTTCTAAAATTCATGCATTTTTAAGAAATACAATCAGACAAATATAATATAAAGTTAGAATATGTTTACATCAATAAAAACTCTGTATTTCAAAATCCAAAAAGACCCCGAAATAAAACATCAAGCAAACCAACCAAGGAATAACCCATAAATCACATTCATCCCAATGAAAACCCATAGATAAGAAGTATATACACAACACGAGGATAAAAACCCAAGTGAAAAACTGAAGGGCTGTTTTGTATCCAATTTTTCCAGATTTAGCTTAAATTATGCAAAACAGTAACTGTTTGTTACACAAAATTTAACGAATTAAATAACTTTTCTCTCTCTCAAATTTTAAATTCCAAAACAAATAGCTAAATAATATATCAGGATTTAATAACAAGATTTGGCAGCTATCATCCCAAAAAAATTTCATTTTAGTCCTCCTAAGGGGCTGTTTGGATGAGAGATTTAACAGGATTTATGCCAATTTTGAGCAGGATTTATACTGAATCCTGCCAAATGGGATTTGAGCGCCAGCCAAATCTCACGGCAAAATAAATCCTCCATCTCCCCCTTTCTATCATAAATCTCGGATTTAGTAAATTCTGATATTTCACGGATTAAACTTCTTACCGCACGATTTGAGTGAGAAATGCCGGCATCCTGGCTTCATGCGGCAAGTTGTTCGAAAGTCCATACCTAACCTCGCAACTGTTAACTTTGCCATTTCGGCCTATCACAAGCAGTCCATCCCGTCCGGGCTTCATGTTGCAAGTTGATCAAAACTCCAACCTCGCAGCTGCTAAGTTCACCATTCCGCCCTGACATGAGCAATCAGTCCCACCCCATCATGGATTGCACTCTATTAAACAGTACTTCCATCTTCCCTACCAGATCGCCTCCTCTTTCTCACAACTCCTATGCTATTTATGGATGTCACAATTAGATAGTTGTTCGAAGCTTTGAAGCCCACTATAACGCCCTGTGATTGCGCACTTCAACCCGATTGCATTTCTACATTACTCAAAGGTTATTATTTTTTTCATTTTTATTTATACAATCATGTTCTAGATCGGAAGTAGGGTACCTAGATAGAAAATAAATGCTTTTTTTTAGTAAATTTGTTTATTGATGTTTGTATTTTTATTGGTTTGTCTTATTCATTATCTAGGCCGGTTATTGTTTTCTTCCGGTGTGACGAACTGAGTCATAACTCTTTTTTTTTTTTTTTTTTTGTTTGCAGTGTCTGCACTCGGAAAAGACATGCTTAAAAGATTATTCAATGAAAGGATTAACTTGGGCTTACTTTTTGTCAATATTCTAGACTTTTTAATGGCTTTTCATACTCAGTAACCATAGATAAAGTTTATGTTTTTACTTTTCATGGAGATGTAATAATTGAGGAGCTTTTAGATTGAAGACAACTATCCAACTTTGTTGGTGATGAGATAGAGGTTTCCTTAAGGGCTATTTTTGGAGATATTATTACGTGCAGAGTTTAGACTGGAGAACATCTGTTTTTTTTAGTGTGCGCAGCAAAAGTGCGGTTACTGTTCACCACTGCTCTTTTACTACGCACACTTATAAAAATCTGACACAACTTCGGTCTGGACTCCACACATAACAATCTCTCTTATTTTTGAGGGAAAAAATACTACTATTAATTTTGAGAGCACCAGTGGAGTTTCTACTTAGGTTTATGCTAGATGTCCTAATACTAATCCAGCAATTTGCCTCCAAAAAATTCATGACAAATTCTCATTCTTCAGAAGAATACTGAATTATATTGCCTCATTTAATTTAAACTTGTTTATGGTTTTTGTAGGTGAATGCCAGTGAAAAAAGCAAGTATATATATATATAAGTAATTGCCTTTTAAATTAGTATTAGTTCTATTCTTCTTTAAGCCATAGTGGAGATTATGCTGTTATGCTTTTTATATCGGAATTGGGAGATCTTGCACTTCCCTAAATCTTTTGTTTACATTTCAAGAGTTCACTTACATGCGCTTAAATATCATCTGCGCATGAGAGAGATAAAGGGGCCACATTCGCTCTAACTTCAATGTACATGACTACTTATCTTTCATTACGTATTTCTAAGCTATTTAAATCTTTTTTGAATACTTCATAATGAAGGCTCTTCAAACCATTGCTCTACGTGATGACATGGACACATAGACAAAGCTAATAGTATTATTCATCCATGTACAGCTACGAAAAATCAAGAGTGGGAAAAAACATTATGAATAACTCTCCCACGATGTCTTCACAACCATCCAAGAAAATAGTCCCCAACTCTGCCACATATGACAACTTAGACAACTTAAGTGATAAAAAGTCTTCAAAACCAACTACCTCCAGTATAGAAGCATTGAACATCAACATAAAAATTATGAGAATAAAAATGGTATATTTTCATTAAATTTGTACCACTTGATCAAATAGTTTATCTACATGTTTAATTAAGATGTAAATGATCACATTGTTAATTGTTGAGTGATAATGAAGACATTACTAAAAGGAAGGTCTATAAAGTGTGGTCATTCAAGCACTAACCAACGTCTAGACAAAGATATCTCAATCCACACTAACCAACCAAAGTGCATAAACAGAACACCAAGGTGGCCCAAGGATCATAATATTGTTTTAGGGGAGTTCCTTATGGAGCAATACCTATGCGGGAACATTATGAACAGCATACTAAGGAAGGAGGCATGGAATGAAGTAGTGAATGCACTCAATCATCGACCAGGAACTAGTTGCACAGAAGCTGTTGTGATGATACGATACAAGAACATGATGTCTAATTTTCATACAACATATCAACTTTCACACCGTAGTGGTTGGGGTTGGGATGAAAATTTGCATTTGCTTGGCACTACGGACAAAGTTTGGGAGGGATCTAACATGTCAAACCTTATATAGAAAAGCTCAGTTAAGTGTAGTTTAATTGTACAGCCATTGTCATGCACAATTCCGTAATGTTGTTGAACGAACATTTAGTTTTTAGAAAGAAAGATTTCAGGTGTTAACCCTTATGTGCCAATTTCCTTTATCGGTTCAGGCCGATATTGTGATTGTTTTTGCAGTGCTACATAATTTTATTGGGCGTTACCATAGACATGACATGTATTTCAATATGTTACAAACTAAAATGCAGCATGACAATGAGTTGGCGGAAGTTGAAATCAATGATGAAAACGCTAACATACATACATACAACTGTAGGTGAAAGAACTCAAGGTGAAGAAGTGAGGCATTCAATTGCTACCGACATGTGGGAATCTTGAGCAATTTTTTATTTATTTAATAAGAAAATAATTTAATTCAGAAAGTCTTCTTATTAATGTATTAAAACCCTTGCAAGCATTTAATCAATGACGCCAATCATCTTGAATGCATGCTGCGATGGAGCTATATTGAATGTGGTATTTGAGTAGAAGCTTCTTTTGTTATAATGTACTATGTTTCTTGTACTATGGTGTAATAACACAATTGCATTATGCTACTTGTTATATTTGTTGAAGTTCATTTACATTTTATGTTGTATTTGAGAATTGAATGGCTCCAATTTTAAGTTATGCAAATAAATCTTAATTGCTTCATTCCATCATGATTGAAAACTGTTTATCTTGTAGGCTTATTCTGTTTAGATCTACCTTGATTAAACATCCTCATTTTTGCAAGCAAAACAAACCAGTGGTTGTCCACGTTGTGTCGAAGTAGAAGCAAATTTTAAAATATTGATCTTTTAATTACATCTTCGGGTTCACAAATTGCAGATTTACACTAATAATATGATTATGAGATAAATAAAGCTGCTTGAAGTATTTTTTCATGAATTAGTTAAAAATCATCTTTCGTGGCTCCATCTGCTGCTCTCAAAGATGGAAGTTCTCCCCAGCTCATCCAACATAACCCTTCAACCTACATGAATGCAGAAATAAAAAATCATCTTAAATCTTGGATTACATTGTCAAATAATTTCACAGGATTTAACAGTTATATTAGCTAAATCCTACTAAGTTAAATCCTAGTTGTTGCCAAACAGGCCCTATGTTTTACTAAACCAGGTCTTGCATGATTTACACTAAATCCTACTACTGTTAAACATCGCCTAAGTATGCAAGTTGACAAAACTATACCCAGTTCCAACCCAATCAAGCTATAATATACCACAGCAGACCCCTGAATATATAGGCAAACTTTTAATTTGTATCAGAAACAGAAGATCCAATTGAACAAGTAAACTAAAAAAGAAATGCAGAGAGTCAAATCGGATATATCAAAAGCAAATATTAATGAAATCCAAATCCCATGGCATACTCTTCATGAGAACACTGGCCTGTCCGTCCACGCCCCTGAAACATGTCCATTCTCACAGACGTAAGCTCGAACAACAGGCTCTCCATCATCATGGAAGCCAAACACTGTCCTCAAGCAGAAGGCAGAATGAAGATCCCAGATTTCTTTACAATCACAGAAGGCACAGTTAAGCCCAATCTTGCTCCTTTTGCTATCATTTATAGTTCTCCAAACCCTAGAGCTCTTGAAATTCTTAAACAGCCCCCTAAATAGCTTATAATTCCGCTTCTCCTCAACATGGATGCATCCAGGCCAGTCACATATATAAAGGGAATCATTCCTGAATCTGGTGGCCAGTAACTTGCTTCCTTGTTCCCTGCTTAGATTCCAAGCTCCTGAGGCCAAATGGGCATTCACCGGGCTGCTGTAAACACCATCGATCTTTCTCTTCTTTGAAATATCCTGGTAATTTGTAAGGGGCATTTCGTGGAATAGATTTTCATTTTCAGGTGGAGAGGGAGTTGAATCATGAGTTTCGGAGATATCATAGATGGTATCAAAGTACAGATCGTCAAACAACGACCAGCAATCGGAAGGAGAAAGGGAAGGCGTATTAGCTGTGATGGTGGTGGCGGTGGCGGTGGTTGTGGCAGCGGCAGTGGTGGTCGCCTCAGCGAAGACGGGGGGAAGGAGTGGCGCAGGCGACCGGCAGATGTAATTCTCATCCGGACCAATCTCTCGTTCTAGTCCAAAGTCGGAGTTTTCGAGAAGGACTCCGGCGCGGAGGAGACCAGGGCAGCAAACGGAGATCTTGTGAAGGGCAGCCCAGCCTCCGGGAGGACCGGATGGGGGCTTTATCCCCAGGTCGGATACTAGGGATGGTAAGGAACGGAAACACTTGTCTCGGCAACAGACGTTGCGTAAGAGGGAGGCGAAGCGGGTGGAAACACAGGCTAGTCGAGCCCAGTCGCGTGGGTCAGACTCCAGGTTGGCGAAGATGTTGAGGATGATATCGTCGGATAGGAGCACAAAGAGGCCTCCGGCGACGGTGGAGCAAGTGGTATCTGTGATTTGTTTAGTCTTGATACCGTCCATGATGGGTCTGGTCAGCTTTGTCTGAAGAACAACCAAGTGCTACTAGCAGGTAACCTACTAGAACGCTGGATCTCCAGTGAAAATTAAGGAAATAAATTCGATATAGAAGTGGGAAGAGGAATTAAATGGTTGTTGGGATCGATTAACAACGAGAAAGTCACGAGCTTCTCTCATGCTGGGAACGAACAAATTGGGAGGCCGAAGAAGAAAGACGAGGAGACTTTAGATGAATGAATTTGATTTTCGATCTAGTGGAGGAGGTGAGCTTAGTGGTGATTGGAGAGGACGGTGGATAGCTTGTGGAGGAGAAGACTGGGCGGGGGTTGCCACAGTGAAAGTGGAAAGCATTTTTAAGCATATTTATTAATATTTTCGTCCTTTTTTCTCTCTCTCCTCTCTCGAACTGTGAGTTTGTGGAGGGCATTTAGCCGGGTCATGGGTGGGTAGCAGGTATATTTCAAGCGCCTTTGAGATTCGTGCACAGACCATCTGGCCTTCTGCCCATCATGCTATATTGCTATGGCAATTTTAGTCTATAATCTCATCCTGACAGTGACGATCATAACGTTCAAATCAGAATTAAGTTGAGATTAAGGCTTTTTTTACTTTTTTTAACAGTTTTTTAATAAATTTTTTTATACTAAAAAATTGTTTTAAAAAATAAAAAAAAATTTATCTCAAATTAAATCTAAGACTATTTTGAAACAAATTTTTTAATATCTTTTAAAGTAATTTTTTAGTGCAAATATTTCTAGTTCAAAATTTTTTTATACTAAAATATTATTTTAGAAAGTAGTAAAAAACTATCTCAATGAATCTAAGATGTAAAAAAAAAGCATTGATTATATGATGTCATCCATGAAAATTATAACAATGTATGATAACTCAAACAATATTAAAAAAGGACACCAATTCAATGCGGTTGATCGATACATTACCATCAAATTACTCTAAGAGGAATATGTATGTAGTAGGGCTGCAAACGAACCGAGCCGAGCCGAGTATGTGAGTGTTCATGTTTGTGTTTGTTTAACATTAGCTTGTTCATGTTTGGTTCGTGTTTGATTCGAGCTTTATTATTTGTGTTCATGTTTGGTTCGTTTAATTTAAGGGTGTTCATGTTCGTTTGTTTAGTGCTTATCAAGCTTTAAACAAGCTATGTTCGTGAACATATTTCGCAAACAATCTATTTAACAAGCAAACCTTAAATTTGTTCAAGAACATTCTAAACAAACAATCTAACAAACATGGACAAATATGAAATATTTCTTGTTCATGAAATGAAATTTCTAAAATAAAAGTAGTTGTATGTTTAAAATGAAAATATGATTAATTTATATGAATATATTTTCGAAAGAAGCTTACCCGTTGCATTTCTCTCCATTTGGTATGATAGCCGAAATATTATCTTTTGCATTTGTAACAAGACTGTAATGGTTCTGTCAGAACTATAAAAAAAATACACCATATAAAACACACTATCAAAATAAATACATCATATATAATAAAACATATTGATATTTAGCACATAACGAAATTCAAACCAATGAGCTAATAGAAGTGGAGAGTATAATAAACCAAAACTTAAATAAAGCATGTATATATGTCAAAACTACAAAAATATAGTAGCTCGTTAAACAAAATTACAATAGTTTTCTTCACAAAAAACCAAAAAAAAAAAAGAAAATTATGCTCCTTATCAAACCAATGATATCTCCTTTGTTTCCTCCCTAATCTGCAAGATGTAATATAATAAATTAGTAGTTGTAAGGAAAATTTTCACCAACTAGTATTAAAAGTTTTGTCTTATCATACATTCACTTTTCTCTTTATACCATAAAAATTATGGTACCAATCACTTTCACAAATAAGATGTTGCACTGTATCTGTACTTAAAGATGATCTATATTGATCAATAACTCTTCCACCGGCACTGAAGGTGGCTTCTGAAGCAACCGTTGTAATTGGAATAGAAAAAATGTCACAAGTCATCCTTGACAAAATATGATATTTTAGATTGTTAGTCTTCCACCGTTCTAAGCAATCAAAATGAACTATTGGATTTTCTTCCTCAATGAAAACTCTATCATCCAAATACACATCAAGCTCAGATTTCATAATATGACATCCTAGGTGTCTATAGTGAAAGTATTCGTCGACAGTCTTGATCCCTGGCTATTACGATGTTTTTCAGTCTTGAATCATATATCTTGTATCTTATCCATTGGCTCAGTGAAAAGAGTCGTCACTCTTTGCCCGTCGGCACAATATTCATCTCCTTATAACTCCCTTTAGTAATCACGTGATCAGTAGAGGATAACACCAAATCGTATTTAAAGGAAAGCTCATCGGCCCACCATCCTGTACATGTCAATTAATCTCCAACAAACGGTTCAACCAGTTCTTACTTGTCTTTCACACACACAGTAGTATCACATTAATTGTGAGACCTCGTTCCCTTACTGTTCCTCTCTGAATTGGATTTTCCTCCCAGGATCGGCCAGGACGATGTTGAGATCGTCCAGGCCGATCAGTGCATTGAAAACATCTGATTTATGGAGTGCTTTCTGGAGTGATTTCTGGACAGGATCGTCCAGGCCGATTCTTGATCGTCCTGGGACGATCAGTGCTTGGCACAAGTTAGTGAGCAAGGGTTTTTATCGTCCAAGGAAAATTAATTATCGGCCTGAGAAATCGGCCGGGCCGATTCGAGCTTGTTCTGATCGGCCAGGACGATGTGGCGATCGGCCGGGCCGATCAGACTAATGTTATAAGGAAATCAGCTCGATTTGAGGAGAGAGAAAATCATTTTTTTATAAAATCAGATATTTTGAAGAGAGAGAAAGAGAAGGAAAGTAAAGGAAAAGCTGGTTTTCGGAGAGGAGCGCTTTTCGTCTGACGCCGCTGTTGGGAAAAGTGTACATCTCGTGGAAAGGACTCCGAATCCTATTTCTGTTTTCAAAGATATTGATTTTTGATTGAGTTGTGTACGGATTTGTGTTTTCGTAGTCGAATTTTGGACCTGATTTGGTATTGACACAACTTTCACCGCACAACTTTTAGAATGTTATAGATATGAATATTGTACACGATTTGACTATGTTCTACGAATATTTTATCGGTCGGAATTGGTTCTACGCTATTTTAATTGATTAGAAAATTATCATGATGCTTATTGGTTTGGATTCTATAGAATAATAGTCTTATATTGATGTTGTGAATATTCTACTGTAATTTGGTGTAATTTGGGAATTAGTGATTTTTGCAGGATTTTGTGTAAATTTGATAGACTGCCGTTACTCTGCCGAATTTTTGTAGAATTTCTGATTTGTCTGAGATTGATAGATTGAATAGATATGAATGTGAATATTGATATGATTGCTTTAATATGGACTATTGAATTGATTATTGGTTGATTATTGATACTGAAACACGTGTAACATGGTTGAACGTTGGTTGGAGATTGAATTGACCTGTACAGGATGGTGGGCCAACGGGTTTTCCTTTAAACCATTGATCATTGATATAACGATTGGGAGTCATAAGGAGTTTATAGATATGCCGACGGGCGGTCGACGGGCAATAGAGTGACGACTCTTTTTATTGAAACCAACGTATGGATATCTACAACAGCAATATGGATTCTACAACAGCAATATAGCCAGTTGATTGTACTTGTTCAGTATTATCGTATTTGAATGCATGTTTACTGTATTGACTTACGGATCTATTGCTTTATCTATTTCTGTTTTATTGATTTGATCGGATTTACTGTTTCGTACAGATTTATAGATTTCATTGATTGATCTTTGAGCATAGATAATATTGATTATTGATTATTGATATTAATATGGATAGAATGTATATAGATTTTGCATTGACTCATTGATACTATCGATTCTGCATTGTATTGATTGCTATATTTGAGTTATTGATAGGATATCATATTGCTTTTCCGATTGATTTTATCGACTTGATAGTATAGATTAGAATTGATTTGACGGACAGATTGACTGATTTGACGGATCGATTGATTTTCTACTGTGTACGGATTTCTTCGAGATTGACGTGTATCGATTGAGTTGATTTATCGATTTGCCTGCCGCTGCATTGACTGGTTTCATTGACTATGGATTTCCGTATTGCATAGAATCATTGACCATTGACTGATATGGATTTGATTGACTGACACGCATATTGATAGCATCGCCGTGCTTTGACTTCAGTTGTAGGCTTTGGTGACCTACTGGGCTTTGTAAAGCTCATTATATGTGGTTGACATTTTCAGGTCAGGGCAAGGGAGCAGAAGATAGAAATTGATCCGGATCTACAGGTTTTAGTTCTTTTGATGATTTTGATTCTTTTGTACTCAGGACATGATAGATTTATGTACTTGTGATTGTAGTGTAGTTCATGAGTATTGTACATGACCTTTTGAGATATAAATTGACTTGTATATTGATGTTTTGAATTTTATAGATGTTGTTAGATTATTAATTGAAGGTTTTAGATAGCTCTGATAAATTGTTGAGAAATTGATTGACATTCTTTCCAAGTTAGATCTTGGGGCATCACAATTGGTATCAGAGCAGTGTTATTGGAAGAATGAATTGTTACCAGAGTTATAGGATTGGATTGGGATTGAGAGTTGGGTAGAATGGGTAGCTGTAAGTGCATCATTTGGCATACATAATTGCATGTGTGTATCATGTATTCTGAATTGTGCAGGTGAAAAGATATGGATCCTCCGGCAGAATCAAGTATACCGAATGAGCAACACAGCGCAGCTCCAGTACCGTCAGAGAGTATGATGCAGTTGGCTACTGCTATAGCACATGTTATGGGTGATGCGCAGAGCAAGATGAGTGGGAGCAAAGAAAAAGAGGCAGATAGACACTTGCAGATGTTTCACAAGCTGAAGCCTCCGTTGTTCAAAGGGGCTGTGGGACCCCAGGCTGTTGAGGATTGGATCATGAGGGTGGAAAAGATTTTTGATAGCATGCAATGTCCGGGGAGTAGAAAGGTACCATTAGTTGTGTTCTTGTTTGAGGGTGAGGCGGAGAGATGGTGGATCGGACAGCAGAGAGAGAAATTCTAGGGGAAGACCAATGCTGAGATCACCTGGGATGAGTTCACTGCAGTGTTCAGGATGTGGTTTATACCACCGTCAGCTCAACGACAGATGCAGGAAGCTTTCATGAGATTGGAGCAAGGCCGCAAGTCAGTGATGCAGTACGAGGCCGAGTTTACTGCACTTGCGAGGTACGCTGCTCATTTGATTCCTACTGCCGAAGACAAGTGTTATAGATTCCTACACGGATTGAACAGAGAGCTGAGACACCCACTTGTACCCTTCCGGATCCATGAGTTTTCTGAGCTGGTGGAGCGGGCCCGATTGATAGAGATTGACTTGGCGACACCGGTATCGAGGTACGATGATACTAGGAGGAGGAGAGATGAGGTACGACGAGATGATTCTGGTAGAGACAGAGATAGAGAGAAGAAAAGCAGGTACGATGATTTGAAGGGATCTACATCGGGATCTGCAGCGCGATCTGCATCAGTAGTATCGTCTGGTAGTTCTGGAGAGTGCATTCACTGTGGTAGACGACATGCAGGTCGGTGCTACCTGTTGACGGGGCAGTGTTTTTACTGTGGACAGCAAGGGCACAGAGCAGCAGATTGTCCTCAGAAAGGACTGGGTGGAAGGACTGATTCTGGCACGGGTACAGGACAACAGAGGACTGTTGGCTCGAGGGCTTACAGTGAGAGATCAGGGAATCGGATGATTGATAGAGCTGTTAGAGATCAGAGAGAGACAGTTGCACCACGACCTCCTGCACTTCCTCCAGTAGTGCCACGCATCTACAGTCTACAGAGTTTACAACATCATGAGGAACAGCAACGACTGGAAAGTTCTACTGCTAAGATTGATTTGACTAACCGATTGATATTGACATTTGATCATGCATATTGACATGTGATTGATTGCATTGTATGTTTTGTATGGATTTCGACGAGTTTTGATTTGGATTTGGATCGATTTGTTTTGCGTTGTTTTGCTTCGTACCTGTAGGGAAATGTCGGGACGACATTTTTCTAAGGTGGGGAGATTGTGAGACCTCGTTCCCTTGCTGTTCCTCTCTGAATTGGATTTTCCTCCCAGGATCAGCCAGGACGATGTTGAGATCGTCCAGGCCGATCAGTGCATTGAAAACAGCTAATTTCTGGAGTGCTTTCTGGAGTGATTTCTGGACAGGATCGTCCAGGCCGATTCTTGATCGTCCTGGGACGATCAGTGCTTGGCACAAGTCAGTGAGCAAGTATATTTATCGTCCAAGGAAAATTAATTATCGGCCAAGGGAATCGGCCGGGCCGATTCGAGTTTGTTCTGATTGGCCAGGAAGATGTGGTGATCGGCCGGGCCGATCAGACTAATGTTATAAGGAAATCAACTCGATTCGAGGAGAGAGAAAATCATTTTTTATAAAATCAGATATTTTGAAGAGAGAGAAAGAGAAGGAAAGTAAAGGAAAAGCTGGTTTTCGGAGACTGCGGAGCGCTTTTCGTCGGACGCCGCTGTTGAGAAAAGTGTAGATCTCGTGGTAAGGACTAGGGGTGTAGACGAGCCAAGTCGACTCGTGAGCCGACTCGAACTCGACTCGTTAACGAGCTCGCGAGTCGAGCTTATCGAGCTTCGAGCTCGAGTTCGAGCTTAATTTTGAGCTCAATATATTAACGAGCTCGAGTTCGATATATACATTGTCCGGCTCGAAGGCTCGTCGAGCCGGCTCGTTTAATTTGGGCGGGCGACCGAATTACTAATGAAGTGCGGATGGGGGGCCGGGGGCGTGGCGCTGGACTGTTGGAGTGCTGGACCGGTTGAAATTTGAACCGGGTGAAATTTGAAACTTAAGTAAATAAACAGCAATTCAAAGAAGCAAAGAACCGGTTCACTTCATTTCGTTTCGTGAGGTAGAGTGCGGCAGCGGCGCTCCTTCCTCAGCTAGGGCATCGTCATTTGCCTTTGTTCTTCCGGTGCTCGACGGCTCGACCTGCTATCTTCTCCGGTGAGTTAGCTTATTTCGTTCATCATCACTTGAATTTATTTTTTCCAGTACTTGAGTTGCTAACTGCTCTGGTTAGGTCGATTCTTGCCTTCATCGTCGCTTCTTTCCTTCGTTCATCACGTGATCGAGTTGTTATCTGCTCCAGTTTTGGTAAGTTCGGATTTCTATTTACTTTGCTTCATTTTTTTTTCCCGTGAAATTCTTCTTGTTTTCGTGCAGTTGAGGTCCTGAGGACATCACGAGGTCATCTAAGGAAGTTTTTGTTGAAGCAGTTTGATAGGTATACTATAAATAAACAGATTTATTTTTTATGAAAATATTCTGGATGATTTTTGAAGATCTACATGCAAAGTTCAGTAAATAGATAGGAGTCGTCGGAGTTCTATTAGTACCTGCGATCTTCATTTTTTTTTGCTGTAATGATTCTCGTAAGTTTGATAGGATTATGCTCCTCTAGTTGGGGAATATATGTATTGAATTAAACAGACTGTGATTATGCTCCTCTAGTTGTATTCCAAGATAGTTTTTTAAATCTGTTTGGGGAATAGATGGTTGAATTATTACTATTTCTTCTAGCAAAACTTGTAATGTGACTTAAGAAAATTAGACAATATATTTTGCCTCGAGAAAAATTGGAATATTACTTACAGCTGTTTTTTTACTCCAAACATTATTTCTTTTACCAAGATTTATAATTTAACTTCCCTATGAAAATTAAATGAGATTTTGTTTGTATTCTTTTTTTCTAGTCCACATTTTCCTGAGGTAGAGGTTTCCTTTCAATTGTTTTTTTTTATATGTTTATATGTTTTTATATTCCTTATAACAAATTATTGTTAAGTTAATGTTTGAGTTAACATATATGTGGGTGTATATTGCTTCTTTGATTCTCTCAATTGGATTTATATATTCTCATGTTCTTATCAATTTTTTAGAATGTCAACACCAGTTAGTATGGAAGGGGATAATATTGAGCCTGCAAATATTGAGATTGAAAGACAGGATGACCATCTACACTCTTATGTTGGTAGTCAACCTATGAATGAGAATAATATACATAATGATAATAATGAGATTGATGAAGAGGTTGAAAAGTGGACTAATGAAAATCAAGTGGATGATATTGAAGAAGTTGAAGATGTTATAGGAAGAAATAAAAGAAAAAAAAGATCTAAAGTTTGGGATGAGTTCAAAGAAGTTAGTCTTCCTACTGGGCAAAAAAAAGGAGAATGTGTACATTGTAAAAAACAACTACTTATTGGAGTTACTGGTGCAACAACTCAATTTAAAAGACATTTGGACCGATGTGCTGCCAGGATTCGTGCCATCAAAAAGCAAAAAATCTTACAGTTCCAACCATCAGATATAGAAAACACATTCTCTCAGAGCAGTCAAGATGGTGGAATGTTGACAACATTTAAATATGATCATCAAAAAGTTAGGGAGATGATAGCACATTACATTCTAATTAATGAGAAACCATTTTCTATTGTTGAAGAATTTGGATTCAATTTAATTTTAAAGACTATGTCACCTTTTTTTGTGAAATACTCACGGGCAACAGCACGCAATGATGTCATACAAGTGTATGAGAGGGAGAAAAAAAAATTGAAGAATGCTTTAAAGGCCATCAACAAAATAAGTTTTACCACAGATTTATGGAAGTAAAAAAACCAGAGAATTTCATATATGACAGTCACAGCTCATTATATTGATTCGCAGTGGAAGTTACAGAAAAGAGTATTGAGTTTTTTGCATTTGCCACCACCACATACGGCTACCGAAATTGTTGATACATTCTACAAGGCACTTTGTGAATGGGGTGTTGAGGATAAAGTTTTTACAATCTCAGTTGATAATGCATCAAATAATGATAGGGCAATGAAACTTTTAAAAGATAGTTTTAGAGTGAAGAAAAAACTATTCTTTGGAGGAAGGTTGTTTCATGTACGTTGTTGTGCTCACATACTAAACCTTATGGTTAAGGATGGCGTAAAAAGTGTGGAGTACATTATTGATAAAATTAGAGACACTGTGAGCTTTGTTAATGCATCTGAAGCAAGGTTAGTCAGATTTTCTGAGGTTGTCCAACAATTACAGTTACCTACTAGAAAGCTAGTAATGGATTGCCCAACTCGTTGGAACTCAACTTACTCAATGTTGACAGTGGCATTAAGGTTAAGGGAAGCATTTTTTTCATATAACGAAAGAGAAGTGGCATATGTTGCATGTCCAACAGAGGAGGAGTGGGATAAAATTGAAAAGGTTTGTGATATTTTGGGATTCTTCAATGAAGCAACTGATATTATTTCTGGAACAGATTACCCTACAGCAAACTTATTTCTTTCACAAATTTGTACTATTAAGAAGGTGTTGGATGAGGGGGCAATTTCTACTGATAATTTCATTGTGGAGATGACTAAGAAGATGAAAGCTAAATTTGATAAATATTGGGGTGAATGTAATCTTCTCATGGCTTTTGGTGCAGTGATGGATCCAAGAATGAAGTTTGTTGTAATCGAGTTTGCCTACCCTAAGATATATCATGGAGATGAAAGCATGAGGAATGTGCAGCATGTTAGATGTCTTCTCTATGAAATGTTTGAGGAATATGTTAGAAGTTCTGAAGCCGAATTGGATGGTGATGGTGGTATTGCAGGAGGGAGTTCAAGGAGCACAACCAATTCATTGCAAAGTGTAGACCATCAATCTAATTCTAAAAAATATAGTGGTTGGCATGATTTCACCTCATTTGTCTCATCCAAAACAAACACCAGGCCTATAAAATCAGATTTAGACAACTACTTGGAAGATGGCTTAGAACTTTGTAGTGAAGGACAGAAGTTTGATGTGATAGCATGGTGGAAAAACAATCAAGCCAAATACCGCATACTTTCGCGAATGGCAGTGGATATTTTATCCATCCCTGTTAGTACAGTTGCTTCAGAATCAACTTTCAGTGCTGGAGAAAGAGTAGTTGATACATACCGATCAAAATTAGGGGTTGACACTGTGCAAGCTCTCCTTTGTGGCTCCAACTGGGTTCGCTGCCACTATGGCTTGAAGGGAAGGGTTAAGGTAATGATGTTACATACAAGAAAGAACACAAGTATCGTATCCCAAATACTTACATATGAATATTCAATTATCTTTGCTTTTGTAGGAGGAGGAAGAGGATGAAGAGGTGGAGATTGTCCTACCGATTACATGAGAAAATTTGAGGTTAGAAATATATTCTTCATGGCTCTTTATTTAGTTTCTGTAATTTTTCATAGTTACGGTTTCTTTAGTTGGTTCCATAGTTACGGTTTCTGCTCTTTATTCTCTCTTAAATGTGTTGCTGAAGCTGTTGCACAGATCCGTGCTGAGTTGAAGAAGTTAATATTGAGTAAAAGTCAACTTTATTTATAGTTAATTCTGGTTGCTTGCTATTGTTGGCCAATTCTGGTTGTTGCATGTTATAGTCACAGATGATGAGATGGAAATTTCACTTATTCGCTTAGGTGATGAGAAATATTCTAGAACTAATGGTTTTGCCTCTATTTTTGAATACACTTAAGATATTAGCAGTGAAGTTTTTATTTTAACAGCACATTTCTTCTTGTCTTCAACTAAGCTTCTTACTAGCATTTAAGCACTCAGTCATTACTCTATCTCTAAAAAAATTGCATACTTAGTATAATGTCTACATAGTTAATATATATTATGTTAATTTTTCAGGTTTGCTGCATACTAATTTGTACTAGAGAGTAGAGATGGAAGAGTTTCAAGCATTTGGATTATCAGATAGAAAAAGGAGAAATAGTTCTACCTTTTGTTGAGTTTTAATTTTTATTATATCTTGAAACTTCTTTTGGAGCTGAAAAATAGTTCTACCTTTTTTTAGTTTATCATTTTATTTGTAATGATGTAATGATATGCAGTTTGGTGTAACTTTGATATTAATGCTTTTTTCCATATTTATCAAGTTTTAATTGTATTTAATTGCATAAAAGTTGCTCTTGATATTAATCATTTTTTTAAGATTTTTTTTTAAAAATAAAGTAGAATATGATCTTTGAGAAAATTATGTTAATATATGATTACATTTATAAGGAAGAATTAAGTGAAAAAATGGAGGTTATGAAATTTGAAGATTGCTCATTATATATTTATTTCTTCTACAAATTTTTTTTTTTTAAGAAGTTAAAAGTTAAAGTTGTGTTAGAAATAAATTTCTTCATTATATATTTATATCGTTTACATTATATATTTATTTCTTCCTAATTTAAAATAAATTTTAATTAACTGTCATTAAAAAAAATTTAAAAAACTAAAATTTTGATTCGAGCTCGAGCTTTTCAAACGAGCTCGAGCTTTCGAATCGAGCTCGAGTTTTCGAGTCGATCTCGAGCTTGGTATTTTTAAAACGAGTCGAGCTCGAGCTTATTAATCGAGCTCGAATTCGAGCTCGAGCTCGAGCTCGAGCTCATGGAGAGTTAAACGAGCCAGGCTTGATAAGCCATATACTCGACTCGACTCGACTCGTTTACACCCCTAGTAAGGACTCCGAATCCTATTTCTATTTTCGAAGATATTGATTTTTGATTGAGTTGTGTACGGATTTATGTTTTCGTAGTCAAATTTTGGACCTGATTTGGTATTGACACAACTTTCACCGCACAACTTTTAGAATGTTATAGATATGAATATTGTACACGATTTGACTATGTTCTACGAATATTTTATCGGTCGGAATTGGTTCTACGCGATTTTAATTAATTAGAAAATTATCAGGATGCTTATTGATTTGGATTCTATAGAATAATAGTCTTATATTGATGTTGTGAATATTCTACTGTAATTTGATGTAATTTGGGAATTAGTGATTTTTACAGGATTTTGTGTAAATTTGATAGACTGCCGTTACTCTGCCGAATTTTTGTAGAATTTCTGATTTGTCTGAGATTGATAGATTGAATAATGAATGTGAATATTGATATGATTGCTTTAATATGGAATATTGAATTGATTATTGATTGATTATTGATACTGAAATACGTGTAACCTGGTTGAACGTTGGTTGTAGATTGAATTGACCTGTACAAGATGGTGGGCCGACGGGCTTTCCTTTAAACCATTGATCATTGATATAACGATTGGGAGTCATAAGGAGTTTATAGATATGCCGACGGGCAATAGAGTGACGACTCTTTTTATTGAAACCAACGTATGGATATCTACAACAGCAATATGAATTCTACAACAGCAACATAGCCAGTTGATTGTACTTGTTCAGTATTATCGTATTGAATGCATGTTTACTGTATTGACTTATGGATCTATTGCTTTATCGATTTCTACTTTATTGATTTGATCGGATTTACTGTTTCGTACAGATTTATAGATTTCATTGATTGATCTTTGAGCATAGATAATATTGATTATTGATTATTGACATTGATATGGATAGAATTGATATAGATTTTGCATTGACTCATTGATACTATCGATTCTGCATTGTATTGATTACTACATTTGAGTTATTGATAGGATATCATATTGCTTTTCCGATTGATTTTATCGACTTGATAGTATAGATTAGAATTGATTTGACGGACGGATTGACTGATTTGACGGATCGATTGATTTTCTACGGTGTACGGATTTCTTCGAGATTGACGTGTATCGATTGAGTTGATTTATCGATTTGCCTGCCGCTGCATTGACTGGTTTCTGTGACTATGGATTTCCGTATTGCATAGAATCATTGACCATTGACTGATATGGATTTGATTGACTGACACGCATATTGATAGCATCGCCGTGCTTTGACTTCAGTTGTAGGCTTTGGTGACCTGCTGGGCTTTGTAAAGCTCGTTATATGTGGTTGACATTTTCAGGTCAGGGCAAGGGAGCATAACATAGAAATTGATCCGGATCTACAGGTTTTAGTTCTTTTGATGATTTTGATTCTTTTGTACTCAGGACAGGATAGATTTCTGTACTTGTGATTGTAGTGTAGTTCCTGAGTATTGTACATGACCTTTTGAGATATAAATTGACTTGTATATTGATGTTTTGAATTTTATAGATGTTGTTAGATTGTTAATTGAAGGTTTTAGATAGCTCTGGTAAATTGTTGAGAAATTGATTGACATTCTTTCCAAGTTAGATCTTGGGGCATCACAGTAATATCATAATAATTTCAATCATATAACCACATTCATCATTATCATCAACGCATTGCAACCAATAAACATGATTTGACTCAATTTAGAAAACCCCTTAAAATATCGTATAGTTGATAGAAGTCGTTATAAAATGCACAGTTTCAAAAAATTACCAAATTACTAGAAATTGTGTAAAACAGCGTTTCAAGACTTTACTTGTACTAAAGCAATATTTTTCAACATCCGGATTATTTTCTATTCGATAAAAATTCCACATAACTCAAAATATTCGGTGAAAACTTTCCAGAAAATACACAAATCGTGCAAAATCATCATTTCCATAACATACCAAAAGTTACACGATAAAAGTTTAGTCAATACAAAAATATGCATATTTTTCGGTAACGGAAACACAAAACTGAGTAGAAAAATATCAAAACACAAAATTTTTAAAATAAAAAATAGGATTTGGATTCCTTACTTCAAGACAAACAATTCTTTCAACAGCGATGACGGACGAAAAGCGCTCTGCGGCCTCCGAAACTAAGCCTTCATCTTCTTTTTCCTTCTCTTTCTCTCTCCTGCCTTTTTCTCTCTTCAAAATGATCCAAAATATCTCAATTCCAATACTTATCAAACAGGATCGTCCCGAACGATTCATATTCCTGGACGATTTGCTCTCTATATAAATTTCATCCCGACGGTTCGTCCAGGCTCTTACAGGTTCATCCAGACGAACCATACAGATTCTTCACAATTTTCTTCAGTTTGTCCTGTACTAAAGTCAGTTCGTACGGACTAACTACACTAAAAAAAATGCACTTCGAAGGGGTTTTACAAGCAATTCCAATGAGTTTTTCCAATTGGATGCCTTCTTAGAAATATTTCTTTTAATGTTGAACAGAAAAGTAGTGTTACAGTTTGAAATATTCCCAAATCTTCTACCATTCCTCTCTTTCCATATGTGATAAATGACACAACATATAAGCACAAAGTAGAAGTTTTTAACCTTATCTTTGACTTTATATTTTCCTTTTAACCATTCAAAAACCTGCAAGATAGTGAGCCTAAAGAGGAAACTTTGCATTCTAGGAATTAAAGCACTAATAATAGAGAATGAATAAGAACATTCAAAAAACAGATGAGAGACCGTTTCATTAAACGAATGGCATAATTGCAAGTTTCCGGAACCAAAATGTTTCTTATTTGAAGAGCATTTGTAGTCTTTAAGCCTCATACTAATGCCAACCAAACAAAAACCGAATGCTTATTAATGTTTCTTTTAGCCCAAATTATTTTATGCCAAGAGCAACTCTGAAAATCAGAATAAAACTCCTCAATGAAACTTTTGAACTTATAATTGTTCTGATTTTTCCAAAGCAGACAGGGGCCAGCATCCCCAATATCTTTAAATCCCCCAATGAGATTTCTCAGATTCAAAGGGAAATTCTTAGGAAAAACTCACTGAGAGCAGGAAATCAAGTCCTTCAAGAAGACATCAGGAATGTTCTCCACAGAAAACCCCCATAAATACTCAGTAATAGTAACATTGTAACACCAATGATCCCATTTCAGTGATATAGGTGCATTTTGAGTGATTTTAAACTTGAAGCAAGATTTAACTTCAACAGCAGTCTTACAGATAGATTTCTAAAGTTTAGAAGCAGAAGCCGGGGGGAGGGGGGGGGGGGGGGGGGTTCTTCAAGGGGATCTGTAATGATAAAGGAGCCAAGAAGAAAGAGGGGTAGGACAATTATACATCCTGAAAATAACTAAACAATTATAAGCAAATTGCAAAGCATTGATAGAGGGAATGCCCAGGCCACCCTTGTTTTTAGGCATACAAATTTTATTCCAAGACACCATCTGCAATTTTTTAGTGATCAGTGAATCCCCAAAAAACAAAAACCTTGAGCTGGTTTTAAAGATATTGGGTAAACAATTTTAGGTAATATGGAACCCCGTATCCAGTAAGCAATAGTATTCTGAATAGTGAATTTGATGTATTGCAATCTACCCGCAAAAGACAACAAGTTAGCCTTCCAACCGTTCATTTTCTTATTGACACTATCCATAAGAGGCAAATAGTCTTCAATTTTGAGTTTATAGAAAGATAACGGGATGCCAAGATAAGTAATTTTGGTAACAATGTTGTTAAATAAAGAGAGCTTGACAGATGTCTGTTGTATTCCTCTAATTCTTAGAACATGATAACACTTTTATCATAGTTAACATGAAGCCCCATGGTATTAGAAAAGTCCCTTAAAATGATAGCCAATTTGTTACAATTCTCAGTAGTGGCCTCCCAAAAAATCAACACAACATCTGCATAAAGCAAATGAGAAAGAGAGTAGTTATCTAAGGAAATGCCTCTAAAACCTCCGCCCTTTAGGAGGTTGGAAAAAGCATCCATCACTAGATAGAAGAGATAAGGACTAAGAGGACATCCTTGTCTAAGCCCTGCAGAAGTAAAAAAATAGCCTCGAGAGCACCATTAAGCACAATACAAAAATTAACATAATTATACATGCTTTAATCCAATTTACAAAAAAGGTTAGGAAAACCTTTTTATACATGCTTTAATCCAATTTACAAAAAAGGCTAATAATGTGCCATGCAGATTTGTAAAAAAAAAAATTGAACCCATCCGGTCCAGGAGAAGAATTAGAGAAACCCATAAAAATAACATTTTTAACTTCCTCATCCAACACATAAGAAGTGAAAAGATTAGCATAACTATCAGGAAGCATAAAACCAGAGGGAAAACTATCCAGCTCCATATTGGAAGGAGGGAGATTATAAAGACCTTGAAAAAAATGAATTATGAAAGAAATCACATCAGATCTAATAGAAGCAGGATTGCTAGCTAGCAAATAGACCACAAACTATCGCCCTTATACGTCTTTCATGAAACAACGTTTTAATGTAAAGGCGGCTAATTTCTATTTCCTTTTTAGTTAGCTTTCCATCTTCCCTGCTGCTGCTCGCAGAAGCTTGTCTCAAATGAGCTCCTGGTCAAGTGCACAGTGATCACCAAGAGGTATAGTGATTAGTGAGCAGTGAGCAAGCAAGAACGGGAATGAGTGTAACAGAGCTCAGATTTTAAAAGATTAAACTCCATCTAGGGTTTCTAGTTACCTCATTCCGGTACAAGCATTTCGCCGGATCTCCCATCGCCGCCGGTGCCCGGCGGTTATGAGCTGAAATGGGCTGCGTCTTCGGCAAAGAGGCCCCGCTCCCTCCACCTTCCGCTTCTTCCGTTCTCGACCGGAGGCGTGATCGGGATGGAGAGAAGCTCAGCAACCCATCCACCACTGGACTCGTGGTCTCCGGCCGCCGCTCCCAGGCGGCGGTGCCGAAGATCGAGAGTGCGACTGACATCTACAACCAAAGTCGGGCAGAGGAAGAAGGGCAAGCCGCGGAGGACGACGGCCCAAAAAACGTTCACCATCGACGCCGGCACCGTCCGAACCCTAGGCTGAGCAACCTTCCGAAGGGCGCCCATGGCGATCAGGTAGGCGCCGGCTGGCCAGCATGGCTATCCGCCGTTGCTGGAGAGGCCATCAAGGGTTGGATTCCCCGTCGTGCAGATAGCTTTGAGAAGATTGATAAGGTTATTTTTTGCATTGCTGTCTGCTTAATTCTGGTTCAACTGTTTCATATTGTGGTTTTATTTATTGTAGTTGGGTGTCGTTATATATTTTAGATTGGGCAAGGAACATATAGCAATGTTTACAAGGCTCGAGACACTTTGACGGGAATGATTGTTGCATTGAAGAAGGTGCGGTTTGACAATTTGGAACCAGAGAGTGTTAAATTTATGGCCAGGGAGATCTTAATACTTAGGCGGTTGGATCATCCTAATGTGGTGAAGCTGATGGGGTTGGTTACTTCTAGGATGTCTTGTAGTTTGTATTTAGTTTTTGAGTACATGGAACACGATCTTGCGGGCCTGGCTGCAAGCCCTGGGCTTAAATTTACGGAGCCTCAGGTTGGACCCGTGTATGCGCGTGTCATTCCAATTGCCTCAATCTTGGAAGTTTTATTTGACCATTTTCACTGTTTTGGAACAGGTTAAATGCTACATGAAGCAGCTATTGTCAGGACTTGAGCATTGCCATACACGTTGTGTGCTGCATCGTGATATTAAGGGTTCAAATCTCTTACTTGATAATAGCGGGATATTAAAAATTGCCGATTTTGGGTTGGCAACAATCTTTGATCCAAATTGTAAACACTCAATGACTAGTCGTGTGGTAACTTTGTGGTATCGTCCTCCTGAGCTTCTTTTAGGGGCTACTGATTATGATGTGGGTGTAGACTTGTGGAGTGCAGGGTGCATTCTGGCGGAACTCCTGGCTGGGAAGCCCATTATGCCTGGGCGAACAGAGGTAACCATTCTTATGATTTGCTAACCATTAATTCTATTTGCCAGAACTAGAGAAAATTGGTTGATTCTTATCTGCCTTCCGTTGAAATTATTCTGCCTTTTTAACAAGGTTGAATAGCATAATTAATTTCGCAGTTAATCCGTCATCTCTTAAGTCCGTGTTGCCCTTAAATTCTGTATGATGGATAGCATAACTAATATCATAGTCAAGGGTAAAAGTTTCTTCTGGCCTTTTATGTTGCCTTTATTGATCCATTGACTTTAGTTTATTGGTGTCGGATTGTCTAGCATGTAAGATATGCTTCATTGCCAACTTTCTCATTAATCTATGCAGCCTTCTTCATTCCTCATAGATAATATAGGTTGAGTTCTCTCTTTATTATCTATAAATTTGTCCCTTCATTCCCTTTTTAGATAGTTATTGAAATTAATTAATCAATACTTTAGTAAGGTGAAAATATCTATGAGTTTCTCTAGCCACGTGGATGTCTTATTCCACCGAATTTTAATAGCATTGGTGTGACAGTACCCCGTTATAGAAAACCTCAATATTGAATCCGTTGGTTTAATGGATGCTTGAATTAAAACTTCCTAGTTATTGATAAAAATATTGTCATACATTAGGGATTGCACAAATATCAAATAATTGTCTAAAAAATTGCGAATGTTTTTATTACTTTTGTTTAACATATTCATCCACACATTCATTTTGGTAAACAAATTATTTACTGCTATTCATTTTATGTTTTTGCAGCTATGTGAAGCCATTCATATTCATCATAATTCACTTTTGATGTTGACATTATGCATTGCATTCTCTTATCCTATTGATAATGGTCTCATATTTGTGAAATTTCTACTTAAGAGTTGATTTTTGATGCATACAATTTCCATTGAAAAGACAAGCATTGATATGAAAAAAACTGAGAAGATTTATGGAAAATACAGAAAATGACATGATACTTGTTAATTCAAGGATTTCTAAATCCGAGAGATTGATTGTGGGGAAGGAAAGGGTAATTCGAGGATGCTCGTGAGTCGTGAGTCCATATAGTTATTGGGGAGGGAGGGAGGGAGGGGAGCAACTAAAGCTTTTTACTCATTGCTTTTGCATACCCTAATTCTCCCAGAGGGGTATTTATAGCATTATAAGACCCATAAAACATAATAATTTAATCTCATATGACTCAATAAATTATACATTTACATTTATTAAATAAATGCAGCACTTGCTTTATGCCAGATGTTGTAACGAATAAATACTCCCATCCTGAATTTTATTAAGTAACATGAATAACTTTGGACTCTTGGTTTTATTTATATTCACTCTGCAGTCAACCAACTGTCTTTTACGTGAGAAAAACTACTAAGTTGGCATCAATGACTAATTTCCCTGCTCATGTACATCTTCACTGGTGATTGAATAACGATTTTGTCTTGAACCACTTGAAAATGAGTTGGATATCAAATGTTAGTTCCTGAAATTTAATTATTTTTATTGAATATTTAAAAGTTTGGACCTTTAATTTTTAGTTTAAATACTTCCATGGAATGCCTCCCCCATGTCGGAGGTAGATGTAACATCCTCTTCTATTGCCAAGGAGGAGTTATCAACCCTCAATACTGCTGTCCTATGGGATGAAGAGGATGGAGGAAATCAGAATTAGATGAATAATTTATTTATTTATTTGCATCTAGACCTTATGCATAACATATTTACCAACGCATCCTAATTCTACTATTTAATACATGCAGTGTCAATGAATCTAGTGGCAGATAAGATCAGAGAGTCACATTGAATAACATATTTACCAACTCATCCTAATTCTACTACTTAATACAAGCAATGTTAATGACTCTAGTGGCAGATATGATCAGAGAGAGTCGTCTTAGATGATTTGGCCATATAAAACGTTGGCCTTCCGATGCCCGATTAGGAGTGTAAATGTATTAGATTTGGCCAATATTAAGAAAGGTAGAGGTAGACCTAAAACAAATTGATTAGAAATTATTTATTAAAAAAAATTAAATGTGAATTTGACTCTTAAAAGGACACAATGGAGAAAAAAGATTCATGTAGCTAACCCCATATAGTGAAATTGAGGCTTGATGTTATTGTTATTGTTATTGTAGTGTTAATGAATCTTGCTTGTCAAGCTCAAGCTATTTATATAACAGAACTATGCTATTCCCTTTTGTCTTGATATTCAACAAGCTAAGCTGATGGGAAAGTGAGAGATGTAAAAAGATGTTGATTTCACTCACCTCTTAGATTTTTGGTGATTTATTCGTAATAAATCCGGTTCATTAATTACTTTACTTCTATTAAGTAGTTTTACGACAGCCTTTGTGTTGTTAAGTCTTCTATTTTTCTTTTTGTTTTTCCCCCTATTAATTTAATTGTTAGCGAAAGATGGAATTCCCTCTTTTCATTATTCTTCCAAGTTGCTTATTTTGGAGCATTGAATTGATGTCGTGTGGTTATGAAATGTCATTCTTTTTTGAATGATAGAGAGACATTACTAAAGTTTTAATGGTGCTGTTTGCATGTGCTATATTTCTGAGTCTCAAATTTCATTTTATTTGTTTCCAAGTTGTACTATTCATCCTTGACACTGAATGAATTACTGTATAAAGTTATATTTGTTCAATTGAAAAATTTTAACTGCTCTTGTATGCGTCTAACTTGGTCAAATTGGCAAACAGAGTTCATAAGCTGTTAAATTTTCAAGATTGTCATAGATTCTTTGTAGAAATAAGCAGTCCAAAATTAATTACGTTGCCCTTCCGTACTATGTTCTCTGTAAATTTGTGTTTAATTTTTTAGGTTGAGCAGCTGCATAGAATTTTCAAGCTATGTGGTTCTCCTTCAGAGGAATATTGGAAGAAGTCAAAGCTGCCCCATGCTACTATATTCAAACCCCAGCAACCATATAAGCGTTGTATAAAAGAGACATTTAAAGAGTTTCCTCCATCATCTTTGCAATTAATTGAAACTCTACTTGCAATAGACCCTGCTGAACGAGGAACTGCTTCTGCAGCATTAGAGAGCGATGTAAGCTTTTGAATTTGTGGTCTTTTATGTCGTTTTATTTTTTTATCATTCATTTGATATCGGAAATGAAAGAGTTCAAGTACCCTGCTAATCAAATGCTGTTTTAAGTTTTTGTGAACGGGAAAAATCTTTTTTTCCATTAGCTCCTACTCATTTATCTTATTTTTATGTGAATTTGGGATGATGGGTGGTTTTTGGATTAGCCTTGTTTGGTGCCATCCTTATGACTAAACTTTTCCTGGCAAAAAGCCCCCCTTTTTCAACAGGTATCATATCCTTATGCTGTTTTACGTGACTTATGTATGTCTACTGATGCTATATAATTCTCATAATGATAATTATTAGATATTGAGTTTCTTTTAGATTACCTTTTTGTTGCGTCCAAACTAATCAGGTTTTGAGAGGATTGGCAAATCCTCCAAATCAATTTGTAGATAACAAGTTAATTACACGTAATCAATTAGAAATCAGATGCCGAATTGGGTGCTTAAAAAGGTTATTCCTAGAAGTTGAACTCAAAATCCTAGAAAATCTCAACACTAAAATTCTAAACTCTAAGCCTAGCCTAAAAGTCGCAAAAACATTTGGTCACATAAAATGATATCGTTCCGATGACCTGGTTAGGAAAGTATTAGACCGGTCCAGCCGGTCCATACGGGACCGGTCTAGCGCAACAGAGGCGGAACTTCTCCTCCTCCTGCGCATGCCGTGAGATCCATGAGAGCTTTTTGTTATGCCGGTCCAGCATGGACCGGCTCAACCTGGACCGGCCCAGCCGGTCCAAGTTTATTTGAGGCGGAAACCTCCCAGGGAGCAGGCGGAAGGAGGAATAGAGGTGGGGGTGGGGTCCACTTGCAATTCAAACATAGTTTAAGTATTTTTGGAGGGAGAAGGAGGGGTAGAGAAGTCCTTTTGCTTTTAATTTGAATTAGATTGTATTAATAGGGAGTTATGAGGGGATTAGGTGATCATCTTGATTTGGAAAAGAGATTTGTCTTCTAGGTTTTCTTGCGTGGGCTCTTGGCGTTGCCGGAGATTGTTGGAGAGTTTTTCCTTCCTCTCGGATTGAAGGAAACTTGTATCTTTATTTTCTTTGCATCGACTAGTGAAGTTTCTACCGTTTGCAATTGTTCTTCTATTCTCTCTACGAACTCTTCTCAGATTTTTCACTGTTTTGTTGCGCGTGGTGGCTGTTTTCCATAGAAAACAGCGGATTATTAGTGATCTGGCTTAGATCCGATAGGAATCACTTGAAATACTCAAGTGGTACCTATCAAATTGGTATCAGAGCCCAGATCCGGACGGTGGGGGGCTGTTTTCCACTGTTTCGCAGCAGATTTTTGCTTTTCGGAAGAGATCCGGAGACCATTTCGTGGTTCCCATGGCATCTAAACGTGTAGAAGTCTTGGAGACCGAAGTGGGTCAATTTAAGGCGGATCTGGAGGAGAAGATGGCGACGTTGAGTGAGAATGTGGAAGGGAAATTTATGGCATTGGAGGAGATGATGAAAAAATTGTTGGAAGGGCAAGCAAGAGCTGTGCCAGTGGAGGAAAGAGGAGAAGGTAGTGGGAGCAAGGGCAAGGAGAAGGCAAAGCCGGAAGGGGAAGAGGAGGTGGAGCTGCTGGGTAGCAACGGAAGAATGCTGCATCGGGAGTCCATCAGGCGGGAAGAAAGAGAGGATGATTGGCATCGTCGGAGGCCCGACCCAGTGGACCGGCCATGGGGGAACCATAACCACCATGGCGGGGCGCGAGGGGAAGATGGCTATCGACGGCCGAGGAGGGATGATGAGCCCCGATATGGAGAGAGAGGAACTTGGGAAGATCCCATTGCCTGGGACAGAGGAGGCCATGGGGGGAATAGGGCATACGGGGTGGACACGAGGGCCAGAAAGCTGAAAATGCCAGTTTTCGAAGAGGGGAATGTGGATGAGTGGATCCACAAGGTGGAGAGGTATTTTGCAGTGAATGGCCTGATGGAGGAGGAGAGATTGATGGCGGCTAGTATGTGCTTGGAAGGGGCGGCTTTTGCCTGGTTCAAGTACATGGATAAGTGGGATCCGGTGAGGACTTGGAGGGACTTCAAGGAAGCTATCAGGGAGAGATTCAGGGGGAGCAGCCCATGGGAGATCTCCGAGCAGTTCTATGCCCTCACCCAGGAGGGAACAGTGGAGGAATACAGAAAGAAATTTGAGAGTCTGGTGGGAGACATGGAGGGCTTATCGAACAGCACGTTGGGGGGAAACTTCATGAAGGGGCTCAAGCCAGAAATTAGAGATGCTGTGAAGGTCATGAGACCTAGAGACCTGAGGGAAGCAATGGAGTTGGCTCAGTTGGTGGAGAACCAGAAGACCAACGCACAAAGTTGGAGGAACAACCACTCAGGAGGTCCCACCAGGACTACTACCACTTACTTGGCTCCAAAAGGGCCAAGCCCTAGTGTCCCTAGAGAGAGTGGAAAGGAGAAGAGCGGGGTGACTAAAACTGCAGGAAGCTTCAAGAAATTGACTGAGGAGGAGATGCAGGAGAAGAGGGCCAAGGGCCTTTGTTTCAGATGTGAGGAGAAATTTGTTCCAGGGCACAGATGCAAGGATCGCGCTCTTCGGGCTCTCACCGTCTATATAGACGAGGCGCCTGAGGAGGGTGATGACTCTGATGAGGAGCAGATTGATCCACAGTTGGAGGTAGCCGAGGTCTCCCTCAATTCTGTGATGGGATTCACTCCTAGCCATACGATGAAGGTGAAGGGGGAGATTCGGGGGAGAGAAGTTGTGGTTCTGATTGACAGTGGGGCAACCCACAATTTCATATCCACCCAGGTGGCGGAGGAGCTAGGGATGGAGCCTACTGAGACAGGCAGCTACGGGGTGATGATGGGGACAGGGAAGATTGAGTCCAGCACCGGTATCTGCAAAGGGGTGGAGATGAGGCTACAGGAGATCAGGGTGGTAGAGGATTTTCTGCCCCTGAAGTTGGGTAGCACAGATGTCATTTTGGGCATGAAGTGGCTACAGACCTTGGGTGAAACCAAGGTGAATTGGGGGACCATGGTGATGGAGCTGAGCGTAGAGGGGAAGCAGGTGAAGCTGAGGGGAGAACCAGGATTGTCCAGAGCTGGAGTGTCACTCCGATCCATGGTGAAAATCATACAGGAGGAAGGAGGAGGATTCTTGGTGGAATTGCAGAGCTTGGAGGAGCAGGAGGAGGGGGAGGGAAGACCCATCCCCGCTTTGGTACAACCCCTGTTGCAGGAATTTGAGGATGTGTTCCAACCTCCAGTCGGACTACCACCTGACAGAGAGCAGGAGCACCAGATTATCCTGAAAGAAGGAGTATCTCCTATCAGTGTGAGACCTTACAGATATCCTCAGGTGCAGAAGGATGAGATTGAAAGGTTGGTGGGAGAAATGCTAGAAGGAGGGATCATTCAGCCCAGTGTGAGTCCTTTCTCTAGTCCAGTGTTGCTTGTGAAGAAGAAGGATGGGAGTTGGAGGTTCTGTGTAGATTATAGAGCTCTCAACAAGGAAACTGTGCCTGATAAGTTTCCTATCCCTGTGATTGATGAGTTGATGGATGAACTACATGGAGCCGCTTTGTTCACCAAGGTCGATCTGAAGTCAGGCTATCACCAGATCAGGATGAGGAAGGAAGATGTGCAGAAAACGGCTTTCAGGACTCATGAGGGTCACTACGAGTTTCTAGTGATGCCTTTTGGCCTCACCAACGCTCCGGCAACATTCCAAGCTTTGATGAACCGGATCTTCAAGCCACACCTCCGCAGGTTTGTGTTGGTCTTTTTTGATGACATCCTAATTTATAGTAGGACTGAGGAGGAACACCTAGAGCACCTGAGAGTGGTGTTGGGTGTACTGAAGGAGCATCAGTTGAAGGCCAACTTCAAGAAGTGTGACTTCGCTCAGGCAAGGGTGGAGTACCTGGGGCACGTGATATCCCAGGAGGGAGTGGCTGCAGATCAATCCAAGATAGAGGCAATGCTGGCTTGGCCTCAACCCAAGACCTTGAAGGGACTCAGAGGGTTTTTGGGACTGACAGGCTATTACAGAAGGTTCGTGAGAGGATACAGCACCATAGCATGGCCTTTGACAGAGCAGTTGAAGAAGGACGGGTTTTTATGGGGAGAAGCAGCTTCAGAGGCCTTTGAGAAGCTGAAGAAGGCCATGACGACGGTGCCAGTGCTTGCTCTGCCAGACTTCAGTCAGGTGTTTGTGGTGGAGACAGATGCTTCAGGCTATGGATTGGGAGCAGTGTTGATGCAGAGGCACAGGCCCATAGCTTACTTCAGTCAAGTCCTGTCATCCCGGGCTAGGCTGAAGTCAGTCTACGAGAGAGAGCTGATGGCGATTGTACTGGCCATCCAGAAGTGGAGACCTTACTTATTGGGCAGACACTTTATTGTCAGAACTGATCAGAGGAGCCTGAAGTACTTGTTAGAGCAGAGGATGGTCACAGAGGAGCACCAGAGGTGGTTGTCCAAGCTGTTGGGATATGATTTCGAGATCCACTACCGACCAGGGTTAGAGAATAAGGCAGCGGATGCCTTATCACGCTGTATGGGGGAGCTCCAGGGGATCGCTGTATCTGTACCAGTATTGATAGATTGGGGAGCCATCAAAGAGGAGAGCATTCAGAATGAGGAGCTGAGGAAAATCAAAGAAGAGGTGTTATCAGATGAGAACAGCCACCCGGGCTATTCAGTTGTGGGAGAAAGACTGTTCTATCAGGGAAGGAGTGTGATTCCTAGGTCTTCCATCCATATTCCCCAACTATTACAGGAGTTTCATGAGAGTGCCATAGGAGGGCATTCAGGAGTGCAGAAAACTTATAGCCGGTTAGCTGCTGAATTGTACTGGAGGGGGATGAGGAAAGACATAGAGGAGATGGTGGCTAAGTGTGATACTTGCCAGCGGAGCAAGTACATGACAATGGCACCAGGGGGATTACTGCAGCCTCTGGCCCTACCAGAGAAAGTTTGGGAGGAGATTACTATGGATTTCATTGACGGACTCCCAAAATCAGAAGGCTACACAGTTATACTGGTGGTGGTCGACAGGCTGAGCAAATATGCTCATTTCATTCCTTTGAGACACCCGTACACAGCAGTGTCGGTAGCAGCAGCGTTTGTGAGGGAGATAGTCCGCCTGCATGGGGTACCAGAGTCCATTGTTTCTGATAGGGACAAGGTGTTCCTGAGTCATTTTTGGAGGGAACTGTTTAGGATGCAGGGCACCGTATTGAAGAGGAGCACAGCCTATCATCCACAGACTGATGGGCAGACGGAGGTGGTGAATAGGAGTTTAGAGACATACTTGAGGTGCTTCGTGTCAGATACACCGAAGCAGTGGGCCAAATGGCTAGCCTGGGCAGAATACTGGTACAACACTTCGTCTCATTCGGCTACTAAGATGACACCTTTCAAGGTGTTGTATGGTAGGGACCCCCCACACCTGGTACACTACAGCCATAAGAGTACTCCAGTATCTGCAGTGGATCAGCATTTGAAGGAAAGAGATCAGGTGTTGGCCGAGCTCAAGAGGCACTTACTTAGAGCCCAACAGATTATGAAGAAGCAGGCAGACAGCAAAAGGAGAGATATACAGTTTGGAGTCGGGGACAAGGTCTATTTGAAGCTCCGACCATACCGACAGAGGACTATGGCCCAAAGGAGAAATGAGAAACTCGCAGCGAGATATTTTGGCCCTTTTGAAGTGGAGGAGAAAATCGGGGAGGTGGCATATAGATTGAGGCTTCCTCCAACAGCCAGAATACACCCCGTTTTTTATGTCTCACAGTTGAGGAAAGTGGTGGGGGAGCATGCAGTAAGCCCAGAGTTGCCCAGCACATTGAGGGAGGACATGGAAGTGACACTAGAGCATATAGCAGTAGAAGGAGTGCGCATCAATGCGAAGGGGGAAAAGGAAGTGAAGATTAGGTGGAGCGGCCTCCCAGACTATGAGGCCACATGGGAGCCACTGGAGAGGATTGCAGAGCAGTTTCCGACCTTCCACCTTGAGGACAAGGTGGTACTTTGGGAGGGGGGTAATGTTATGCTGGTCCAACATGGACCGGCTCAACCTGGACCGGCCCAGCCGGTCCAAGTTTATTTGAGGCGGAAACCTCCCAGGGAGCAGGCGGAAGGAGGAATAGAGGTGGGGGTGGGGTCCACTTGCAATTCAAACATAGTTTAAGTATTTTTGGAGGGAGAAGGAGGGGTAGAGAAGTCCTTTTGCTTTTAATTTGAATTAGATTGTATTAATAGGGAGTTATGAGGGGATTAGGTGATCATCTTGATTTGGAAAAGAGATTTGTCTTCTAGGTTTTCTTGCGTGGGCTCTTGGCGTTGCCGGAGATTGTTGGAGAGTTTTTCCTTCCTCTCGGATTGAAGGAAACTTGTATCTTTATTTTCTTTGCATCGACTAGTGAAGTTTCTACCGTTTGCAATTGTTCTTCTATTCTCTCTACGAACTCTTCTCAGATTTTTCACTGTTTTGTTGCGCGTGGTGGCTGTTTTTCATAGAAAACAGCGGATTATTAGTGATCTGGCTTAGATCCGATAGGAATCACTTGAAATACTCAAGTGGTACCTATCACTTTTTTGGAAGGTTTTTTTGAGAGAATTGGGAGGGAAATTTGAATGTAGGAACTGTTTAGGGATTTCCTTTGGATTTGTATGCATTAAATAGTTTGTTTTACTAGGGTTAGGGCATCTTGAATTTGGCTGAAATTTGAGATCCTTTTGATTTCTTTGGGCTCTAGCGGCGTCTAGAGATTTGGGAGAGATAGATCCTCCTCTCGAATAGAGGATCACTTGTATCTTGTTTGTTTTTCTTCCGTTTGTTGTTTTCTTCTCCATAAAGTGGTTGTTTTCTCTATTTTTTTTCCATTGAATTCGTAGAGATCTCTTGCTGTTTTCCAGAAAGTGATAGGATCTACTTGAAATCTTCAAGTGTTTCCTATCAAATTGGTATTAGAGTAGTTTTTGAGACCTTTGTTGGGCTATTTTGGTGAATTTCAACAATTGTTCTTGGATTTCGAAGAAAAAAGTTGTTGTTTTTGAAGGTCGAAGTCCAGATTTTTATTTCTACATAAATCCAGGGATCAATGGCGGTCAAGAAAATGGATGCTTTGGAGGAACGCATCGAAGTGGAGATTGGACAAATGAAATCTAAAATTTCAGATCTCCAAATTCAAGTTTCAGATTTTAAAAAGGATGTTTCAGTCATCCATGATAAGTTTAATTCGAAATTTTCCATCTTGGAGGAGATGTTGAAGAAAGTGCTTGAGGGCCAAACCAAAATATCGCCATCGGAGGTGAGGGAAGGCGCCGATAGCCACAAAAGTGGGGAAAATCCGAGGCCAACCAGATGAAAGGAAAATCAAGAGATGGAGATTTTGGAGGGAAAAAAAAAAGCCTTCCCTAGGACCTATTCCTAGGGAGGAGTCCGATAGAGGGTATGTGAAGAGATGTGAGGGGGTTGGGCAAGAGTGGAGGGATGTTGAATTTGAAAGAAGAGGAGCTGAATTGGAAAGAAGAGGACTTGATTTTGATCGAAGAGGTGCCGAATTTGAAAGGGAAAGGGGTAATTATGTCCAAAGGGGGACTGCATCTGAAAGGGGAGGGGTTTGTTATGATATAATGGGTGCTGAATTTGAAAGGAGAATGTGAGAATTTGATGAAGGGCTTGGGTATGGATGTAGAAGGGATGATTTAGACACTTGGGGGGAACCACCCCCTTGGGGAAGATGAAATTATGAAGGGAACAAAGGGAACAGAGGTGACTCCTTGGGGAAGATGAAATTATGAAGGGAACAGAGGGAACATAGGTGATCTGAGGGTGAGGAAGCTGAAGATGCCTATTTTTGAGGGAGAGGATGCCCATGGGTGGATCTACAACAGGTTGACGGAGGGAGAGAGATTGATGGCAGCTGGGATGTGCTTGGAAGGGAAAGCTTTAGCATGGTACCAATGGATGGATACGAGGCGACCAATAAGGACCTGGAGGGAGTTTAAGGATTGCCTGTTGGAATGTTTCCAAACCAGTATGGGAGGAGACTTCTATGAGCAATTCTTCTCTTTGATGCAGGAGGGGACCGTGATGGAGTACCGTGAGCAATTTGAGTACCTCGCCAGTCCATTGGATCGACTTTAAGAGTCTGTACTGGAGGGGAATTTTATGAAGGGACTGAAGCCAAAGATCCATGCAACAGTCAGAGTGATGAGACCTCGGGACTTGGGAGAGTCTATGGAGCTAGCTCATTTGGTGGAGGATCAGAGGCACCTGCAAAAAGGAGTAGGAGGGAGCAGTTCAGGAGGCTCGTATAGGATGACAAGCACCTTTTTTGCGCCTAAGGAGCTAACATTGGGTACTCTTAGGGAGACTTCGAAGGAGAAAACTGTCGGAGGAAGATTTGGAGATAACTTCAAGAAGCTCACAGAAACAGAATTACATAAGAAGGGAGCGAAGGGGATCTTTTTAGATGTGAAGAGAGGTATACGCCGGGGCACAGGTGTAAGGACCAAAGTTTTCAGTTTCTTACCGTTTGTGATGAAGAAGGAATGGAGGAGGGTGTCGTCTTTCCACCTGGCGGACAAGGCAGATCTTTGGAAGGGGAGTATTGTTAGACTGGTTTAGCCGGTCCACACAGGGCCGGCTCTGCCTCTTGCGCATGCCGCGGATGCCGTGAGATCCATGGTAGCTTTTTTGGAAGATTTTTTGAGAGAATTGGGAGGGAAATTTGAATGTAGGGACTGTTTAGGGATTTCCTTTTGATTTGTATGTATTAAATAGTTTGTTTTCCTAGGGTTAGGACATCTTGAATTTGGTTGAAATTTGAGATCCTTTTGGTTTCTTTGGGCTTTAGGGGCATCTAGAGATTTGGGAGAGAGATCCTCCTCTCGAATAGAGGATCACATGTATCTTGCTTGTTTTTCTTCCTTTAGTTATTTTCTTCTCCATAAAGCAGCTGTTTTCTATGTTTTTTTTCGTTGAATTCGTAGAGATCTCTTGCTGTTTTCTAGAAAGTGATAGGAACTACTTGAAATCTTCAAGTGTTTCCTATCAGAAAGTAAACGTATTAGATTTGGCTTTTGTTAAGAAAGATAGAGGTATACCTAAAAAGACTTGGTTAGAGAATATTATAAATGACTCTTTTTTATTATATTTAAATGAGAAATTTACTCTTAACAGGACACAATGCAGAAAAAAAGGATTCATGTAACCGACCCCATGTAGTGGGATAAAGGCTTGATGTTGTTGTTGAATAAGCTAAAACATTTTTAATTTCAGCCTTTGGATTATGGATTTTTCTGATTTAAGAAAAATGGAAAAGCTTAGGTGGCTAAATTGGGTTAATGGCTGAAATGAATATGCCAATTTTGGATTTGATTTGTATTAGTTTGACCTAATTTTACTTTATTTAGTTTAAATAAGTGATACTCGATTTAATTCAGCTCGAATCTGTTTCAGCCAAATTTAATTTAAATTAGGATTAATTTAGCTTGAGTTCTATTCGATTCCAAAATGAGTCGACAAGGATTATAACTTGATTTAAATTGACTCGAGGTGAAATAATTTAGATTGAGATCAAGTTTTGTTGAACGAATTTAATTAATTTTAATTGGATTTGAGGCTGTTTGGACTTATTTAGTTCGAATCAAGTCGCCGACTTAAGTTGAAATTGAGTTGAATATTATCTGATTTAAAGGATTTGATTTCGATTTAATTTGATTAAAATTTGTTTGATTTAGCTCGATTTGACTTGCCTCGGTTCAATTCCAAAAACTAGATGATGATTATAAATTTCATTTAAAAATGAGGTCATCAGCATTACATGCAATTTGTCCATCTACCCCATCATATGTACCAGCATTGTTTTTTGATATTAAATAATCGCCTCATCCAGCAAGATATTGATCATGCAAATTTCACTGCTATAGATTCATTGATTTGGGCTGTGCCTAACCATATTCCATGTATTTTAGGTTTACCTAATTTCTTCTTGTTTGTCTCATTGGTAAATATATTCTTTGTATGCCGGTAAAGTAATTTGAAGGCTGGTTCCTAAAGTACAAAATAATGTTTGCTTTAGTTTCCTCAAAAGTTTGATCCAAATGGCTAAAGATTGTTACAATACAGTTTTGGTGGAAAATTTACACGAATTTAATTTTCTTTGCTTCTTATGCTCAAAGAATATAATTTTTTGGTTGTATTAAAAATTTTGTTTTGCTGTATTTATTTGTGTCTGGTATATCATGTAGTTTAATGTTTTCTTTCCTATGGGTCACTTACCTTTGTATGTATATATGTGCATTTTTTTAACAGTTCTTTGGAATTGAGCCATTTGCTTGCGAGCCTTCAAGTTTGCCACATTATCCTCCAAGCAAGGAAATGGATGCTAAATTAAGGGACGAGGAAGCCAGGAGGTTATATGCTCGCTTCCCTTTTAATTTTGTAATTTCCATTTGATTACTCCATTTGTTCATAAAATTTCCGTATGTTGATCTAGCATTGTTTTTGGTTCAATATTTTTTCCAAACTTGCAAAATAATTACGGAGATTTTGCGTCACATCCTTGTATTGATTTTAGTAAACTTTGTAAAATCAACTCCTTCAACATAATTTGAACTTCTCAGGACCTTCCTTAACACTTCTAAAAGAGAGGCGTGCAGCCACAACTAAAGGTTTTTTTTTTTTTTTTTTTGCATGTAGTTTTACTCATGTTTCATGTGATTATGGTTTTTACTTTAATCAGGACTTTCATCTCACTGTATAGCGTTTGTGATGTGATACCACATGCGAAGGAGCTTCTTAAGAAAATTAAAAGTGATTGACAATGGAATTACAATTAAGAGCTTATGGAGATAACAAGTAAAATCATTAAAGGTTCTTAGTTGTTAACTTGCTTAGGCGAAGGAGTACAAGTAGATTAACCAAAAACTCATGGATAACCAAGGATAGTAGCAATACCAAAAGCTATTAATCAACAATCCGTAATTTAATAACGAGAGTTTCACCTTGGGGATTGATCACTCAACTCAAGGTTTAAAATTGCGTAATTGGGTATTGAGGCGTTTTTCGTTCATGAGGCGAGGCATAAGCCTCAAGGCGTTTTGAGGCGTAAGCCTCAAAATTTAAAATTTGCGTTAAGTAAAAAATAAAAGTTAAAAATGATTTTTTATATAATGCCGAAATAATATGTTAAAGGATGGTATATTAACTTTCTATTGAACTATGAAGTAACAAATTTATATAAATATGAAACAAAAAATTATACAAAATATAAAGTGATAAATAATAAATTATATGAAATAGATTTGAAATCCAAATATCACATAAGAAAAATAATATAAAATATATGAATTGCATAAACGTATCATATAGCATCAAGTTTAGCTCTAAATTTCTTCTTTATCAGTTCCCTACTCATCTACATTTAATTACTAATAAAGTTAAAATAATTGACAACAAATCATAAATCATATGTACTATCATTACTAAGGGGATTTTTATTTGAGTCGTCATAAAAAATTGGCCTCTCATTTGCCTCAACCTGTAGGGTCCAATACATGTCAATCTACTTCTTTATTTATTTCAACCATCTTCCTTTTTCATAAATGTTTTTCATCAACATAAAATAAGAGTAATACTTAAATTTTTATAGGAGATGGTGGCGGTATGCGGATTTCAAGTGATCCTTGGCGGCAACTATGACGGTGGTGGCTACGGCGAAGGCGGTGGGCTGGAGGTTGAGGCAGTTGAGAGGAAGTTAATGCGGCTTTATAGCGCAAGAGGACATGATTTTTTTGGGGCTTTTGTATAGGATTTAACTAAGTTTTAAATAAGAACATACATAAATAGAGCAAGGCGTATGCCTCATGCCAGCGAGGCGAGGCGCGCCTCAAGGCGGGCCTCAGCCAAGATGAGGCGTAAGCCTCATAATAAAAGTTCGAGGCGTAAGCCTCGAGACGTTTTTCACTGAAATTGCGCCGAGGCGGGCCTCAAGGCGAGCCTCATATTGCGCAATTTTAAACAATGACTCAACTACACTAGGCTTAGCGGGAGAAAATCTTCAGCACACCAAACGATGCCATGAGGAAGGTTGCAACGCCGATGGTCTTGAGCCACGGGAAGGTTGACGGTGGTGGAGGAGACACAAACGGATAGCCGTTGACGGTCCACGAATAGTCCTCGAATTGCTCGTCGATGACTTCTACGAGCGTGGGGAGGATGCGATTCAAGTAGTCTTCAACGGTGTCGTCGAAATCAAAGCCCACATCAAAGAACGGCGATTGGTGGATGTTGACTTGACCTCGATCGTCATGCACAAATCCAAAGTTCCATTCGGATTCCGCCATGCATGCTTGGCGTCGGAGAATCTTCCACACGAAGAGAGGAAGAACGTGGTGTTGAAAGAGAGTACTTGTCGTTTGATAGGATGGGAGAGGAGGGGAGAGGGCCGGCGGGAATCTCAAGGAGAGAGGGTGGGGGCCGGCGGGTGCAAGAGGAGGCTAAGGTTTGAGGGAAAATTGGTTTTGGGGAATTATGGAATGGATTACTCAAATCTGAAATTTAATTTCAGTTTGAGTAATTTAGGAGGGAATAGATTTGAATTTGAACTTCAAATCAATTGGAATTAATGCCTTGATTAGGGAATTAATGGGGGGCTTAATAGGGGGGGTGGCCGACGGTTTCAAGAGAGGAGGGATTAATTTAAAACCTGAAATTAATTTCAGGTTTTAAAGGAATTAGGAGGGAAAAGTAATTTGAAATTGATTTCAAATTCAAGCGTCATCAATGCCTTAATGATAGCATTAATGGGGCTCCTCCAAAGATGAGGCCGGCGGCATGCTAAGGGGAGAGAGAGGGGAATTCAAGGGAATAAGCTTCCAATTTAGGATGATGACGTGGCAATGGGTTTCATAACTCCAATCTAAATCAAATTGAAATTGAATTCCATCATGAAAACTTTCCGAAATTGGATTTCCAAATTAGGAAAGAATTTGAAATTTGAAATTCAAATTTCAAATTTGAAGCAAGCGGAAGGAGGGGTTGGACGGGTGGGGGAAGTCGCCGGCAAGGTGGCCGGCCGGGACCATGGAAGTGGCCGGCGGCGGGCTTCCAAGGGGCGGCGGCAACTTGGGTTATGGAGGGATTTTCTTGTGGTGGAGAAAGAAGATGGAGGTGAATACGAAGGAGAAGATAGAAAACCTAACCACGAGCCGAGGACTCTTCCAACGACTGGTGGGCCTTGCGATTTGCTCCCCTTGAGCTCTCTCCCTTCTCAAGCTCTCATGCAAGAAGAAGAAGTAGAAACACACAAATTTTCATTCAAATCTTCATTAGCTATTACAAGAGGAAAGACCCATATATATAGGTCTCAAGCATACATGAATAAATAAAGACTAAATTGCCCTCAGGGCCCCAACATGACTCAACTCAACATAAGGGTACAATAGGAAAATATAAAAATAAAAATGCATAAACAATTAGAAAAATAAGCTCTGAATCGTGGCCATCGATCGGTGATGCACATGTTTGGACTTTGGATCGATGTCCTCATCAGTTTGGGTCAGGTCAAACCTACTAGCCTTTTCAGACTGTTACCAAACCCCGATGATTCACAGAACCCTCACATTTCTGAATCAAATTTGATATTTTACTTTGCAAAACTTTAACCATAAACTACTTGTTGAATCACACATCAAGGAGGGGCCCACGGCTTTGATAGTTCAGCAATCCGTGGGCTGCAGTTGGAGATTTCCGCTTATGAGACCAAGATCTGTGGGATTGATTCCAAGATCCGTGAGATATAATTATTAGAATTAATTAGATTAAATGAAATCAATTAGATTAAATGACTTTCCTATTCTGTTTATTAAAATTAATTAGATTAAATGTCCTTTTTTTCATTTATTTTTCTATAGTGTATATATATGCAATGATTCTAAAGAATAAATTTCGAATTCAATTTCCTTAAACAATTTCTTCATGGTATCGGAGCTTGGGAAAATCTTAAGCCTTCTTTGAGTGTCGACGACAAATCTTCATCCCTTTCTTCCAACCTTTAGCCAACGGTAACTCTCCATCATCCTACCAATAGCCTCTCTTCAAGCACCAATAACACTTGCCTAAAATTCATCTTCTCTTTATGCTGAGGAAACTCAGCCATATACATGGATAGCAAGATCTCATTCTCCTACCCAAATATTACCAGTTTAAACAAACTCTGGATATGCAGACAACTCTTCTCTTCTTTATTCTCTCATAAAAAATCACATATTTAATGGGCAATTTTTTTTGTAATGGTCTCAATCGGTGAGAATGTTTATTTGCGGGAGAGAGAAAGAAGACTATCTCACTGGTGAACCCCTATAACATCACAAATTGATCATCTCTACAGAAAATGAAAAGAAGAGAATCATCATGTCATGTCTTGGCTTATCAACTCTATGAATGTAGAAATCGGTGAGAACTTTCTTCTTTACTGGACGACCTAAGAAATATGGGAGGCTGTTAAAGAGTCCTACGCCATTTTTGACAACAATTCCATGCTATTCACAATTGAGACTATCCTTCACGACTACCAACAAGAGGACCTAATGGTGACACAATATTTTAATACTCTAACCTGTTATTGACGATAATTAGATATTTTGAACAATGTTAATGGAAATGCCTGAAAGATGACACACTTCACCGGAAGATTGTTGAGGCAAAAAGAATATTCAAATTTTTGATGGGTTTGAACAAGAATTTGGATTGCGTTCGAAGGGAAAAGAGCAGAAGTGATGCAATCAAGAATTATTATTCAATGTTTTTGATGTTTTTTTTTTATTTTTCTATGTTTTTGACTCTATGTTTCTTTTTATTGTAATACCCTATGATGGAAAACAACCCATGATCATGCTCGGGTTTGGTGCTTTTAGGTAGTTTCACTCCATTTGGTGTTCTATTTCTTGTGTCTCCTCATATTCCATGCTCGCTCACTATTTTCCTTGCTGATCCTCGGTTTCCTTGCTGACCCTCGGTTTCCCTGCTACTGGCTGCCTGTTGGTTCGGTTTCCCTACGTTGGTTGCCTGTTTGGTTCGGTATCCCTGTTGCTAGCTGTTCAGGTTAACCCCTTTGTTGATTCCTATGCTATGTGCATTAACTTCACATTAAATGGGATATATTGATGGGTTCCCATTGGCTGTTTTGGTAACATCTTTATGTGATTAATTAAATGTTTTTTCCTTCTTTCTCCTATAAATAGTGGTTGAATAACTGTTGGAAGGGGTTGTTGTTGGTGAAAATAAATTCAAACATGAGGGTTTATCCTAGCTTGAGAGCCATCTTCTTCATAGTCCTATTTTTTCTTTTCGGTCTTCTCTTCACGATTACCCTTCCATTTGTATCTTTCTTCTCAAAAGAATTGTGAGCTGAACGGTGTTATTGAGCCTTGTTTTGCTAGTATTTGTCGGAGGAGCGTTGGTTGAACTGGATTTAAATTGTGTGAATCTTTGATTTGATTTTTCCTTTAAGCACCCTTCTCTATTTTCATGATTTGCACGTGAGGTGACTTTTTAAGGTTGTTATGAGGGTATTTTAATATAGTTTGGTTATTTCGTATGTCTTTCTAACAATTTTTTAAGTTATGTTTCCTACTTAGTTTCTAATATTTGTATTTGTTTATGTTATATTGAAAGGGAGTTTTTTCATTTGCATTCCTAGTGTTCTCCTACATGTTTTAGAACCTAGATAGCATCAAGAAGAAATATCATGTTGGGAGGTCTACAAGGATCTCCAAAGGTTGAAGAAAACGTTCTTATGGTCCACAACAATTGAAACCGCTCACATGTTGAAAATTGACATCAAAAGAAGGGTGGAAGACCATGGTTTGTTCACTATGCCAAACAAGGACATACAAATGAGACATGTTGGAAGATTTATGAAAAACAAGTTGATTGGAAGGCCAAATCAGCACAAGAAAGTAAGACGAATTCTGTTAGCACCACGCATGATCAATCCATCAAAATTGAAGCCATTCCTTTTACCAAGGAGCATTTAGAGATGAAGATGCTGAAGTTGCTGCTTAACAACATCACGAACTAACACTTTCTAGAACATACTGCTTAACAACATCACAAACTAACAATTTCCAGAACCTGCTACCAGCCTACATGCTCACTTAGATATAAAACAGTCAAAATTTTGAGTTATTGACTTAAGAGCATTAGATACATGACAGGAGACATCATACTCCATGACAATCAACTTTATCATTCAGTAGTTATGGTTGCTGATAGCTCAACATCCAAAGTTTTGAGAATTGGTTCCACTTTTGTCACAGAAGTTATCACCCTTAAATCGGTGCTTTATGTGCCCATTCTTGAGTGCAATATGATTTTCATTAGTAAGTTGACTCGTTGATGTAGGCAAAGGGGGGGTCAAATCAAACCCAAAAAAATTTGGTTTTGACTTCCCTTGAGCTTGCTAGCTCATTAATGTTTTGAGCTAAAATTTAGCTCATTATGAGCTGTTTTTAGTTCATTTATTAGTCATTATTACTTGGAATTGTCTCTTCCTTTCCCCTTTTCTTCTCCCATGCCTGTCCCTTGGATTTCCGAATATGGCTGTTGGGTTCCTGTGCATTGTCTCCTTGGTTCCATGACTGGCTGTTGGTTTCCCTGTGCTGGGAGGAATTTCGTGCCTTTGGCTCCTTGGTTCCGTGACTGGCTGTTGGGTTCCTTGCTTGGTTCCGGTGCTGGACTGCTTTTCCGTGGCTTTTGGTGCTCTATTTCCTGTGCAGTTTGGGGACTGTTGTATGGTGGCTGTTGGACTTTCATTTCCCCCATTTAATTAAGTATTTGAAGAGTTTTTGGGGGCTGTTTTTGGACAGAATTTGGATAGCTTTATGGGGACTGATTTGGTGGGTTTTTGGGGGGAATTCCAAGAGTCTTTTGCTGATTTATGTGCAGTTTTCTACTACAATTTTTTAGGTGTCTTTTGGCCTTATATTTTCAACTTTTAATTAATGTTTTGGAACTGTTTGTATTCCCTTTTCATGCCTATAAATAGGAATTGTTTGTGGTTGTTTTAGAAAATGTTATGTGAATGATTTTTGGAAATGTAAACCTGCGGGTTTTGTTGGAAAAGCTTGCGAGCTTTGTCCACTTCTTCTTCTCACCTCCTTTGGAAATCTTGGGAGCTCTTTCCACCCTTCGTCTCGGCTTCTAACCTCTTCCGTCTCTCTGCAAGTGACCACCCCATCTGTATCCTTCGTCTCTAAGTGAAGCAAGTTTAAGGTGTCTTACTATTATATTCTTTGTTTGTAAGTCGTTTAATTTTAAGAGTTGTATGTCTTTATTTATAAAAGTGTTTGTTTATATGAAATGTAATAATTTGTTCTAAAATTTCTAAGTTATCTCTTCTTTTTGAGCATTTTGTGTCTTCTTTTATATAGGAAGTTGTTTTTGTGATAAACAATTTGGGTCCCTCTCCCAAATTTTTGATTGCATTACTCGTGATAGTAATTGCTTAAAATTTTCTCCAATAATTCATGTATTTTTAGGAACTTGGTTCGGAGAAGAAGGTCGACAATGCTGAGATGTATTCTAGGTTATACTATATCAAGACACCCAAATCTTTTATTGCGGCTAAGAATCATCCTATTGTGAGTCAGTTTGTTGAGAGTAATTCTAGAGTCGGTCAAGATAGAGAGATTATCATGTGGCATTATAGGTTAGGCCATCTAAATTTCATGTATCTTGAAAGGCTTTTTCCAATTTATTTATTAATAAAAACCCAAGTTTGTTCAAAATGTGAAACTTGCCAATTGGCTAAACATACCCGATCATCTTACCCAATTGTTCTTTATCAACCATTTAAGCCCTTTACCTTGATCCATAATGATATTTAGGGACCCTCAAAGGTTAAAAATATAAGTGGTGCCAGGTGGTTTGTGATATTTGTTCATGATTATACTGGACTCATTTTGGTTTATTTAATGAAGGAAAAATTTGGAGTTGAAAGGATATTCAAATCATTTAAATTTTCAACTGATGATTCAAAACCAGTTTGATACAAAATTTAAATCTTAAACTCAAAAAATGGGAGAGTATTTTTATTATATCATGAGAGAATATCTATCAAGCCAAGGGATAATCTAAGTGAGTTCATGTGCATATACGCCTCAACAAAATGGGATAACTGAGAGGAAAAATAGGCAACTCCTGGAAGTTGACAGATCTATAATACTATTCTCAAAAGTACCAAAATATCTATGTGGGGAGACCATTCTTACTGCTGCATACCTAATAAATAGGTTACATACTCGGGTACTAAAATTTGAAATACCTAGATAAACTCTACTTAAAGCTTATCTTCATACTCAATTCATATCATCAAATCTTCCACCTTAAATTTTTGGGTGCTCTACCTTTGTTCATATTTATTCACAAGATAGGAGCAAGCCTGTTGGCTCAAGAAAAATGTCATGGATGTATGGATCCCACTTTGCATCCGTAGGATTCCATTTCCATTAAATCAGATTATAGTTAATCAGATTTTCCCTGAGGGTAGTGTCAGTGTTTATAGATCTGAGGTCCTTACTTCCTATGAGTGCAAGCACTCATAGTTAATTATCCCTCTTACTATGTAAGAGAGAACTCTTGATTAAGGATGAATAAATTTTAGATATTTTTAGTCTCAATAGTGGGAAGATGGAGGTAACTCTATCAAGATCCCATGGTTCCGTCGTCTCGGGTATACCGTAGATTTCAGTCTACCAACGCTAACAATCATTGACTGTAGTGTCCAGAGAATCTGATTAGCAGTCATGAGTTGCCTCCTCTCTGGGATCCCGAGTAGACTGAAGTGGTTAAATATGAGTTTTGATTTTGTTAGGTGTTTTGAGTTTTACATATATTAGAATACCCAGAGATTTATTTAGTTTGAGATTTATGACTTAGTTTAGAAGTAACCCAGGAATTTAGTTTGGAGCGGGTCTTATGACTTCTTCAGGAAGTAGCCTAGGGATTTAAATTTGGGTTGGGATTTACAGCTTTCGTAGAAAGTAGCCCGGGGATTTAATTTAAAATGGGGCTTACTTCTCTATTTATGAGTTGCCCAAAGATGGGTATTACAATCTAACTCTATAGTGAGGCTGTCCGAATGTTTTAATTGATTGGTATGACTTATGATTTCCCTTAGGAAATAGCCTTAAAAGGTGGGTCTTACAACTTAATCCTTTTAGACGAAAATGCCCATTGGTTTAAATTTAATTGTTTGGGGTTTAGGATCATTGCTATTTATTTAACAATTTTCCTAAAATGTGGGGCTTACAACTTCAGATAGAAGTCGCTCAATAGCGGGTCTTACAACATACTCCTCTAGACTAGGATGCCCATAAATTTTGATCGGAAGGTTGGTTGGAAGATTTAGTGGCTTCCTTAAAAGTTGCTTGGTTATTTGTAGGAGCGTTAGGGTTGTTATAATTTGTTTTAAAAGTATCCCTAACACATGAGACTTACGACTTCACTTAGAAGTGGCCCATTGGTGGGTCTTACAACCTAACCCTATAGGCTAGGATGCCTGGGTGAGGGGTCTAGGGTTGTATTATCACCTAAACATTTCCCTCAGATGTCGGACTTACAACTTCTATTAGAAGTGACCGGAGGTTTTAATTGAGGATTAGGAGTTAAGTCAATTTTACCTAATACTTTCCCCTAAGATCGGGCTTATTGCTTTTCTACGAAAGTTGCAGGGTAGTGGGTCTTACAACCAAGTTCTTATAAACAAGGCTGCCCAAGGATTTTGTGTTTTTGATTGTTTGTTTGTTGAGAGGATGTCAGTTGTTTAGGATTTGTTATTTAGTGAATTTGAAAGGGTTATAAGTTGGTTTGAGTTTGTGATTTTGGCATTTCGAGATTTTGACACGGTGTAGTATTTTAGTTGTTTTGTTGGAGAGTTTCAGTTTATGTTGTAGGGAGTTTTGTATAGGAATTTGTAGGGTTTTGTTTGAGTTCTGTTTGATTTGAGTTTGTGTTGTTTGTAAGTTGAGTTTGTTTTGAGAGTTGATTGCTTTGTATACATGTCTATAAAGATGAAATTTACAAAGAAATTTTATCATAAAAATGTGGGTTTATGTTTCCAACAATTCTGATATTTAACAAGAGTCATTGTAGATAACTTCAACCTCTTTGGCTTAGAAGGCAAAGAGGGCAACTCTTTCCATTTCGCACAGTAATCTAGCTCTAGTAGGAAATTTGTTTTGAAGTCATTTTACTTTCGACATGCAAGAAAGTTTCAGAGACTTGTGGAAAGGAAGTTATCCAAAATGTGGAAGAGTTTTCCCCTTCATGCAATGTTTCAATTCAATTTTTCCTAGATCAGAAATCAAATTGACATTGCTCATTCGTAAAAAATTGATTTAGAAAATTATAAAAATCTGATTTATAAAAAAAAATTGATTTGAATTAAACCATCCCAATTTATATAAAAATCTTATTATATATATATATATAAAATCTATTTAAATAGAAATTTGATTTATATAAAAAATTTGAACATATGCAATTTAATTGATTCAATCGGTAGAATAAATGCTCTCTAATTAAAAATTTTTTTTTAGAGATCTGTGTTTTCTAAAAATTCGCTAAAATCCAGAATTTTCGAGGAAATGTCGGCAGCCTCCCGGCGTCCCCTCTCCACCGAGGGAGAAATTGGGACGACACTTTGCCTATATTTTCTTCCCGGTCGGACCTAAGGTCGACGACATGAGGCCTTGAATTTAAAACCATTTCAGTCAGACCTAAGGTCGACGACACGAGGTCTTCAATTTAAATTCTTCCTGGCAGGATTTAAAATCGACGGTATGAGGTCTTGTATTTTAAAACCATCTCGGCCGAATTAGCTCGATGATCGAGGGCTTCGGGAGACCAAATCAATCATGAGAGTTCCTTCAATTTATGTTTATTATAATTAATTAGATTAAATTTTTTTTTTTTTTCAATTGATTTGTTGACTATAAAAGAAGGAAACATAATAAAAACAAAGGAGAACATAAACACTTGCCTTCGAAGCCGGCCCCACCTTACGACGGATATCAACAAACGAAGTAATTGTTCGTTCAAAAACATGTAACTGCCCGATCATTACTTTAAAATGACTGGCAGAGACGATCAAAAGGGATTTGAACTCCCTCACTTCCGCTAAAGCCCTCCGCCTGCTCGAACGACACCGTAGAGAACACCAACCTCTTTGGACTTCTCCTCCTATAATGCTGGCGCCACTCCTGGTCTCCAACCCAAATCCAATCGAATCTCTCTCTTTATCTTTGTTTTATAATATATTATATAATGCATAAGTGTAATATATATATATATATATATATATATATATATATATAATAATAAAATAAATAAAATATGAGAGGGGTGTAGAGTTTTTTTTTAACAGGTGTTGAAAACCTGTGCCGTCGACCTTAGGTCTGGCCAGGAATGCACAATTCGAAGAGCCGCGCCGTGATCTTAGATCCGGGCGGATGATTTTTAAATTCGAAGCCCCCGTGCCATTGATCTTAGATCTGGGCATGATGAAACAAAATTCAAAGACCCACGTAATCAATCTTAGATCCTGGTGGGATGGTTTTAATTTGAAGACCTTAAGCCGTAGACCTTATGTCCGGGTAGGAAGAAATTACGGCAAATGACATACCGATTTCTTCCCTCGGTGGGGAGGGGACGTCGGGAGGCTGTCAAAATTTCGAAAAAAAAATTATATAACTTTTTGGAGCAATTGGAAAACAAATCAATTTTATTTAATTTAGTCGATTAATTAATCTAATTGATTAATTATAATTAATTGTTTGAGATTTATTAAATAATTTAAAATTAATTATTTTTAATTAATTAATTAATTGAAATGAATTAACAAAAAAATTAACTAATTAATTTAGATTAAATAAATAAAACTAATTAATTAATTGAGGTTAATTAATTGAAATAAAATGATTAGTTAAACTTAATTAATTAGTTAAAATTAATTAATCAAAATAATTAGTTAATTGAAATTAATTAATCAAAATTAATTAGTTAATTAAATTTGATTAATTTAAAAAATTATTTAATGAAATCAATTAGTGAAAATAATTAATATTGATTGATGAAATTGATTTAATTAAAATCCGTGAGTTGTTCAAAATACAAGAGAGTTTTAAATGAATTTTTTTAAAATACAAGAGCTTTAAATTTTGAGAGTTTTAAAGTATGTGAGTTTTGAAAATTGAAATTAATATAACTAACTAAATTTTTTTAATTTTTAGATAATTAATTAATTAGTTAAGCGTAAAAGAAAATGTAGGAAGAGAAATAATGTTTCCACTAATAAAAAATATACAAGCTCTCAACACAATCCTCACAAACTCTCCAATAACTTTCAACTCAATACAACTCTCTAATCAATACAACTCTCAAAATCTCCATAGAATTCTCCAAAAGATCCCTCCTATACGAGTTTCTACAGCTATCTGCGAGCTCCCTGATCTGCCGCAAGTACCGCGTACCTTCAAACAAGCAGACAAAAGTGAACACAAAATAATAAAATAAAACGTAGGCAATAGTAGCAAAAAGAGAACTACAAGCACAAAAACAAACAATAAAGTAAAACTACTAGAAAGGTAGTAGAGCAACAATGCCAAAAAATGAGTAGAGTAGTGGACTACTGTGGTAAGAAAAGACTACGAACACAGAACAACTAATATACCAACGCAAGTGTCAAACCTCTCAAAACACTGGTGTCAACTCAACAAACACATTCAAATTTAAAACCTTTGGACAACCTTGTTTATAAGAACTTGGTTGTAAGACCCACTACACGATAACTTTCAAAGGAAAGTCGTAAGCCTAACTTTAGGGAAAAGTTTTAGATAGAAATTAACCTAATATATAAAGCCTAATTAAAACATCGACCACTTCTAATAGAAGTCGTAAGTCCAACATCTACGAAAAATATTTAGGTGATAATACAACCCTAGATCCTTCTCTCGGGTATCCTAGTCTATAGGTTTAGGTTATAAGACCCATCACTCGGGCCACTTAGCTTACAGAATTAGGTCGTAAGATCTATCATTAGAAAACTTCTAAGGAAATTGAAATCTTCTGGCTACTCTTAGTAGAGGTTGTAGGTCCCTACCCAGATCTAATCATATGAACAACTCTTATTGAAAAATCAAGGCAAAAGCCTCAAGAAAGAATTTTATATTTAAATAATATTTTAAAATACAATAATTGTGATTCCTATGTTGAAAGCTTATGACATTTCTATCGTGGGATTTCTTACCCAATTAATTAAGGCCTTCGGGCATCCTAACATATAGGGTTAGGTTGTAAGACCCACTAGCGAGCTACTTCTAAGTGAAGTCGTAAGTCCCACGTTTTTTAAGAAAATTGTTAAGTAAATAATTGATCCTAAACCCCAAACAATCAAATTTAAAACCTCTGGGCAGCCTTGCTGTAGAGTTAGGTTGTAAGACCCATCTTTGGGCGACTCATAAATAGAGCAGTAAACCCCATTCCAAATCAAATCCCCGGACTACTTTTTATGAAAGCCGTAAGTCCCAACATAAATCCAAATACCCGAGCTACTTCATAAAGAAGTCATAAGACCCACTCTAATCTAAACTTCGGGTTTACTTCTAAACGAAGTCATAAATTTCAAACTAAATTAATTTCTTGATATTCTAATAGATGTAAAATCCAAAACACCTAATTAAATTAAAACTCAAATCTCACCACTTTTGTCTACTCGGTATCCCTGAGAGGAGGCAACCCATGACCGTAATCAGATTCCCTGGACACTACAGTTAATGGTTGTTAGTGACTTAGTATTGGTAGACTGAAATCTATGGTATACCCGGGACGACGGAACCATGTGATCTTGATCGGGTTTACATCCATTCTTCCCACTATTGAGAGTTGAGACTAAAAATATCTAAAATTTATTCATTCTTAATCGAGAGTTTTCTCTTACGTGGTAAGAGATGTAATTAACTATGAGTGCTTGCGCTCATAGGAAGTAAGGGCCCCAGATCTTTAAACCCTGACATTACCCTCAGAGAAAATCTGGTTAACTATAATCTGATTTAAGGGAAATGGAATCCTACGACTGTAAAGCGGGATTCATGTATTCGTACCATTTTTCTTGAGCCAACATTATTCTCCTAGAGTTTATATATATGTAATGATTTCAGGGAATAAAATTCGATTTCAATTTCCCTAAATAATTTCTTCACTAGCAAATTGACAATTGATACTAATAGAAATGAAAAATAACTTTTATTTTCTGATGTTGATGAGAAGCAGGTAAGCTTTAAGGTAGAAACTTAAAAGAATTTGCTTTAAGGTAGAAACTTAAAAGAATTCGCGGGTCTACAGTTCTACGCTTTTTCCCTATGGATTTTTGCTTACAGAGAAGTGATTTATCTTGTTTAATGATTTGAAAACACACTTGTACACTCTACATTTTCAAATGAGTTACCCCGCTCTAAGTGTAGGAGGATTAAGGTATGCTTGGAGGCAGGGGTGGAACCCTTTGGAGTCTAGGGGGGCCACTTGTCCCCCCTGAAATTTTTTTTGTTCATTATACCACTATTTAGGTAATTTGTCCCCCTTCAATTATTTTTTAGTTTTTATTACAAGGGTTTTTAGGCAATTGCCTCCCCTAAAAATATTAAAATATTATGGTCTTTAGGCAATTGCCCCCGGTCAGGTCGAACCTTGCCAGGGGGCGCTGCCCCCTTGGACCCCCGACATATATGCCAACAGTTACTTATAAGTTTGCCCCCCCTGAAAATTATGGCCGGTTCCGCCCTTGTAATTGGAGGGTTTGCCATGCACACCACCTTATACAAAGCACATGCCAATGCCTATCAAACATCTCAGCATTATGGCGGGTGTCTTTCCTGCCTGTGGTTTCTCGTGCACAACAGGAAATGCACAGGCCGTTGATTAACATTTAAGATTTGGATGTGCAGCATAACTATGGTTACATTTTACTTGCTACTGTTTTCATAATCTATAACTTTGAAGCAATTTTGTGTACCTTTTTATTATAGAATGATACAGATAAATTTGTTGGTTACCTTCAGCTAATTAATCTTTCATCCTTGACCTGCATTTGCTATACTGATTGCTGACTAAAAGGACTTACCTGCATATTGATGTTGGTAGCTTTTTAGTCGTCTTGTGTATGAATTATAGTGTAGATCTTTAGCCAAACAGCTGAAACACAGTTAATATTATTCCTTAAACCTCACAGGTTTTTGAATTTAAAAATCTATCAAAGTGCACATTATTGTTTTGTGCTTCTTCTTAAAGAACATATTTCTAAAGTATGTTTTGAGCACTGTTTAATTTAAATTTAATTTTTATTTTTATTGCAACCTTATCTTGGCGATGAATTTAGCTATCTAGATGTTGTGAATCTTAAACAACACGAGTTATTCATGTCCTTCGATTAAAACAAGATATATGCGATCGTAGGTTACGGGCTGCTGGTGGAAGAACCAATGCTGAAGGTCCAAAGAAGATGCACACACGTGAACGGCATAGAGCGGTTCCTGCTCCAGAAGCTAATGCTGAGCTTCAAGCAAATCTTGATGTACGCATTTTTTTCTTTTAAACCTATTTATATTTTCTTGTCCATATATATTGTTAATAGTGACGCGGAAACAAAATCGTTGGGTTATTTTAGGTCTGTAAGATTTCTTTATTTTGTTATTTCATTTATTATTTTGTTATATCATTTAATATTTCATTATTTTTTAACGAGTCATTGAGTTATCGTATGTTAAGATTTCATTATTTTAGGCATTTAAGCCTATCCATATTTTCTTTTCTATTCATTGCTAATGGTGATGTGGACACAAAATCTGAGTTCTATTTTGTGATAACATTAAGCTCGTGAGAAATTTAATAGCATTTTGTTGATTATTTGTTAGCAAATTGTTAACATTTTTATCACCAGTTTGTTAGTAACTTATTAGTAGTTTATTAGTAATTTATTATTTTTATCATATATAACTATGGGAATTCGGAGTCATGCAAGATTATACATTGTTTGAATAAAATTCATATTGTAACGTGGAAATCGTTCTTTTTCTATTTCTAGATTTTGTTCTTTAATCAAATATGAGATTTGAATAATTCAGTTTGTGGTTATCTTCTCACGCAAGGTTGAGGCTTGTTTTTCGGAAAATTTTTTCCATTTTCTTATTTTTTTTCTCATGTGGATATCGTTAATGCAGATTTAGGTTGAGATTTACAAAAAATTCCCTTATTATATGAAATTCACAGTTCATCTAATTTAACAACAAATTACCCCTTCAGATGAAAAGTTAAAATATGTAAATTGCGTGCAAATAATAATTAAACAATCATATAATAGAGTCATATCTTAAAAATTTAGGATTATAAGTAAATCATCTGATTAATTTGAAGTTCATTCCACAATTGGAAAAATCAGATTATTAGGTTTGAAAACATTCAATCACGAAAGCAAATTACTAATTAATTTTATAGAATAGATAATAGACAAGTGGGCTCTGAAAATTTGTACTCCAGCTTTTTGCTGAGACATTTTGGTGGTTCCAAGTTAATTTTCAGAAGGTTGAGTAAATTGAAGATAAGACACTACTTAGTGATTGCGCTCTTATTTTGCAAGGACTTTGTGATATGATTCTAGATTTCTCATAGGCTAAGTGGCCTACTTGAGAGCGTGCATAATATGGGGGGGGGGGGGGGGGGGGGGGGGGGGGAATATGAGTTTATGAGGTTTCAAGATGAACTGCATGTATTTTAGAGTATTTGCATGCTTTTTGAAGTTGAGCTTGCTTTATATCTCGTTCGTAAGCACTCTCAAACATTAAGTTCAGATGCTTAGCATGCTTATCGAAGTATATGCTGATGGGTTTGAGTTTGAAAGAGGGTTTGTAAATTTTAAATCGATTGCAAGCTTTATAGAGCAATTACGTGCTTTTGGGCTTCAAAGTCGCCTGCGGCATTGTAGCAGAGGACTGATTGTAGCTGTTCAATGCACTTTTTAGTAACCTTTTGGATCAATGGAAGGTAAATTGAGCATATCTATCCAAGAGATTTTCCTTATAAGGAATGCGTCCCCAAACAAAGTTTATTTTAATTATGGGGATTGAGGTTTCCTAGAAGGGCAAACTTTAATAGTCAATTACATCTCGGGCGAGTCCATGAACACTCCAGATTCTAGATTAAGTACTTAATGATTATGCTCAAATCTGATAAGATTGATGAATATTTGGTTAGACCATAGTTAGAATGGACCCTATATGACTTTATAGAGAATGAAAGGGGTAAGACTTTATAGAAACTAAGGGTAGGCTTAAAGGCACTGAAAAGGATGCGAAAGAGGGATTTGTTGCTCCCAGATAGGACAAATAGTGTCATTTAGCAACACCTGTTTAGGAGAAAATGAATAAGGAGATTTTAGAAAGTAAGAACTATCCTACCGAGTGAGGATGGTGCCATTGTTTTGAATTTATTAGTGTCCTTGGTCTATTTAGTTATGTGATGACTCGAGGATTCTTATTAGCAACTATATGTTATCTCATTGAAGGAACCTCGTAAATCAAGGTTTTGGATAATTTTATGCTCACATACAAAAATTACACTATCATTTTATGTGAGAAATCCATATTGGATTTATAGTATCATGTGGTGATATATGTTGAGGTTGGCAAGATTACCTATGCTTTAAGACTGACGGGTTGGAAAATAATGCATCTTCTCAACGTGATGGAGTTTATATTTAAAATGGGGCTTATAACTTGATCATTCGAGATTAAGAATGTCTGAAGATATCCTTAATGTAGTAGAGAAGAAGAAAATAGATGAATGAAAGTATGAATATTTTATCAATGTGTTAAAGAATATATGGAATGAATGGATATATAGATTTGGACATCTGCTCAATATAATAGAAAAGACACCCAAAGGGTGAGACTTACAGCTTAATCTTATACGATTAAGATGCCCGAACATCCCCTCAATATGTTTGAAAAATGTGAAAGTGAGACTTACAACGTAGTCGTGTATGACCAAGAAGGTCCTCATGTCTTCTCAATATGGTTGAGAAGACATCAAAGTTATGCGGATGATGTGAAACAAACATGCGATGGAGTTACTTGAAGAAATTAACGAGAGCAATTTAAACAAATAATCCCAAAGTAAAATTATCACTTATAGCAAAAGATTGATCCTTGGAATTCGTGGTTTTTAACTTGGTTAGGCAAATTAGAGCAAGATCAATCAACCAAACAATTCAAGAAACACAAAGAATAATTGTAAAGCTACGATGGTAACAAGAGTCCACGATTTAATAATGAAAACTTTCACCTTTGGAGCCCATACGCTCAACTAGTCTAGGCTTTAGCGGAAGAAGAGTCTCCACCTTAGAATCGAGGTCGCTCCGAGGAAGGAGCCTTGGATCGTCGTTCTTGGATAGGTGGCCGGAGTATGGAATTCTTGACAACGATTTCTTGAAGGTGTATTCGGCGGCCTAGAATGTCCGGACGGTGTTTGGAGACCTTCTAGCAGGCTGGACAGCAAGAAAACATGTTCCAAATCTCCTTGGACAGCTGCTATAGGGTGCTGGAAGTGTTTGGACAGCAATTCTAGATCTCCAATGGTGCAGGACAGCAGGCTGCCTTGGCTGGAATGCTTGAGCACACAGCAGATTTTAGGGGGAAGGGAGGAAAACCGTGAGGGGAGACTTGGGACGGGAGCAGCAAGGTGTGTAACGGCTAAGGGTTGAATGGGGGGAAGTGTATTTAGTGAGGAGACGTGTGGGAGTATCATTTGAAAACCAATTTGATTTCCAAAGGGGGAGGGGAAGAGTGGATGGCTGAATTAGGTGGGGCTTGAAAGACCAACATTCAATCTCAAGTTGAATTCCCTTAGGCAGAGGGAAATTAATTGAGACATTACATTAATTCCGTGAGGGAGCAGTGATTTCAAGAGAAAATAGGGAATTAATAGGATAGTAATTAATAGCAGGTGAGGGAATTTGTGGTTCTATGCATGGCCGGCCATATGAAAAATTATAGGCTGGAAATTATAAGCAAGTGGGGCCCGCTTACTTGATTCAGGGATTTGAATAAAATCTGGAATAAATTCAGATTTTAACACAAAGGACAAAGCTTCCTAATTTGTGATCAAACAATTATGCAGCGAATTGAATTTCAAATATGAATTGAAATCCAATTAAGGTAATGGCATAATTTCAGGATTGGAATTATGGGCAAGCAATTAACGCTTACTGGAGAATTTGAATTTTCAAATTCAAATTCCAAGAGGAAGGGCCGGCGGGTAGAGAAGTGGGGGCAGGGGGCAGTCACGGTGGAGGCTGACTTGTGGGAGGCGGCGGCTTGGTGGTCGGCGGCCTGAGTGGGTCAAGGGGGCGGATCACGGGTGGGGTGGCGGGCCGGCGGGAGGTGGATGCCAAGAGGCCGGCGGCTTGGGATTTTTTTTTGGAGGAGGCGGCGACAAAAGCAAGGGGAGGAAGAAGTATGAAAAATATATGGATTCAAGGAGTGAATTCCAATTTCCCACAAGTGCTTCAATCCGAAACTTCACGACGATGAATCGACCAAGAGAAATAAAGGAAAATAGTAGAACGATAAAAAAAAACCTAGAGCTCACACAGAGATCTAACTTCTCCTACGAACTCACTAAGAGATCGTGGAGGTTGCACTCACAAAGAGAACACAATGGAAATAATTTTCATTCATCAAAAGCTACTATTACATGAAAAAGGGGCCATATAAATAGGCCTCAAAATGACAAAGAAAGTAAAGTACGAAAATGCCCCTTGGGCTACAATAGCTACCCAAATACCCATAAGGGTAAAAATGGAAAATCATAAAATAAAAATAAAGTACTATATAAAATGATGAAAATACAGGTCGTAAACATGGCCGTCGATCCCCGGCATCTCCTGCATGTACATGTGTCGAAATCGCTGCTGATGTCCCCATCATTCTCCTCAGGTGGGAGAAAACTCGACCCCGTCGAGTAGATATCTATGGAGCCCTCGTACAACTCTAGAAGATCTGGGTCTAGGCTCTGTAGCTCGTTCCTGTCAATCCAAGTATCCTCTATCTCTGGTGTCCCTTTCCAATGAACTCGGTATCTTCGGCGCCCACTTTCCTTTGTGGAAGTGACCTCATCATCTAGTATTGCTTCGATCTTCTCCGCTATAGGTGAGTAAGGTAAATTGGGGGGTGGAGCTAGGCTGGGGGATCTCACCAGGTGGGGTCACACAAGGCTAATTTAAAGAGTGGATTTTGGGGTTAAGATTCGGGTCCTTCAAAGGCTGATAGGTCTTCGATATTAAATGTAGGATTCATGTTGAAGCCTCAAGAGAGGTCCAGTACGTAGGCATTACTATTAACCTTTGAGATTACCTTAAATGGTCCAGTTCCTCGAGCTTGCAACTTCTCGTACTATCACAAAGTCTGCAACTTTGAATTCTTTGAACCATATTTTGTTATCAGCAATAATTTTAAAATGGGTGTTACTTTGTTCAATTTTCCTTTTAATTTCGTTGAGCAACTCCTGAAGGTGACATGCAGATGCAAATGCAAGAGATCGAGTGTGCAAGATGATTGACAAGACTCATGAGCTTACAAAAGTTTAAAACAACAGATAAATTAGGAAGACAACAGACTACGACACTCACACAACATACTAACTCACACGAACATGATGCTAGAACATGTGGACGAGTCACAAAAGAGGTCTAAAGTGTTCGGTCTAAGGGAACTGGTGTAGGAGGAGTAATGAATACGTTCTTAGCTATCAGGGTACTTCTATGGTAAGTCTCAGTTAAATTCGTAGGTATTATCCTAGTGGAGGTAGTGTAATTGAACAGATTAATCCAACTAGGACAGAGAGGTTCCTCATCAAGGTAGGGTGAGGCTATAACGGGCAAAAAGTAGGAATCAGGAATAAAATAGGATGATTGGTCCTGACTCATATCCATAAGGGGATAACTCAAAGATTCGTCAGACGGTATGGGGCTCACGCTTTTTGGTACAAGGAGCAGTGAGGTAAGTCAAATCGGGAATGACACACTTTGCTAAATATAACTCTAAATGAGCAGCTCCAAAGCTAGACTCTAATGAAATAAGAGGGGGCTCATTGTTCAAATCAGGTTTAAAAACTTTCAGACTCAAAGTACAGTCTTCCAAAAGAGACTCAGGTTTGGTTGCAACCCTAAGATCCATGGGTTTCGTTTCACTTAATTCCGGTGATAAATTTGATTGACTTACTTCCAACTCAAGATTATCTAAGTCGCCATCAGAATTATCTAAAATTAAATCAGAATTATCCAAAATTAAATCAGAATTATCAAAATTATCTGGAGTCATCTCAGTAGGTGTTATAACTAAATCAGGATCTTCCAAATTCAAATTCAAAGTGTTCAACGTTCGATTAGCTCCTTTTGAGGTCACATTACTATCATCCAGGCATACTTTGTCCAAAGGCTTATCCTCGAGGAGACTAGGATCGGGGTGGGTTAAGGTGTCGACGTTTAAAGGTTTTAGCTCTCCTAGCTTAGGGTTTAAGTCACTCAGGGAGTTTGATTAATCTCTTCAGTTTCATCCTCAAAGAACTCTTCGTTATTAGTGATATCATTAGCATCCACGAAATGGATGCAGTCAGTCTCAGGTCCAGGGAACCTCTTCTCCTTAATGTTTTCCTCTCTTATAAACATATTTGCAGGGTCAAGGAATAGGGAGGCTAAAGGTTGACTTGGATGGCTAGAAGTAGGTCCAAGTGGGGAGTCATAAGAGGTTGGTCTAACAAAAGGCCCAGTAGAGGGTCGGCCACCATGGTTTGGTGAAGACCTATAGGGTGGGGTAGCAACCCTGATGTTACTAACAGATGGGTGACCATAAGTAGGGGAAAGGTATCTTAACCCAAGTTCTCGTCTCATATTTTTCCAATCGGAGGTAGGGTATTCACCACGAGACTCTTTATGATCTTCTAACCTCATCCAAAAGTGGAGAGCACTCCCGCTCAAGTGTGACCTAGCAATGCTAAACTGGCGAGAATTAGGTATTTCATGCGATTCAAAATAGTCCTCTAATTGTCTAACCCATTCCCTAAAGTAGTAAGGGTCCGAGTAACCATCAAAGGTGGGTAGACGGTAAGGCGGCTCAAAGTGAGGTCGAGGAGGCCTAGGCTTAGGTCTCGGGTGATAAGCTGAGGGGGGCATGTAGCTAGAGTGGGGATAATCAACGGGTTTCTCCTTCATAATTATAGTCATATTGCCCACTAGGTTAACGATGTCATCTAAACTCTTTTGGAGTCTAATCGGGTCCATTGGGAAGCGCTAAGTGATACCTAAAGAAGATTGGGTGTATGGGACGATACTCTACGAGGAGGAAACATACTTATGACTTGCTATAACGTGCAGGAAAAAAAAAAGGGCAGCAAGCTACAAAGGTGGGAGAAGTTGTCCAAGCAGTTAGGTTAACTTCTAGGGTGAGGACAGCACTTAAACACTACAGTAGGGTGCTCCTAAGGCTCTTATAAACTGCTGGAATGCTAAGGACAGCAACCTATCACAATGACGTAATTTGTCTAAGCGTTTAGGGTGGGTTGTGGAGTGTGGACAGCAACTTGACAAAGGGTTATGGGTACTTAAAAGTCACTAAACAGTGCAGGAAAAGTTTTGGACAGCAAGGTTTTCAAGTGTAGCAAGTGACTTAGTTGAAGCGGTGGGTGGCAAGTGACCAAAATAACACTTAGGTAAAGTAGATATGCATGTTTACAATGAAAATAGCATGCAGAAAATTACTGGACAGCAAAGTAAAACCACCAAATTAGTTACCTAAATGGTGATATGCATGCAAACGACTAAAGAAAAGGTAAACTAGACTCCTAGGATGCATCTAGCAAAAGCAAAGCATGCTAATCTGGCTCTGATACCAAATATGATGTGAAACAAACATGCGATGGAGTTACTTTAAGAAATTAACGAGAGCAATTTAAACAAATAACCCCAAAGTAAAATTATCACTTATAGCAAAAGATTGATCCTTGGAATTCGTGGTTTTTAACTTGGTTAGACAAAGTAGAGCAAGATCAATCAACCAAACAATTCAAGAAACATAAAGAATAATTGTAAAGCTACGATGGTAACAAGAGTCCACGATTTAATAATGAAAACTTTCACCTTTGGAGCCCATATGCTCAACTAGTCTAGGCTTTAGCGGAAGAAGAGTCTCCACCTTAGAATCGAGGTCGCTCCGAGGAAGGAGCCTTGGATCGTCGTTCTTGGATAGGTGGCCGGAGTATGGAATTCTTGACAGCGATTTCTTGAAGGTGTATTCGGCGGCCTAGAATGTCCGGACGGTGTTTGGAGACCTTCTAGCAGGCTGGACAGCAAGAAAACAGGTCGAACCCCGCTAGGGGGCAGCGCCCCCTTGGACCCCCGGCAGACTGGTATAGGGTGTATTCATGTTGTTTTATTAGTGGTATTTGGTAGTACAGCAATTGTCTAGATTTCTCCTATTGTTAGCATGACTAGCAGGCACAAGAAGGAAAGATGCCTGCATGGAAATATGCTTGAGCACTCAGCAGTTGAAGTGTCGGGCGAAGGTGCAAAGAAGGGATATGTTTACATGCAATGAAATTTCTGTGAGAAGCGCATAACTGGTGGCGTCAAGAGATTGAAGGATCATCTAGCTTGCACTCATGTCAATGTGGGACCATGTGCAAAAGGGTCCTGATGAGGTAAAGAAGGAAGTGTATAAATTATTTAAAGAAGTTTGCCACCACAAAGGAGGTCACACAAAGAAATATGGAAGAGATCATTTAGGAAACTCTTCTTACTATGGATCACAGCATGAAGGTTCCAGTACTGGAAGCCATCTAGTTTCTTCTGACCGAGGCAGTCGAGGGCCCATGGCTAGATTTAGGTGGGGCTAAATATTGATAACGACGAAAACATTCAATACTCAGTTGATATTCTCCTATAGCTACAAAAGAACTCAGGAATAGAGTTTGTTTGGATATCGCCCGATTCATCTATGAAAATGGGATTCCATTTAATGTTGTTAGGAGTCCAGTGATTTCAATATGTTACGATCTGTTGGAAGCTATGGAAGAATAGGATTACAACTTAAAGCAGGTATGAGCTGAGAATTTGGGGATGCATGGCCGGCCAATGAGGAGGTCAAGACAACTTCAAAAATGGTGGATGATGTTAAGCAAGTGGGGCCCGCTTACTTGATTGAGACAAGGGTGACAATAAAATGTCAGATGGTAAATGGTCAGATTATTAACGACAATAGGAAGCTATCCTAATTTTTTGGATCAAACAATCCATATGCAGCGAACATTGAATTTCAAATCAGTATGCTTCAAGCTTTGTAAAGGATGCACAATTAAGGTTAATGAAATGTTGGATGAAGTTATGGAGGAAGCAATTAACGGGAGAATGCTTTAGTAGTACAGGTTGTTACTGATAATTGCAAGTGCATACAAAGGGCCGGCGGGAAGAATGTTAATGGGGGCAGAAGAGGCCTCACCTTTACGGTGGACTCCTTGTGCTGCACATTGTATTGAGGCGGCTTGATGCTTGAGAGGTTGGGCCAGTTGCCTCAAGGGGGCGGATCACGGGTGGGGTGGGGTGGCGGGCCCGGGAGGTATTTAAGGCCAAATTGGGTTTTAGTAAGTTTATATACAATCATTCTTGGGTACTCGGCGGATGAGAAGAAGTCACTGATAAGAAAATATTAGACCTGGTTACAAGATTTGCTACTGCATATTAACATTGCAGAGATTTAAGGAGTTAAGACAACCTTTGGAAGCAATGTTTGCTTCTGAACGACTGGGATGAAGTTCATGGGACCAAAAAACATAGAAGGAAAGCATAGTTAAAAAAGATTGTTACCTGAGAGACGATTCATTTTGGCGCAGTACAAATTATGCTTTGAAGACAACAGGACCATTAGTAAAGGTGCTTAAGAATGGTTGATCGTGGCTATGTGATTTATTTATGAAGCAATGAATAGGGCTAAAGAAGATATTGCACAATTGGGAGGTCAAGAAAGTGCCTACAAAGAAATTTGGGATATTATAGATGAAAAGTGGGATCAACAATCTACACCAACACTTACATGCTGCTGCGTACTATTTAAATAGGTCCCAATTTCATTATGATAAGGATTTTCATGTTGACAAAGAGGTGAAAACTGGTTTGTATGCATGCCCCTATGGACAGACTCATTTCTGAAGAAAACTACCCTTATAGTAAATGATCAACTTGAGGATTTTCATTTGAAGAAGGGAATGTTTGGATTTAGAGCAGCACAAAATGGCTACAAAACACGATCTCCTGGTATGTTTATAGTTTGAGTATTTATAATTTTTATGTTAATATTTATGTTCTGTCTTCTACTTCAACAAATATTCATGAAAATACTATGTTTGTCTTCATGTAGAACGTTGGTGGGCCCGTCAGTTTGGAGATGATGTTCCTGAATTAAAAGCTCCTGCAGTTAAAATTCAGCCTAACGTGTTCGGCTTGCTGTCCCCATCAGCGGAGGTCCGTAATTGGAGTATTTTCAATCAAATAGATCATATATAGAGGAGAAATCGATTGGCGGCAGATCGAATGAACAAACTAGTTTGATGTTATGTTTAACAAAAAATTAAAACATAGATTTGTCAATTGCAGAATCAGAGGAAATGTTGAGAATGAAATTGATCATTTGCTTGTTGATGAGTTACAATCTGATGATGAATGGGTTACTCCTAAGAATGTCGAACTAATGTTTCTGAAGTTGAAGTAGAAGGTAGAAACTCATGTTTGAAGAAGATAATGAAGCAACTGCCCAAGTATATAAAAGGAAAAAACAAAGTGAGATTGCATCTTTCCAAAAAAATTCAAAGGTAGTTCTTAAATATAATGAATTATTTTGTATGTTACTATTGTTTCATATAGCTAATGAAATATTAACTGATATAGGAGATAAAGGAAAAGAACTCCTTATTACTAGATGGAAGAAGAGTTTGAGGATGACTTTGACATTAATTATGAAGACTCTTCTGAAGACAATCAAAGTGATGACGAGCCTGCTTTGGGTCTTGATCCTAAGGGGATGTTTTATTTTTAAGTGAGTTTATTTTAAATCTTGTATTCAAGTAATATTATCTTAAAACAAATCTTCAAAGGTTCATAGTTGACAACACATATTTTGTTATTTTTTGATGAACCCATTATTTATGCCCAATCTCTGCTTCTACTGAAATTACAAAGTAGGCGTGCTTTATTTTAATCGTTTTGAGGCTTACGCCTCGATCCGCCTCGAGGCTTACGCCTCACCTCGTTTAGAAAAAAACGCCTCGATTCCCGATTTCACCTTTTAAAACCTTGGTATAAATCATAGAATAACGCTAGACAAGTGTGCATATTTAAGTAATAAGTTATGAAATGAAACTGATAAGTAGGAAAAAAAGAGAGTATCGATCCTATACTATCCTTCCTCGGATCTAGCCACCCATGGTCTCTTGTAAAATAAATGCCATTTGCATGAATATTATCATTATCATAGCTCATCATAACACAACACAGCACACCTTAGACTTATATTATTTCATCATTGACATCATATCAGATGCACAACAGAAACACCTAGATCTAATAAATACGTTTAAACCTATGCCAATTAAACATTAGTAATGTGTAATAAAGCACACAACCTATGAATGCTGACACCTAAGGTGTGAGATAGAACATCCTCATCACGCTCGAGCAATTGTGCGTTAGGAGTGCATAAGGCTAACGGGCTACGTAAGTGTGTGTTGTCATGAGGATAACCATTATAACTTAGTAGCAAACCCGTAGTCAATTTTGTGCTGGTGCGAGGCTAGCAACCTTCATGCGAGTGTATGCTCACGAGGCTGATCATTATTGTTAGAATCACGCCGTCAATCAATGGTATTAAAGTGTGTTGGTCTAATGTCCTGTTATGTGAATATGTATGTTTGAGAGGCCTATTGTTAGCGCAAAAAATAATGTTACACTCACTGTTGATAGACTCACCTATGCAAAGACACATATGGATTTACTACTCCGATGATGTACGTGTATTGGTGCAGTGCTTGTCTTCCTGTATCATCCTCGAGCTAGCACGTCAGCATAGGTGTGTTATAAGAGGATTTTGCGACAATCGTCGTATCACTATTCTGAACTCGCGATATGCTCATTTTATGTTTGCACAAACATACAAAATGGTCTAAATCACAACGTAACATATAAACAACACAACATCACATCACCATGTAGGATTAAGTAATGCTAGGGTCACAATCCCAAGGGTACCCTAGGATACCATGCCTCTCAATCAAAATGCCTACAAGTTGTCTGGGGATCATTGGCAAGAGTCAAACAGATACTTACAAGAAACTAAAGTAGACTGAATATCACAGAGTGTACAAGTTAGTGAGTTTTGAATCTGTTGGCTTGCTCCTCAAGGTTGTGGGTATGTGCACCAAAATACATGTGTGGGATGGCGACCCATGTAATATCTGCGGTAGGCTCAATAAATGGCTATAAGATTGATTTAAACGATGCCTTCTTCCATTAAGGGTTTAAATGTCTCTCTCTTTAAAAATTTGGCTTATAATAGAATAAGCGTTGTAGGCTTACATAGGGCTTGTTGCCATTGGATATAGGAAAAGACAGTAGATGTCGGTTATACTTGTAAGTTGGCATGCAAGCTTCGTAGGTATAATTTATGTAGAGCATGATGTACTTAGTTGCGTAAAATGCTAGTTGGCTATAATGCATGGAATGCTTGGAGGAGGAAACTAGGCTAAGTAACATGGCTTAGAGTTGTAGGCTTGTAGCCCAATGTTTAAAAAGGCGAAATTGGGAATTGAAGACTTTTGTCTTGGGGAGGCAAGGCATAAGCCTCAAAATGGAAAATGAACAACTCATAAAATTATAAATAATTTTGAAAATGATAAAAGTGAAATAAACTATCTATATATTGACTTGATTCATCATCGTAAATATATGAATCACAAATCTCAATATTAAATAATATATTTTAATACTAAATTTTGCATATATTTACTATTTAAATAGTGAAAACAAGCATACAATCAAGAAACATATCAATGAATGAGAGCAAGGGGATTAAAAAAAGGTTGTGACATATGTTATTGATTATAGAATAATGAAGTTAGCTGAACCTATGAAATGAATAAAGTTGCTTAATTATTTGAGAAAAAAATATATGTTCATTGACCTAGGCTGTAAAAAAGACACCCACATCCGACTTGATGTCAAACCCACTCAAAAATTTGACCTAGACTGGCTTTCATATAGGCGATGAAGATGATGAAGCTTAAAGGAAGATAATAAAGCTCTTAGTCCCTCTATCTTGATCCCGCTTGCTCGAGGATGTGCTAAATCACAATAATGGCACGATGACAAAGAAGCTATACTGAACGCGACAATACAATGATGGTGAGAGACGAAGGCGATTGAAGAAGACGAAGCTAGCTATTTGCCTCCCTATCTCAATCTCGCTTGAGCCCTAGTGTAATAGTTAGTTGCGTGGTGGAGTGGTAATATATGAGGATATATTTATTAGTAGTGAAATAAAACACAAAAAAATTGTAGAACCCTATTATGAATTGGAGGAAGAATGCTTGTAGTTTGGTTTATAGTGGGTAGATAATGAGGGCTAATGAGGGAGAAGGCTTTGGTTGCTTCCATTAAGTGTTTGCTGAGGGATCATACTTTGCGTGAGTACTTATGTGGATTGGGGAATTGCTCCTCCATTTCTTTTTGTGCTGGAGAAAGATGTTGAGAGGAGTTCAAGGGCTTAAAATGTGGAGAGGAATGAGTAGTAGTTGCGAAGTGGAGTTAATTTATGGTAAATAGGGAGACAAATGGGGAAAATTTCAATTGCAATTTCAAAAACTTTGATGAAAGATATTCCCATGTAAAATTCAATGCATCAAGAGGCTTATTCTCAATCCTAATGCTTCATTTCAATACAAAAGTGTATTATTGCATGTGTTCTATTCATTTAGTATGTTTATGTTCTAAGTTCTTTTGTGAATTCAAATAATGTAAACCTTGATGATCAAAATATAGGACAAACTATGTCAGTAATATATATTTCTCTATCTCGAAGAGTCTTGAAAATCACATAAAATTCCTCGTCATATTTTGGATGTTTTTATTGGACTTCATTTAATTTCTTACTAAAATTAGTAATTAAATGCCTTTTTTGACTTCAAACATCTCAAACACCATTAAATTCTCCTAATACTTGGCCTTCTGCATTATAAGAAATCTTGATTGCCTTCATTGAATTATGTTAATTTTGCCCACATTCATTTTTATGCTTTACTTAATATGATTAAAAGTATGATTAGTTGTTTTGTTTTTTTAATATCCCATTTTCGATAGTTGGTGATTGTTCCTTCAAAGTATTAAGGGACTATTTGGTTGGATGCTTTTCATATTCATATATTTTATAATACGGAGTTGTGGGCCTCTGCAAGGATACTACAAGTAGGGGCTTAGAATACAAATGATACGATCACACTATCCCTTACGACAAAGCGGTCGCAAACTTTTACACTTTACATAAGCAAGCCAATGAAAGAGCATATAGAATTATGCATATGATTATCCATAGAAAATAACATCTTTTGCCTACATATCTTAATGGATAATAATATACATAATTTCATAGTCATGAGTTTTCTCTCGTTTGATACATCAGCATGAAGGGGGTTTATTTGATGTGGGTGTCGGGTTCCCATGGGTGCAAGCCCCCCCGGTGGTTAATTACATCTTAAGCCTCAACCTAAGAAAACTTTCGATTAGGGATGCTATTTTATTCTTTTCTTAATTTGGTGTAAAGTGGCCTTCTCTTTATCTTTAGTGAAGATTCGATTTTTTTTAAGATATAACGATTTGATTAAAGATTTAAGTTTAGAAGATTGAAAATTAGTTTACTCTTTTTAGAAGAAAATATAGATTTAGAATTTATTAAGAGTTAGATACGACACACCGAGAGGTGTACAATCTTGGCTAATACGAGTTTGAAGTGAGCCGCTAGATAACATCCTAAACACAATCAATCACCTTATTAATGCAAGATAGGGTAGCTCTAATCCTAGGCGTCAGGATATAATTTAGATTTAATCAATATTTCAATATGCAAACACACCTATCTAACACAATGCATAATATATGATTTATGAATGTATGGAGCAATACAAATATAACTTTTATTAATTAATTTAAAACAGAGTACAACTTAGAGTCTACTTAAAAGTAAGGTGGCCAAGCTGCATCGCAACAAGCTTGAATTTCTACTCCTATGAATTTAAGTTCAATTGTATTTACTTACTTTTTTCTAGCTCCAAGTCTTCTATAGGATTTCAAAAGAGAATACCCCTCAAAGAAGAGGGAATTATCTTTTGGAGCCCTTGTTATTTATGTAAACAAACATCTTCGAACTTTTTACAACCTTTGAAACTAAAATGTATAAATATACAACAAGCCTTTTACAATTTACATATAATCCTAGTCTCCTAGCTACGTTCTACTTTGAATATTCAATTTTACAAGCATCGTAGATACATTCTATAGTAGTCCAAACTCTTAACTATTGAGATATTGTTCGTTTTGGCCAAAGGGCCTCATGATTTTGTCTTGTAGGTGTAACTTTCCAAAAGGTCACCCATTCCAAAATTTCTCCGAGATTAGCAAGTTTAACTATGGAGTTTCTTAAATGAAATTTCAGGCGCCTTGATGTTGAAGAGTTTGGCTTCTTTTACTTGAGGGGATTCACAATCTCTCCCACTTAAGTAACTAACATCATCGTCAACATCTTTATCTCAGAATCATTCACCAGACATATATGATTCTAGAGGTGGACCACTATAAGTTCAAATGGTGACTCTCATCACATAGCAGTTTGTCCCATACAAAATTCAAGAGGTGGCTCCCATAAGATAACACTTTTTCTTATATGACACTTAGTTCCCATCATTCGGTTGATGTATTGCTCTGATACCATTTATGACAGCCCAAACTCTTATCTAGATATTGTCCGCTTTGGCCTAAGGGCCTCATAGTTTTGTCATGTTGGTGTAACTTCCCAGGAGGTCATCCATCCCATAATTTCTCTGGGATGAACATGCTTAATTGCGGAGTTTCTTAAAACTTACGGGGTTTCACACATTCTACTTTGACATTTTACTAGCATCAATGATTGAATGTATATATGCAAGCAAAGTGCACTGTAAAGTAAGACGTATAAATGCATGAGTATGACATCTTGATTACAAAAAATAAACACCCCAGATCCTGAACCCGAACAAAAAATTTCAGGTTCCGGTTAGGGATTTTGACCTGTTTGTAAAATCAGGTTGCATTCGGGTTGACCCAAAAACTAGAGAATGACCTAGAATTTTACCTAGTTGACCAGCTGACCGTGTGACTGCGTGACCACATAACATCACGTGTGTGGCTGCGTCACTCGTGCGTTTTGCTTCCGTCAACCCGATGCCCACGTCGGACGTCCGACATCATCCTGCTTTTGTATCCCACTTCCGCGGCGTCTCGCTTTCTAGCGGCCGACATCACTTTCCAGCTTCGCGAATGCCGCGATTGCCCGAGTTTCAGGCCGTATCGGGTTGACCCAAACTCGAAGCGGGTCGGGTTTGGGTCCAAAAACCTGACCCGTTTTCAAAAATGGGTCTGGCTCGAGTTAACCCAAATAGTGTCGGATCAGTTTCAGGTTGAACTCGAATCCGACCCGTGACCCGATTTTGACAACCTTAGTGTCGGGTCTGCATGCTAGAACCGGCGGCGAAGATGGGGCTGGAGATTGGCTGGAGCGGCTGAAAGAGTGGGGGAGAAAGGAGGAGTTGAGTGGGGGCTTGCGGCTCTCCTGCATCACACGAAATTGAAGAGGCATGAGGGAGAGCGAACCGGGTGTGGAAGAGTCATGCGTGAGATGGAGGCCTCATCCCTAGAGCTGCTTGTGATCAGATGGATTTCTGGAAGAGAATCTTCTCCTTTTCTTCTTGCTTGTTTTTTTGTCCTTTGTAGGAGTGGTTGGAGTGTGATTATAATTAACTTCTTACTAGTGCTGATGAAATTAGGTTGTTTTTAAAGTTTCAATTAGCTCTCTAGTCAAATTGATCTCTTCAGTCATTTGATTTTTGCTTATTAAGCAATTCAATCATTGATTATAAAATTTTTAAAATTTCATGCTTTAACAATCAGTTAACTATCCATGATAGTGATCCACACTTTTAGGATTCGTTTGGGATTGCTTTTTTATTGCTAATTAAAGCAACTTTTTAGTAAAAAAATTTAATTTTTATACTAAAAAGCTGCTTCAAGAAGCACTAAAAAAGCCGTCCCAAACGAAGCGTTAATTAACATTTTGTCAAAAACTTAAACTCTTACACAAAATTTCATGCCAGATGTTTAAGGGTTTTATGTTTCCCAATGCAGCTTTAGGAATGTATAAAAATCACGCACGCATTTTCAAATTCTTGGTTCAATGCCGTAATTTAATTAACTATTCCTTCCTTTAAATTTGAAAATGAAAATTTTGCAACTGTCATATAAAACTCAAATAAAAATTCAGGGCCATAAAAGAACCACTAATTTGATTGGAAACTCATGGCAATAAAAAAAAATCAATATTATTAGATTTAAAATTAATCAATCACATGACAAACTCATCACTAATTCCAGAGAATAGAAAATATCACAAAGAGAATAGATCCCTAAATAATAATCCAAGCCTCAAGATACTACGTGGAGAAAACTTCCCCTAGATAGTTGCAGTTTTCAACTTCACTTTGTTAGGAAGATTCACATCCAGCCAACTCTATAATAAAGATAAAATATGCATTTAGGATATCATTTGAATTTTTTCCTTTGATATGTTCCAGACACTCCTATTTATAATCACGAGTTCCCCTCGGTTAACAAAAATTAGTAATCGGAGTAGGTTGCTCCACTCAAAAAGTTGGATTTTTATAAAAACAAGGAATTCTATAACTGAAGATTGCAGGGCATGATAACTACAATGCGCAAACAGAATATCTCAAATCATGGCTGAAGGAACTGAACAAGAAAGTCAATACAAGAGGGAGTCAATTATCCTTAAGAAATTGTAAGAATCACATATATCCTATAATGGAGGAATCAAGAATCCTAATGGAAGCCAAACATCAGCAGTGAACCCCCCTTAAGAAAGCCTACAACAACAGCGAACCAAACCATGCAGTGAATCGATTCGTATTAGGATCAGAAAATCAAAGAAAATAACACATTCTCATTGAGAATGTCATATAAATGATTAAAGTGAATTAGTTCAATTGAAATCAAATAGGAATAACTACTAAAAGATTAATATTAAGTCAATGTTTAGAATGACAATTTGTTCATCTCAACATAGACTTCATGTTTCAAATGACTACAAACATTGAGATTTATGCTTTCCCTTCTTCTTCTTCTTCTACTTTTTTTTAGTTGAAAGTGAGATTGTTCTTAATCCAGTTTCGTATAATATAAAAATAGAAAAGTTTACAACAGTTTGAATTTGTCATTTTCATATGGTTTTATGTAGCTTTCATGATCCTTAGTTCTTAGTTCTTATCTTACTTTATAGTAGCGTAGATGGCTAAACTAAATTATCTGAATTGTTTTTTTTTTTTTTTTTTTTTCTTTTTTTAGTATTTATCAATTGTAGTTAATAGTTGTTTTGGATTAATAGCTTTTGTTATGTAAAGTTTACATGTTTGCTGGGTGATTTTGTACATTGAATGTTATATTGCATTAAAAACACTAGATTGTAAGACCTCTCATATCATTTGGGGTAACTAAACCATCTTAAGTTGTGCTGAAAGTGTAGTTGCCTAAATTATACGTGCTGAACACTACAGTATCATTGTTCGATTAAAAGTTATGTAGAATAGTTACTAGTCTTTCCAAATTAACAGGTAACGGGTAACTGATCCATCTAAAGTTGGTTGATAGTAAATTTCGTAAGTTATACATGCAGAACATTTGAATGCCTTCATGGGATTAAAAGTTATGTGGATGAACCTATTAATCTTTTCAAATTTCAGCTATAAACTTTGGATACGTATTATACATGTTTACGATAATCATGAATACTATTTTTTCAGTTATGCAAGCCTTTTACCTATGTTCTTGCACTTATTATTCTCATTTCGCACTACTGTGGAACCAATACCAAGATCATGGACAATTTGTTTAGTTCACTTGGCTTGCTTCTTTTCTTTTTTTTTTGAGCTTTCTTGGTTATTTATCTTTATCCTCCTTTTATTCAATGCAAGTTGTCTTATTATTTCCCATTGTTTTTTCAATCACAGAAGAGGAGGCTTATTACGCATGCAAATGCAAAGAGCAAGAGTGAGAAATTTCCTCCACCTCATCAGGATGGGGCACTTGGCTTCCCACTGGGCTCCTCACACTACGCTGTTCCTGCTTTTGATCCACCGGAAGCGTCCTTCTCAACTGTGTTCCCTTACCAGAAAGGAACTGCAATGACTTGGTCTGGTCCTTTGCTGAATCCTGTTGCCGCTGGCAATCCAAAGCGAAAAAAACAGATAGATAGAAATGCCCGTCACTCATCTAAATCTCACAAAGGAACTTCAGAAAGATGAAATTGGGTATGATGGTAGGATATATTGACCTCCCTACGCTTATTATTTATATTTGATCATTAACTGAGCAATTTGGTAATCAAAACGCCTGTTATTGCTTGTGCATTTGAAGTCATCTTTCTTTCTTGCCCCTTTATCTTCTCTCCAATCTTCTTCCTATTTTTCCATTATCTTGCTTTTTTTACTATCCTATGTTCATTTGTTATTAAACAATTGGCCTCTAATACACAGGCTTGATAGGCTTCCTCATGATGTATATGTTTCTACTTTCTCCTCCCTCCGAATTAAAGAAGAAATAAAACGTTGCCAAGTTCATTAATATATTTGTACGATTATGTTCATTTTCTAGTTATTTCTTACTGAAGGGCGGGGGCGGTGTAGGCTGTCATCATGAATGGCGTTCCATTCATATATAATTAGCATTGCATTGTAACTATTTAAAATTATTGCAAGAGTGCAATGAAATTCATCCAAGAGCCATTAATTACTTTATTGCCTGCATTTTATTGGCTTTTAAGCTATTTTAATCTAAAAAATGGTCCCTTGACTCTTTATGAAAGGCCAAAATAGTCTCCAATTATATTAAATGACCATTTTAGTCCCTTAACTTCTTAAGAAGGAATCAAAATAGTCCCACCTTGAAACTATTTTGATTCATTAAAAAAAGGACAATTTTGATCCTTTTCTCTTTTTAAATTATTTTGTGAGCATGTATACTGAATTGGATTTAGTTGCACATCTGATTTTGATTATGATATGTGTTTTAGATAAAAATCGAAAGACAAGTTTGTAAGGACAATTTCCTTGTTAGCCTCTCTGAAATGCTGCATGGAATTGGAAAATTTATGTGAAATTCTACGACAACAACAACATTAAGTTTTTTTCCGGCTACATTGGGTCGGCAATATGAATCTTTTTTCTTCATTGTTTCTTGTTAAGAGTTACGTGGAATTCTAATGAATTCCTAAATTAAAATTATGTTTCTTTTGTATTATAAAGATTAGTTTTTAAGCAACGGATTTAGTGTGCACTTCTAAATTAGTGCCTTCGACCCATTTGCAGGGCTGTAAACAAAAATCTGGAAGCTCTATTAGACAGGTTTTTGAAATGGTCATACTTGGTTACATGGCTCATTCATGAAGCATGATCGTGTTAATCATTTCAAAGTTAATCTGGATTGCTGCTATATGATTCTTAATTAAAGTAAATATCCTTTAGAGGGATTGAGTACATGATATTTTGTATGTATGATAAATCCCTCTAGGAATGTTAGCCAGTGATTTTTTACATCATATAGAAATGGCATATAACTTGATAATATTTTATAGTTAGCTTTAATTAGATCTTGCTTGAGTTATTGTTAAATCAAGAAACCCAAATCAACTTCTGACCTTATACATGAAGTCCATGCCTAAAGTATTTCTATAGTCTGTTTTGCCTTTGCTTTGAGACCTTGAACTCAATATCCTTAGGTTTAATGGCATCAAGCTTGACTTTAGTGATTCCTGCAGCAGCCCCAACAACTGGCAAACTTATGTCCAACAACTTCTACAGAAACATAGGTATAAATCTAGTTTTCTCTCCCTTGACAACTCCCTGGTGTATGATTGGAGATTTTTTTTTTATCTTTGATCCGATTGAATTGAAGTCGTTGCATCATTGATTCTTGGTTCACACAAGCTTGAAGATTGCCCCTCTGTCATCGATTGGTTCAATATGGGTTTCATATCCTTTTATTGATCTTTGATCCGGTTATAAAGAGCTATTTCTTTCCTTGTTGGTAGTTATGTCTAGTTAAAACTCGATGGTAACTTCTAGGCTATTATCACGACTCGACTCAGAGGCTCGAATTAACGAGGTAGAAACAGACAGTTAGCGGTTGATTACATTTTTGCTTCTTAATAATCTAAGTACCATACACAAAGAGTCATTAAAATCTCAAAAATTTAAAATAAAATGTTATTATATCTTTTACTCTAAGCATGCGTAGATACATGTTCTCTCATCTTCTACTCATTTTATCTAATCTAAAAGATGAGTCACAATTCAATGAATATATTATGCTTCTAAATTACAGTAAAAAATAACCTTTTGAATAATATGCATGTTTATTTAAAATATAAAGTAATTCTATTTAAAATTTATTTTGAGTATGACCATCAATGTTATGTATATTTATATGTGTAACATATCATATTTTTATATTTTCTAAAAATAATATAACCGTCACAGAAGACACCGTAAAAAAATTAGTACAAATGAAAGTACTCCTTTTTCATTTCCTTTTTGTTTTTCATTTTCCTTTCCTTTTTCATTTATGTACTCGGGTATATTGCATTCCCAGTCATTAATATAAGAGGGTGTACTTCATTATTCAACATGCATATACAATCATATATATCTAGCCATTTCATTCATATAACATTCAGAAATTTTATGTAATAATGTAAAATATAACATGCTAATCATTATTTAACTTATAATGACCAATCAATTGAGTATGTGAAAGATAAATTATGATTTAGCTTGTAAGGAAGACTAAATAAGCAAGTATTATTGTCTTTCGATTCATTTAATTTTTAAGAGAATATACAATAATTATTGTAATATGCTCTTTATGAGACAATATTAAATTTTATCATATGAGTGTTCACTTTGAACTTAGGTATTACGCTATTTTACTCTTACTCCTTTGAAGTCAATAGATTTAATGTCTATATAAAGACCTTGTCGTTATAAAATTAATTAATAAATTGCTCTTGTTGTGTCCTGGAATATTCGCGGCGGTAGAGAAATATATGGTTTAACGTCTTAACATTGTACGAAGATCCAGCACACAAGCAAATAAGAGAGGGGGTGAAACATTCATAAGAGACATCAGAGTTTTTACGTGGAAAACCCTGAAAAGGGGGAAAAACCACGGGGCCTGGCCCAATTTGAATGAATCCACTACTATTTGCAGTCGATTACAAATGAGGCATTTCCTTTGGAGAATGCCTTGTATTGATGTAGCAAATATAAATCATATAGATTGCATTACATGGTACGAGTTACATATACATGTTTGTTTGGTCGGAAGGACCGTAGTTGGCAGGAGACCGGGGTCAGATAAGATCGTTGTCTGGTGATAGAGGTCGGACGGACCGCAGTAGATGACGGAGGTCGAAAGGACCGTAGTCGGCAGGAGACCGGGGTCAGAAAGATAGTTGTCCGATGATGGAGGTCGGACGGACCGCAGTAGGCGACGGAGGTCGAAAGGACCGTAGTCGGCAGGAGACCGGGGTCAGAAAGATCGTTGTCTGGTGATAGAGGTCGGACGGACCGCAGTAGGCGACGGAGGTCGAAAGGACCATAGTCGGCAGTATTCTGGGAGAAATGTGGGCATCAGGTGGTGGCCTGGTGGAGCTCAAGGCCTCAAGTAGTGGTATCCGGCAGAAGTCTGGGCCTCATGTGATGTTTTGATGGAGCACACGGACCTTTGATGATAGTCTGGCGAAGAAAAGGGCCTCTATGGCAAAGGGTGAGGGCCTCTGACGAAGGTGAAGGCCGCTGGTAAAAGTGAGGGACTGTGGCGAAGATTAGGGCCTCTGGAGAAGGTGAGGAGCCTCAGATGAAGACGTTAGGCCTGAACGTCAGGCTTTGAGCAGAATGTTGGGCCTTCAGCAGAACGTCGGGCCTGAACATCGGGACTGAACGTTGGGCCTTGAGATGGTGGTGCGGCGAAACTTTGGCGGTGGTTTGGCGAGGCTCCGACGGTGGTCCGACGAGGCTCTGGCGGTGGTCCGGCGAGGCTCCGGCGGTGGTCCGGCGAGGTTCCTGCGGTGGTCCGGCGAGGTTTCGGCGGTGGTCTAGGAGGAGCTTCTTCCTTCTTTTCCTTCTCTTCTCTTCTTTGCTTGGCCCCCTCTCATGAGAAATGAGGGCTCTGTTTATAGATTTTCTGGAGTGGCATGGACCCGTAAATAGGCGTGAGATCAGGGGCGAATAGGGAGTGGTTTGAATGGACGACCAATATTGAACCCTTCGATCGTGCACCGTTAGTTGGACATTTGGAGGCCTTAATGATGTCGGAATTCAGTGATCTTGGGCTCGTTGGATTCGTCTCGTCGAGCCGTTCGATTCGAGTATAAGCTCGTTAAAATCAGAGACCGTTTGGTAACTCAAATTGCGGTTTGAACCTTCCATTAACGCTTCAAGTCCATGATTCGGACCCATTTGGGCTCGGATTGGGTTGAATTTGGTGTCGTTGGATTCGTATTTCCGAGACGCTCAGTTCGACTATAAGTTTGCTGAAATCGGACTTCGAATGGTCACTGAATTAATATTTGAAGTTTCCAATTTGATTTTGCATCTAGATTCGCACTCGATTAAGATAATTTTTTGAGGACGTATCAGTTGCCCCCTATTTTCGGACGTCGAAGCTCTCAAAGTCCGAAAATATGTGTCATGGTAATTTGCTACAGTAACCAGTTGCGGTTGCTACAGTACCGATTGCGATTGCTACATGAGTCGTCGGTTACAACATAACTCCCGTTTGCTACAGTGCCCGGTTGCGGTAGCTACAGTACCGACTGCGGGTATTACAGTACCGAGTGCGGTTGCTACAAGTACCGCCATAGCAATTTTCCCGTCTGCTATAGTTCCCGGTTGCTGTTGCTACAGTACCGACTACGGTTGTTACAGTATGCCATAACAATTTTCCCCGTCTGCTGCAGTACCGACTGCGGTTGCTACAGTACCGGCTGTGGTTGCTATAGTACCACTACAGTGATTTTTTTTATTTTTTTTAAAAAAAGAGTTGAGAGAGTGGGAGAGTGGAGAGAGAGAGAGAGAGAGAGTGGGAGAGAGGGAGAGAATTCCCTCTTCTTCCTATAAATAGCCCCCCCTCTGAGCTTTATTTCTTGCACCTTCTTCTCCCTTCTCTCATTAGAGGCCTTCCTCTGCCCTTGGATAGTTGGTATCCACTGTCCAACAGCAGAGCCCCTCTTTGCGAGAAGGAATTTCCCCCTTCTCCTCAAGCTGAGGCCTTCCTCTAGTCTTGTGCAGGCGGTATCTCCTATGCAATTCTAGGCCCCTCACTGAGTTGAAGAGTCTTTTTTTTTTCTTTCTCATTCTCCTCAAGCTGAGGCCTTCCCCTAGTCTTGTGCATGCGGTATCTCCTATGTAATTTTAGGGCCCCTCACTGAGTTGAAGAGACTCTTTTTTTTTTCTTTCTCATTCTCCTCAAGCTGAGGCCTTCCCCTAGTCTTGTGCATGTGGTATCTTCTGTGTAATTCTAGGGCCCCTCTTTGAGTTGAAGAGATCCTTTTTTTCTTATGAGAGATCCCACAACCAAGAGAGATTCATAGTTGGTTCACAACGGAGGTCGGGGAGAACCGTAGTTGGAGAAGGAGGTCGTAAGGACAGTATTTGGCAGAGGAAGTTGCAAGGACCGTTATCGGCGAAGGAGGTAGTAAGGATCGTAGTCGTCGACATAGATTGAAAGAACGGTTGTCGATTAGCTTGACGGGTGTTCTGACGACGGGCGTTCTGGTGTCTCCGACCATCGTCAGAAGTCCGACGATGAGCAGAAGTCCGCTGAAGCAGAAGTCCGACGACGAGGAGAAGTCCAACGTCTCGGGTAGAAGACCCCTTTAGTCTGACGACAAATATAAGTGTGACGAGCAGAAGTCCGACGACGGGGAGAAGTATCTGTACTGTCGGGTAAGTTCGTAGGTACGACGACGAGTAGAAGTCCTCTCTGACGACGGGGAGAAGTCCGATGTTGAGTAGAAGATCCTTTTTTGACGACAAGTAGAAGTCTGCTGACGAGCAGAAGTCCCGACGTCGAGTAGAAACCAAGAGACGAGTTCATTAGTTCGAAAGTTGCAAGGCAAAACAAACGGATGGAAATTTAACTTTGCGCAGAAGTTTGGGAAGTCCATTGATGACATTCTGGTGACATTAACGCTGTATGGACGTTGAATTCCTGCAGGATGCTGGGTCGTCATTTCAACCTCCTTCCTTAAGTCTATCCGACAGCCAACCACCAAACATACTCCACAAGATTTCGAAGAAAAGAGGGAGAAGGGGGCGGACTTCTTTGAGGAAGTTGGAAGCAAGGACCTCAATTATAAAGACAGAGGGAGAAAAGAAAGAAGGGAGTTATGCAGAAAGGGGCCAAGCGGCAAGAAGAGAAGAGGAGAATGAAGAGAAGGGAAGCTCCTCCTCGACCACCTGCCGGAACCTCGTCGGACCACCGCTGGGAGCCTCGCCGGACCACCGCCAGAGCCTCGTCGAACCACCACCGGAGCCTCGCCTGGACCACCGCCGGAGCCTCACCGGACCACCACCGGAGCCTCACCGGACCACCGCCGGAGCCTCGCCGGACCACCACTGGAGCCTCGCCGGACCACCACCTCAAGGCCCGACGTCAGGCCCGACGTTCAGGCTCGACATCTGCTCAAGTCCCGACGTTCTGCTAAAGGCCCAATGTTTTTGCTCAAGGCCTCGACGTTAAGGCCCGACGTTTAGGCCCGACATTCTGCGCAAGTCCCGACGTTCTGCTGAAGGTCCAACGTTCTGTTCAAGGCCCGACGTTCAGGCCTGACGTCTTCATCTGAGGCCCTCACCTTCGTCAAAGGCACTCACCTTCGGCAGAGGCCCTAACCTTCGGCAGAGGACCCTCACTTTTACCAACGGCCTTCACCTTCGCCAGAGGCCCTCACTTTTACCAACGGCCTTCACCTTCGCCAGAGGCTCTCACCTTTGCCAGATGCCCTTATCTTCGCCAAATCATCATCAAAGGCCGTGTGCTCCACCAGAACATCACATGAGGCTCAGACTTCCACCGGACCACTACTTGAGGCATTGAGCTCCACCAGGCCGCCACCTGATGCCCACAGTTCTCCCATAATACTTCCGACTACGGTCCTTCCGACCTCTGTCGCCTACTATGGTCCTTCCGACCTCCACCAACAAACAACGATCTTTCTGATCCCGGTCTCCTGCCGACTACGGATCCTTCCGACCTCTGTCGCCTACTATAGTCCTTCCGACCTCCATTAACAAACAACGGTCTTTCTAACCCCGGTCTCCTGCCGACTATGGTCCTTCCGACCAAATAGCTCTTACTCTCTCTAATTATTTAGTTAATTCACTAATTATAATTGAATTTTAAAATATTCGTTTCTCTCTCTCTCTCTCTCTCTCTATATATATATATATTTATTTAAACAGTATTTTCTTTATTATCATATTTGATATATACTTTTACTACTTTTTTATTCTTTATTTTTAATATGTTAATTATGACTAAATATTCAAGACATTATATGTATAATTAATTCTTTTAATTATCATTTTCAATTAAAACTCATATCTTATTTAAATCTCATAATCTCTCATTTAAATATCAATTTATCTTATTTTTTATTAATTTCTAAAATAAAATTTATATATCTAATAACTTCTCTCTTTAATTAACTACTTAAATATTGTCTTATTTTTCTGTACAATTTTTCCTTAGCTTATAAATTCATTGTTATTCTAAATTCAATTTATTATTATATCATAAATTTATTTTTATATAAAAAATTTAAATATGCTCTTTATATATTAACTATTTTTTATTTTATTGTTAATATTTTCTAAGTTATTTTCAAAATATAAAATTTAAATCAAACTTTCTTAATTGTAATTACTAATTTATTATCTAAAAATTCTATAATTTTAAATAATTATATATTAGATTAAAATTTTATTTTAAACATTCTCTCTTTCTCTCTTTTTATTAAATTTTCTTTAATCATTTAAAAATTTTATATAAAATGATATTATAATTTAATAATATCTTAATTAAATTATCTTTATTTATTATAAATCCTTATTTAGAAATTTTAATCTTACATTTCTTGTGTTGCCGGTCAATCCTTGTACCTCACTTTGCTCTCACTCTCTTGGTCTCCCCCTTCTTTCCCTCTCTTCAATTTTATTAAGGGATGAATGCAACTCACAAGATCCCCTCGCTGACTCCGAGCGACAGTTTTAATTCGATCGCAACTCTTCATTTCGTCTCCCTTTGGTTTCTACGACACACACGACGGAAGCGATGCTCGGTAGGGCAACCTCTTTCGATAGCTTCTTCCGTTTCATTTGCGACTTAAAAAGATATTGGGTATGTTGTGAGATTCAAGTTTGTTTGAGTTGCACGTTTGAAGCAGTGGGTAGTAAAGGCAACCAAACACACGAAGTTTAGAAAATTTGGGAGGCAAGCCCAAAAGCTATTCATTATGGGGAAGAGATAAATTGAGGGAGTGGGCATACGATTTATGAGGTAGATTGTTATGGCAAAAATAGGAGTCTAATGTACATGTGGAATGCATGCATGAAATGAGACAGACAAACTAGTTTTGATAATATGTTGATGAAACCTTACAATTTCAATTATATTCAGATGTGTGTCAAGCTAGTAAAATATAAGATGGGATAGGTGGATAGGCTGTGCCAAGAGTGTGGATAGGATATATCAAGATACTCACTATAATTGTTAAGAGTACATTGTGATAAGGTTTTTATCAAAAAGTTTTTCACTAAGGCTTTGAATCACATCATAAACATGAGATTTCTGCTTGAGTGGATAGTACAGGTGTATTTGTTATTAGGCTGGATAAAAATGATAATATTTGAAACCATCATAGGATTATAAGAGTAAGATCCTCACATCTAAGAACAATAAGTAAAGAGGTTAAAAAGATGCAATAGTGGGCGTATGAATTTAAGTTTATGACTTTTGTTGTATTGACACACATTGAAATGAACCTTGGAGGACAATGGAGACTACACGTTTAGATTGAATTGGGAAATAATATGTTTAACAATTGAGATTAATGGATGGCCTAGTTTATATGATGCCACTCTGGCAAAGTGATTTTTGCATTGGAAAGAGCAATAAATAGAGGTGTTTGGTGTGGGGGCTTCCCATTCATACTCATAAGGTTTTGTTTACCCCATAAAAATTATTGCTCCCATGCGTGGATTGTTTACATGAAATGAGGTGGGTAGGAACTCGATAAATATATGGTTATAATGGAAAAAATTATACACAAATAATATTCTTTTTCATGCTAGGTACATATGATCTTTTATTTAAGAGAAAGTTATGAGATGCAGAGGGTATAGAGGTGAAATCAGTATAGATTATGGGTAAACCTGGGCTATATCTAATCATAATGTTTCAATTGGACTTGTGACTGCATGAGGATATGGATTATCAAAAAATGTCGTGTGTCATGGTGGCTAGGGATTGAGTTTGTTCAAGTATTTGTAGGATTCAGTAAGGGGAAGAGATGTTGAGATGGAGGATTGCATACAATTTTGAGGGAGATCGGGCTCTTACAGGAGTTGATGAATGCGCTGTAGTGGCTATTGTATGGATGATTGTGATACTGGTAGATGCGAGCGAGAGCCTGAGATAGAGGGTTTTGGATCACAACTATGCTAACATTTTGAAGGTTTGAATATTGACATGAATTTTTCTTTTAAGTATTTTTAATATATAGAAGTGTACGAGGTTGTAAAAGGGAGGTCTCTCAATTTCAAATGTATGCGAAAACCCCAGTTGGAAATTAAATAAACACAGAGGGCTACAAAAATAAAAATCTAACTAATTATAATAATTGCACATTTTTTCCTTTACAGAACGTATTTATGGCTTTAAAGATCTGTAATAAACTGTAGTCATTTGGTGTTCCAGAACGCAAACTGTTAATTAATCCGATTAAACTGTGACACAGAGGCATAAGAGGTGGTATACGAAATATTTATATGAGTTGTTGAATATTTATTGGTGAGATATCTTTTGCATCTCCATGGACAAGTTTCTTTGCAACTATCAGATTAGCTGCCTCTGTAGGATGATATGGATCCCAATATACATACTTTGAACGATCTCCACAGAGGCTGGATGCTGGGCCACAAGCAATTATGCCTCCATGAACCCCTCCATTGCCACAGCAAGCATCACTTGCTGTTTCAAACCCTGTCACAAGATTTATTAGCATTACTAAACCTATTATATATTAAAGAAGAAGAATATAAAATTTGAATTCTAACCTACCATAGGATTGATGATTTGTGATGACGTCCATTAACAGATCATACAAGTTAGCATAAAGAAAATTTGATCCAGGGAAGATTTGATTTAGTTCAGTAAGCAAATCACGCAATTTTCCATTATACTTGATAGCCAACTGGTTAGGCAATGCAGCACAACCAGTTTCATCAAGTGGAGCTAAGGATGTTTGATAAGGAATGCATCCAATTGGAACAATACTCCCCATCACTATTTTTCTTGCATCAAGATGGTAAAGCCTCTGCATTGATCCACAGGTTTAAAACACAATTAATTAAAATTTACACAAGCACAGTTTAATCTTTAAATACAAATTCATGGACTGCTAATTATTTTATTCTGCTCAGTTTTTTAACTATCAAGCTGAACACAAGGTTGAGCTCATCAACGAGATGAAATATCTTATTCATGATGTCCTACTTGTTCATTTTCCTAATGAAGCATTGCTAAAACACGTGTTTTGTTTGTCACGTGTACTTATAGTCGATATGTATGTGGATATCAGTCTTTTTTTGATGACCCTAGAGAGCATGAATGCTGGGAAATGAGCTTACTGTAAGCTGATCTTTTAGTGCAATCATGAGACGATTTATATATGCATCTGGCGCTTCGAAATCTGATATGAAAGTCAGGTAGTTGTTAAGGAAATCATTTGCTCCAATTGTGATTGAGAAAATTGCCTGCTGCACTAGTTCCCCAGCTTTAATCTTCCCTAGGAATTGATCCAATTGTTGCCTGGTGCTGTTAAAGTAATCAATTTGAAGGTCCATTCCAAGCCTACTCACCTGTATTTATAAAAAATGGACCTCATGATGTATTGCCATACAGAACATGTATATTTCCAATTTGTTTAAGACACATAAATATAGTCAATCGGATGTTCTTTTATAGTTACTTCGGAGAAAACATGATGCATAGTAGAGAACAATTACATATAGTGCTCCAGTTTTATTCAATATTCCTCCAGCTCCAGATGCGTAATTGACTCCATTCAGAAGAGCAGCACCGGTTGTATATTGATCCAGAAATGGAGGTGCATAATTTAGCTGTCCTATTTCATCCCCTGGTACAAAACAGAAAATATCAGGACCTATTCTGACCATATTAGAGTATGATAGCAGCTGTAATTTTGCTAGATCAGTGTCAAAAAAAAAAAACATTGAAGCAACCTAAAATGTGAATAAAGCAAACGGACCGATAATGTCAGCAATGGTTCGGCCATTTGTGAACCGGCCAGTGGGCATGCCACCAGAGGCCTTGAAGTCGATGCCATTAGGAAAGTGATCTGCCTTCGATAGAGAAGCTAACAAGTAGTTGTTGTTTCCAGAATCCACATGAGAATCACCAAAGACGAAGATTGCTGGCGGGCGATCTCTTGCTGCACCACCCAAAGTCATCATGGTGGAGAAGAGAGACAGCATCAGTACTAATTGCAATGACATTTTTTTTTTTTTTTACTATTTGAGCGAAAAAGAGCTTTGGTTAGGCAAGGCAAGGCAGAAATAAGGAAGAGAGTTTATAGGCACACTTTTCTTCATAGTAGATAAGATTTTTAAATTGCAATGGCGCTGCATGGCTTTAGTAGATATGGTTGGTATGAACTTTTGGCCCTAGACTAGTTACTTAATATTTTGGCGTTGGCTATAGCCTATAGCATAGTCTTTGCTTTTATTTGAGGAGTGCAATTTGGTGGCAAGTCAATTGGCCGTTGGGATTTAAGAGGAAGGAATGCTGACCATCAAGTGGCTAAATCTGAACAACTTATAATGTTTCATTTATTATTATTATCATTATTTTACCTTCATTTTTCGTTTGAGTTTTTTTTTTTCTTTGAAAAAATTTGAGTAAGTTGGGTTTTTATCTATTAAATTTATTCCACTATTGTTTATACTGATGAGCTATACCAAAAAACCAAGGCTAATTATTGCTCAGAGGCCGAATTCATTCAACTAATCTAGAAGTGGTATTCTTGTTAGGCAAGTCATCTTATTGTTTGGATTTTAGAAATCTTATTGCATCCAAACTTGTTGTATCAAATTTGTTCTCGAACTTAAAAGAATTGGCTTAGTTTGTTAAAATTAAAAATCACTCAAATTGAGGTCGCAGGCGCAGAGCTCCATAAATTAAAACTCACTTGAAATATTATCTTGCCAATGGACGATTCGGAGGTGGCAGGTGGACTTCTCTAAGCCATGAAAGAGGCAAGGCGAGTTGATGCCTTAGGTGTTTTAGGATGACTTGATGTCTGTGTTGACCACCTCCTGAGCCTGACAAATCAATTCTCTTGATTGTTTTCTTTCTCGAAGAAAGAATAAAAGCACAACATCTCTTCTATAATTTATTTCTGTTTGATTCTCTTGGGTATGATAATTTTGGGGGGCCAAAGACCAACACATTCTTTCCCAATGGTTAGTCGTTGTTAGTGACATTATGGATGACTATTAAACCAAACAATACGTTCTTTGAGTATCCCTCCCCCTTCCTAATTAATGTAGAAGAGGTTTGCATAAGGTAGAAAATTGGTTATCAACAAGTATTTGGATGGTTCAGAATATGCACTAGATGGTGTTTTAGAGGTCGTATAATAACAATACATTATTAAAAAGTGTTTATGTGATTTATGGATCAATAAATCCTTTATATTTCTCTAGTTGGGAGCTTTAAATTTTGGTGATTAATTATAACTAGTAGGTATTAACACCTAATATGGACTGTACATGACAAATAATTGTCCTCTAAACGAACTCACCTATATCAATTAACATAGACCATATGCATATGAAATCTCTAACTCCGGACTATTATTATAATCTTATTTTTATTAAAATAATAAAATTCACATTTTATTTAGATATTAAATTAATATATAACTAAAAATAATGAAATTATTTATAAACATGAATAAAAATTTTATGATATTAGTGGTAAGATAAATAGGTAAGATTTGTATCCCCCAAAAAAAAGTTCACCCACTCTCCCGATAAATATTTATTGGACGCGGAGTTAGGTCCGGATATTAATAAAATATTATTTTAAATTTAAAGCATAAAAAACGCAGGTAAAGCGCAGGTCAAAGCGCCGTCAAAAGCGCAACTAAAGCGCAAGTCAAAAGCGCAGTCAGAAGCACATGTGACGTGACAAGTTTTTATTAGATGTCCGAACCTACTCTCCGCATCCGATGACCTGATGCAATAATTTGCCCCCGATTTAAGCCCATCCCCATAATAGTAATAGTAGGGTCATGAGAAGCTCAAAAGTCCCCTGCCGCAGCAATCTCCCCATCTCTCGGAAGGCCAAAAAATCTTCCCCTTTTTCGCAGGAAATTATTATATATTTACTGAATATTTATTTATAAATAAATAATAAATGTATAATAATTACATAATAAATTAATAAATACTCAATGAATATTTAGCAATACTCGCAGCTGAACATTGCAGAATAATTTCTCTGTTTTGATCGGTGCTTTTAGACTTTAGACCCATCTTGTAGTCCCATCTCCCATCTGAACGAACGCTCCATCGGTCCATCCCATCCTCCAGAATTTCCTTACTCCACAGCCAACCAAACCTCCACCTATATACTCCCTAAACCCTAAGCCCTATAGTTCCTTACAGTGCCAAACAATGGTCTCCGCCGACGCCGACGCCAACGCCAACGCCAACGCCAACGCCAACGCCGAAGCCGTCACCTGCGACTTTTGCGATTCGAAGCGTGCGGTGGTTTTCTGCCGCGCCGACTCTGCGCGCCTTTGCCTCGCCTGCGACCGCGAGGTCCACGCCGCTAACACTGTCTCGTTCCGCCACAACCGTTCTCTTCTCTGCGACAGCTGCGCCTTCGCCCCGGCAACTATCTTCTGCCCTACCCCTCCCCACCGCCTCGTCCTCTGCTCTAGCTGCGATTTCAACGCGCACCAAGCTGACGACCACCGCCACGACCGACGCGCCATCGATCCCTTCACTGGATGCCCCGCCGGCGCTGTCCTTGCTGCCGCCCTTGGCCTTGGAGACGACAAGGGTTCACTCCCCGACAAGGTCGAAGAGGACTGGGACATGGCTTGGGAGGTGCCGCAGGTGTTTAGCTGGGATGATCTGATTTCACAGCCTACAACAACTCCTTTCCATGGGTTTCAGGCTATAGGGATCCCTCCGCCCCCAAAGGTACGAAGGAAAGCTGTTTTTTTTTTTTTGGGCTTGCTGAACGTTTGTCTATTTATTTCAGGATTTAAGATTTTCCGGTGGTAGAAATCTTTAATTCCTGCGAATTTTGTGATTTAAAGAACCGATGGATTTAATCAATAATGGGGCTGAAATTAGATATTTAGGGGCTGTTTGGTAGCAGGATTTTGGCCGGATTTGAGGCGAATTTGAGCGAAATCCAGCCAAACGGCCTAAAATGCAAAACCAAATCTCACGGCAAGTGAAATCAGGATAGACTGAAAATTCCGCCGATTCGAGCGAAATCATTTCGGAAATGGATTTATGAAATCCAGGCGCTAGAGTAAGAATTCCTTGGATAAATCTTGTTTTATAGCTAAACAGTCACACAAGATTTAACTGGATTTATCATAAATGTTACCAAATAGTTTTCAGGATTTAACCCCTCAGGATTTTGTAAATCCAGGATTTGAAGGATTTAAGAAATCCTACTTAAATGAAATCCTACATTCTACCAAACAGCCCCTTAAAGTCTCCAAGATTCTTTTTGCAGAATTTCTAAATCTTGCTTGAATCCTGTCTCAAATAAGCTATTAGCTTCAAATAAGATTCCAAGGGGTCTGTTTGGTTATAAATGGAATTTAATTTAAGTATGCAACTGTTCTGATTATCTTGGATTGTCTATTCACCAGGATAAAACTTCATCTTGTGGGAAACGTGAGGACGAGATACACCGCCAGATTCGTAAACTAATCATAAGTGAAACTGATGGTGTTGATTACAGCGAGGAGAATGTGCCAGTTATGGAATGCAAATCTTTGCAGCTGGAGAATCTCCAACTAGGAAAATTAGATAATGAGTACGGTTATGCTCCGATATTTGTAGAAATACCCAGCTGTGAGGTCTGCTTCTTACCTTTTTTAATTTAGTGATTACATTTCCTCATCTTTTCTTATAGTTGATATGTATTTTGAGTGCGTGGTGCTACAAGTTACTAGGATGTTTAATTTGTAATATTTAGTTTCTGTACATACATATCTAATAAGTTTTCATAAGTGGAATAGCAGTATAACACATGTATGTATTCAAATGCAAATCTATACATTGATATTGATATACATATATAAATCTATATACATATTAGGAAGGGCAGTGGACTAGAAATTAGAAATTCTATGGAGCAAGATTTTCAAAAAACAGATCTTAGAATTTCTTTTTCTTAGTAAAGGATGCCTTCTTTTTAGTTGATGCATCAAATTGGAGGTTTTATTGTGAGTTATTTTGTTCCTATAAGATGCCTTATCTTTATCCTATGTATCAGGACAGAGTTTATAAATTTTTTTTCTTATTACTTAAAAATGTTTTTCTTTCCCTGATGCATCAAGATCAAGTGACTTTTAAATCAAGTAATAAAAAAAAATTCAAACCCATTTAATTTGACTCCCATGATTTATGTACTTGGGTAATATTAGTTTAAGCGACGCGGGTGCAAGGGCCGACAGCCAGCATAAAACTTGTCGAACAATAATGACATGAATCCTTTAAGAAATTGTGTTAATGCTAGGGCGTCCCCTGGAAGCGACGCGCTGTATGGCCTGAATACAGTGACAAGTGTGCAAGGGCCGCTGCACCGGCGCCCGGGTGCAGTGTTAAATAGGCAAGGGTTCCCACATCAAGGACGGATGTGGGCAAAGAAGCTAGTCAATGAAACTAAAATTAGGATAAGAACTTGGAATATAGGTTCCCTTACAGGAAACTTAATGGAATTAATAGATATTATGATTCATAGGAAGTTAAATATTTTGTGCATTCAGAAAACTAAATGGGTTGAAGATAAGGCTAAGGAAATTGATAGTTTAGGATTTAAACTTTGGTATTCGGGTAGGAGTCGTACTAGAAATGGTGTAGGTGTTATTATAGATAAGAGTTTAAAGAATAATGTTATAAAAATTAATAGGATTTGAGATAGAATTATAGCTTTAAAGATTGTTGTTGATGATAATATTGTTAATATTATAAGTGCTTATGCTCCTCAAGTAGGTTTGGATATGAGTTCTAAATTAAATTTTTGGAATGACTTAGAAGAATTAATACAAAATATACCTCTTGAAGAAAGAGTTTTTATTGGAGGAGATTTAAATGGACATGTTGGTAAAGAGGTAGATGATTTTAAAAGCATTCATGGTGGCCATGGATTTGGAACGACGAATGAAGGTGGCAAGACCATATTGGATTTTTATTTAGCTTATGATTTTTTAATTGCTAATATTTTATTTAAGAAAAGGAATGAACATCTCATCACTTATAAAAATGGTTATAATACAACCCAGATTGACTATTTTCTTATTAGAAAATTAAATCGTTTAGATTGCAAAGATTGTAAAGTTATTCCGAGTGAAAATTTATGTACCCAACATCGATTATTAGTTTTGGACTTTAAGATAAAGGGGCATAAAATAAAAAATAAAGTAAAACAATTTTCTAGGATTAAATGGGGGCATTTAAAGAATATTAACACAAATATTTTTGGAAATAAGATTTTAGATCTTAAGATTTTGTCTGTGCATGAGGATGCTAATATTATGTGGGAAAAAGTGGCTAGTGATATTAAGAGTATTGCAAAAGATTTTCTTGGAGTATCAAAGGGAAAAGCTCCCAATAGTAAAAATAGTTGGTGGTGGAATCCTAATGTGCAAGAAAAAATTAAAAATAAGAAGCTTTGTTATAAAAATTGGTTTAATTTTAAAAATTCTGATAATTGGGAAATATATAAAGTGGCTCGTAAGGATGCTAAGAAAGCAATATGCGATGCAAAGGCATTAGCTTTTAGTGATTTATATAATAGATTAGATACTAAAGAGGGAGAAAGATATATGTATAAGTTAGCCAAACAAAGAGATAGGAGTAGTAAGGATTTAGTTCAAGTGAAGTGTATTAAAGATGAAGATCAAAAAATACTTTTCTTAGAAGATGATATTCAACAAAGATGGATGAGATATTTTGCTAAACTTTTTAATGAAGATTGTGAAAATAAGATTGACTATAGTGACCTTAGCACCCTAGATGAAAATAAAGATTTATGTTTTTATCGGCGTATTAGTAAAACTGAAGTTAGAGAGGCTTTAAAGAAAATGAAGGGTGGAAAAGCTGTTGGACCTGATGATATTCCAATAGAGGTGTGGAAATGCTTAGGAGATGAAGGAATTTCATGACTTACTAAACTTTTTAATATTATTTTGAAGACTAAGAAGATGCCAGATGAGTGGAGAATGAGTGTGTTAATTCCTATTTTTAAGAATAAAGGTGATGTACAAGATTGTGCGAATTATAGAGGTATTAAGTTAATGTGTCATACTTTAAAACTATGGGAGCGAGTTTTGGAGCATAGGTTGCGGCGTGATACTAATGTTTCTCAAAATCAAATTTGATTCATGCCGGGTAGGTCGACTATGGAAGCCATACATTTATTAAGAGGTTTGATGGAGAAATATAGAGAAAATAAGGAGGATCTACATATGATATTTATTGATTTAGAAAAAGCATATGATAAAGTTCCAAGAGAAGTGCTATGGAGAGTTCTCGAAAAGAAAAGAGTCAATAATGCTTATATTCAAATCATTAAAGATATGTATGCAGGCGCTATTACTTGTGTTCAAACACAAGGTGGATTGACCAAGTATTTTCCTATTTCGGCTGGGTTACATCAAGGATCAGCCTTAAGCCCATATCTTTTTGCTTTAGTCATGGATGTTCTCACTAGACATTTGCAAGAGGATGTACCTTGGTGTATGCTTTTTGCTGATGATATTCTTCTTGTTGATAAGACTAGAGAGGGAGTTGAAGGTAAACTTGAATTATGGAGGTCAACCTTAGAGTCTAAAGGTTTTCGCTTGAGTAGATCTAAAACAGAATATATGGAGTGTAATTTTAGTAATAATAGACCTAGTGAAGGGATTGTGACTTTGGGCGATCAAGTCATTAATAAGAGTACACGTTTTAGATATCTTGGATTTATTGTTCAGAGTGATGATGAAATAGATGGGGATATTATCAGCAGAATTCAAGTTGGATGGTTGAAGTGGAGGAATGCATCGGGCTTGTTATGTGATAGAAATGTACGCCTCAAACTTAAGGGAAAATTCTATAAGATGGTAGTGAGGCCTGCAATGCTTTATGGTGCCGAATGTTGGCCTTTAAAAGAGAAGCATAATACTAAGTTAAGTGTGGCAGAGATGAGGATGCTCAGGTGGATGAGTGGCTTTACCCTTAGAGATAGGATACGAAATGAGCATATACGTGAAAAGGTTGGAGTAGCTCCAGTAGAAGATAAGATTAGAGAAAGTCGCCTTAGATGGTTTGGTCACATAAAACGGCGGTCTTGCGATGACCCAGTTAGGAGAGTAGAGGTATTAGATTTGACTTATGTTAAGAAAGGTAGGGGTAGACCTAAAAAGACATGGTTAGAAAATATTAGGAATGACCTTTCTTTATTAGATTTAAACGAAAATTTGACTTTTAATAGGACACAATGGAGAAAAAGGATTCATGTAGCCGACCCCACGTAGTGGGATAAAGGCTTGATGTTGTTGTTATTGTTGTTGGTAATATTAGTTTAAGAAGCATCTACCCATGTAATTAATCTTACACATCCCAAATTACAAGTGCAAATAAATTAAACTAAGAATGTGTTAATGTAAATTAAATAACTTTGATCGAGGAATGGTAAATAGGCTGATTAAATTTTGGTAAAATTTTCTAATGAGCTGTCATAACTAAAATATCAAAAAAAAAAAAAAAAAAAAAAAAAAAAAAAAAAAAAAAATATATATATATATATATATATATATATATATATATATATATATATATATATATATATATATATATATATATATTTCATTTGACTAGAGCAGCCATTGTCAACATATTGGTTATGCTCGACAAATAGCATTGTGAATTTTAATAAGTTCAAATAAAATGCATAAATGATGAGTTTTGTTAAATTAATAAGATCATGTCTTTGTTGAGTTATTTCTTGAACTAGACCGTGCAACTGTGTCAAATTAATTAAATATTGTCTTTAAGATTTAAATTTTATTTCAGTATTTTAATAGATGGAGTACTCGTTTGTGACTTTGATTGTAGTAATCTATGATGCACCGACACACCTCTTGAAGAGAGAATGCATTGCCGGACACATGTCAGACACAGACATGTGCCCGATCCGGCAGAGACGTGTCCGATTAAAATAATGTTTAAATTTAAGTGGACACGCGTGTCCTAATTTTTTATGATAAAATTGTTTTAAATTATAAAATTTTTATATTTACTAAATCAAATAGAACTTCATATTCAATATGAGCCTGTCATATGCCTTAGGGTTTCTACCCCTTGCTCTGTCTCTCGCAGCCCCTCCTGGTGCCGAACTTCCCTCCTCTCGCCGCCTATAGTGCTTGCCGATCGCAGGATTTGCTCAAGTAGACACCGACCTTCTCGTTCCAGGATGAAGCCCCTGCATCCTTCACCTCTCTCGCTTGAGCAGAACCCGACCGATTTCCCCACATATGCTCTCCCTCAATCTCATGCAGGAAGACCCGCCAAACCCCTCTCCTCCTTTGTCTCTTTGGCACGCATAGCAAATTGAAGCCCGTGCTTGGCCTCCGACCTCAGGACCGAACTCGAGTTCTGCTCCAGTTGCCAGACTCGACCTCCTCCGAGCCTCCTGTCGGTCTGACCATCCCTCTCTCCCGCAGATATATTTCCTTCCCTTTCTTCCTTCTACTCTTCGTCTTCTCCATTCCCTTCTCTTTCTTAGCCCTTCATTCCTTGTGCATGCTCATTACACTTGAAGCTATGTTGTTGCACCTAATTTCCTAGTCATCAATGCAGTAATAGCAGGAATTCCAGTCTCTGTTGCTAGAAGTTTGATGGTATATCCGACAATGTTTTAGGGTTGCTTAGCTTTGTTATATTTTGCATGATTATTAGAGAAAGAATCTTTTTTATTTTTTTTGAGAGATAGTAAAGATTATTGAAAACCTTTGTCTATTTATGTTTGCAATTTTTAATGACATGCAATAAGAAAAATTTTGATTATGTCTGAAAAATCTTTATGTGCATGCCTTATTGGTGCATCTTGTAATCTTTATTGTGCATGCCTAAAGTACTTAAATCTTTTTCACTATTTTATATTTACGTGTAATACTCTCACCATTCTTCCTATATAATTATTTGTCAACTTAGCATTTGTAGTCTTTTCACACTATGTCATAGCATTCTTATATTTGCCACACTCAAATAGGTTATCATTGATATATTTATCACATGCTCATCCCCATAAATCATAATCATCTAAACATGGTTGTACTAGACATTTTGTACAAAATATTTTATATTTTAAGCTAGACAACTTATCATGACATTCATTTATTATTATTTTTCATTTATAATATGATGTTATATTAATTTCTATACATCATATACAAAAATTATAATACCGTGATCGCGCCGTATCCATATACGTGACGTTTCGTGTCCGTGTCGTCGTGTCCGTGCATCATAGGTAGTAATATATCTAGCGGGGGGTTGTGACTTTGAGCGATCAAGTCATTAATAATAGTACTCTTTTTAGATATCTTGGGTTTATTGTTCAGAGTGATGCTGAAATAGATGGAGATATTATTAGTAGAATTCAAGTTGGATGGTGAAGTGGAGGAATGCATTGGGCTTGTTGTGGGATAGAAAAGTACCACTTGAACTTGAGGGAAAATTCTATAATATGATGATTATACCTTCAATGTTTTATGGTGCAGAATATTGGCCATTAAAAAAGAAGCATAATATTAAGTTAAGTGTTTTAGAGATGAGGATGTTCAGGTGGATGAGTGGCTACTCTTAGAGATAGGATACGAAATGAACAAATATGTTAAAAGGTTGGAGTAGCTCTAGTGGTAGATAAGATTAGAGAGAGTCGTCTTAGATGGTTTGATCACATAAAATGGTTGGTTTCCGATGATCCGGTTAGGAGAGAAGATGTATTAGATTTGACCTATGTTAAGAAAGGTAGAGTAGACCTAAAAAGACTTGGTTGGAAAATATTAGAAATGACCTTTCTTTATTAGATCTAAATAAGAATTTGACTTTTAACCGGACACAATAGAGAAATAGGATTCATGTAGTCGACCCCATCTTAAAACAAGAGGTTTGAGAAGAAAAGCTTGTTTTATTACATGATTTCTCCTGTATTTATGGATCTATACAAGATACGTTAATATGAAAACAAATAATTACAAAATAATTCTAATATAATCCTTCCTAAATCAGTAGCTCGATATGGAATAACTTCTGACGCGAGTCCTGTGCCCCATGGATTGAGCACTGTAGCAGTTGGATTGGTTTGCTCTTGAAAGGCTGGATTTTGACACTCCCCTCAAGCTTAGGAAGTATTGGGGGATTTGGATTGGCTGGCGGCTAGGGTTGGGCTAGCAGAGTCAACAACTATGGAGGGGGACGAGCTTGGGGGTTTAGGTGGAGTAGGGCTAGTGGGTGGGTCTAGGGCCGATGGTTTGGGTAGGGGAAAGGGGTGGTCGGTGGTGTGGGAGGAGGGGTGGCTGGCTGTTTGGGGTGGAGATGGGGAGGAGGCCGGCTGCTTGGAGAGAAGAAAAAGAGGGAGGAAAGGTAGTGGAGGAGAAATCGAGAGTCCGGATACTTTCTACGGCTGGCGGGAGTTGCTTTTTCCCTCACCTAGGGACTTCACCTTTCTCTAGAACTCTCAACACTCAAGGGAACTAGAATGCAAACATTTTCATTAATCATCTCCCTCATACAATAGTTAGGGCTCTCATATATAGGCCTAAAAAGCAACAAAAGATACAAAGACTTAAATGCCCTCTGGGCTAGAACATAAACTAATCCATTGCAGGGGTATAATGGTAAATACTAAAACATATAAAAAATAATACATAAAACACATTATAAATAAAGACTCTTAATCGTAGCCATCAATCTACGATTCTTCCCATGATAGATGCGCCAGAATTTCATGCTGATGTCCTCATTATTCTCCCAGGGTGGGAGAATGATTGACCTTGTCAAGTAAGCGTCACAAGTGCCTTCACACAACTCTAGAAGGTCGGGGCCCAATCTCTGTAGCTCATCACGATCAATCCACGAGTTCTCCGTCTCCGATTTTTCTTTCCATTGAATTAAATACTTTTGGCGCTCACTTTCTTTGGTGGAAATAATTTTATCATTAAGTATTGCTTCAATTTTTTCCGCATTAAGTAAAATAGAGATATTTGGGAGTGGAGGTAGGCTAGGGTTCTCACCAGATAGGGTCACACAAGGCTCCATATTTAGTAAATTTATGGGGTTAAACTCTGGTCCCTCAAAGGCTATTAGATCTTCGATGTTAAACATAAGATTCATGTTAAAACATTCAGGTAGGTCTAGCACATAAGCATTACTATTTATTTTGATATTATTTTAAAATGTCCCGCACTTCTAGCATGTATCTTTTTAACGGTCCATTGTGGGAATCATTTCAAACGAATCCATCTTATTACAAAATCTCCAACCTCGAATTCTTTAAATCTTTTTTTAAGATCCAAATTAAATTTATAATTAACATTGCTTTGTTCAATCTTTTTATTAATTTTCTTGTGCAATTCCTGGAGATGCGATGCAAATGCAGATGTAGACTCAAATGCTCTTAACTTAGGACACATAGGGATCAAATATATAGGCTGTCTAGGTTGATACTCGTACACAATTTCCAAGGTTTTAAAAGGCAAAATCGGGAATTGAGGCATTTTTTCTAAACGAGGCGAGGCGTAAGCCTCGAAGCGGATCGAGGCGTAAGCCTCAAAACGATTAAAATAAATTAATTTAAAATTATAAATAATGACAAAAAATAACAAAATATTATGTCAACTATGAATTTGAAGATTTGTTTTAAGATAATATTACTGGAATACAAGATTTAAAATAAACTCACTTAAAAATAAAACATCCCCTTAGGATCAAGACCCAAAGCAAGCTCGTCATCACTTTGATTATCTTCAGAAGAATCTTCATAATTAATGTCAAAGTCATCCTTAAACTCTTCTTCATCTATAATATTTTTTTCTTTATCTCCTATATCAGTTAATATTTTATTAGCTATAAAATGAAACAATAGTAACATACAAAATAATTCATTATATTTAAGAATACCTTTGAATTTTTTTGAAGCTTTAATCTCACTTTGTTTCTTCCTTTTATATACTTGGGCAGTTGTTTCATTATCTTCTTCATTGACATGAGTTTCTCCTTCTACTTCAACTTCAGAAACATCAGCATTCTTAGGAGTAACCCATTCATCATCAGATTGTAACTCATCAACAAGCAAATGATCAATTTCATTCTCAATATTTCCTTGATTCTGCAATTTGAGATATCTATCTTTTAATTTTTTGTTAAACATAACATAAACTAGTTTGTTCATTCGATCTGCCGCCAATCGATTTCTCCTCTTTGTATGAATTTGATTGAAATTGCTCCAATTACGCTCGCATGCAGAAGCCGAACACGTTAGGCTAAGAACTTTAATTGCAAAAGTTTTTAATTCAGGAACATCATCTCCAAACTGAGCCCACCAACATTCTACATGAAGACAAACATAGTATTTTATGAATATTGGTTGAAGTAGAAGACTTGAACATAAATATTAACATTAAAATTATAAATACTCAAACTATAAACATACTAGGAGATCGTGTTTTGTAGCATGTTTGTGCTGCTCTAAATCCAAACATTCCCTTCTTCAAATGAAAATCCTCAAGTTGATCATTTACTTTAAGGTAGTTTTCTTCAGAAATGAGTTTGTCCATACATGCATACAAACCAGTTTTCACCTCTTTGTCAACATGAAAATCCTTATCATAATGAAATTGGGGATTTAAATAGTACGCATCAACATGTAAGTGTTGGCGTAATTATCGATCCCACTTTTCATCTATAATATCCCATATTTCTTTGTAGGCACTTTCTTGACCTCCCAATTCTTTTGCAATATCTTCTTTAGTCCTATTCATTGCTTCATAAATAAATCCCATAGCCGGGGCCCTCTCACCATCAACCATTCTAAGCACCTTTATTAATGGTCATGTTGTCTTCAAAGCATAATTTGTTCTGCGCCAAAATGAATCGTCTCTCATAACAATCTTTTTAACTTGCTTTCCTTCTTGTTTTTTGGCCTATGAACTTTTATCCCACTCTTCAGAAGCAAACATTGCTTCCAAAGGTTGTCTTAACTCCTTGAATCTCTGCAATGTTAAATATGCAGTAGCAAATCTTGTAACAGCAGGTCTAATAATTTCCTTGTTAGTGAATTTTCTCATCAAGCCGAGTACCCAAGAATGATTGTATATAAACTTACTAACGAATTTGGCCTTAAATATGGCTGATTTATGTTGAGGCAACTGTCCCAACCTCTCAAGCATCAAGTCAATACAATGTGCAGCACAAGGAGTCCAGTAAAGGTGAGGCCTCTTCTCCATTAACATTCTTCCTGCAGCTTTGTATGCACTTGCATTATCAGTAACAACCTGTACTACTAAAGCATCTCCCACTTCCTCCACAACTTCATCCAACATTTCAAACAATAATTGTGCATCATTTACAAAGCTTGAAGCATCTACTGATTTGAGAAAAACTGTTCCATATGGATTGTTGACCAAAAAATTAATAATACTTCTATGTCGAATATCTGACTAACCATCTGACATTATTGTCACCCCTGTCTCAATCCAAGTCTTCTTAACATCATCCACCATTTTTGAAGTTGTCTTGACCTCCTCATTCAGCATCCAAGTTCTCAGCTCATACATGCTTGGAAGTTGTAATCCTCTTCCATAGCTTCCAACAGATCGTAACATATTGATTCACGACGGACTCCTAACAACATTAAATGGAATCCCATTTTCATAGATGAATCTGGCGATATCCAAACAAACTCTATTCCTGAGTTCTTTTGTAGCTGTAGGAGGCTGAATATCCTGAGTATTTATGTTTTCGTCGTTATCAATATTTAGCATAAATCTATCCATGGGCCCCTGACTGCCTCGGTCAGAAGAAACTAAATGGCTTCCAGTACTGGAACCTTCATGTTGTGATCCATAGTAAGAAGAGTTTCCTATCATCTCTTCCATATTTCTTTGTGTGACCTCCTTTGTGGTGGCAAACTTTAAATAATTTATACATTCCTTCTTTACATCATCAGGAACTTTTGCACATGGTCCCACATTGACATGAGTGCAAGCTAGATGATCCTTCAATCTCTTGACGCCACCAGTTATGCGCTTCTCACAGAAATTACATTTCATGTAAACATATCCCTTCTTTGCACATTCGCCTGACACTTCAACTTGAGTTCCATATTTCCATTCAGGATCTTTCCTTCTTGTGCCACTAGTCATGCTAACAATAAGATAAATTTTTAACAATTATTTGTACTACCAAATACCAATAATAAAACAACATGAATACAAAAATATACCAGTCTGCCGGGGGTCCAAGGGGGCGCTGCCCCTAGCGGGGGTTTCCGGGGGCAGCGCCCCCGGAACAAAATTATATTATAAGAGTAATTTTGAAATTCTGCTCAATACCGAGCATGTACCGAGCATGTACCGCTCAGTACCGAGCGTGTACCGAGCATCTACTACTCGGTACCGAGCATGTACCGAGCGTGTACTCATGTACCGCTCCCGAGTACCGAGCATGTACTGCTCAGTACCGAGCGTGTACCGAGCATGTACTACTCGGTACCGAGCATGTACCGAGCGTGTACCGAGCATGTACTGCTCAGTACCGAGTGTGTACCGAGCATGTACTGCTCAGTACCGAGCATGTACCGCTCAGTACCGAGCATGTACTGAGCGGTACCGAGCATGTACAATCTGATGAAGCGAGACATGAAGCAAATAACAGGAAGAAAGATCGTTACCTAGCCGTGAAAAAAGAACCTTCGATTACAGGAAGCTGGAGAAGAAGAAGCGAGACATGAAGCAAATGACCGGAAGATTACGGGAAGAAAGAGAAGAAATAATTCGTTACCTTCGATCGCCTCCAGTTATGTTCGAACTCGATCGAACTGTGGTCGTCGAAGTCGACGGACTTCGCCTTTTAGTTCTCACCCGAAGCAGAAGCAGGTATGTTACCCTAATACTCGACTCTTATACGACTCTCACCGCTCGGTCTATATACTGACAAATCGAAGCGGTGCCTCGTTTTGCTTCGAGGCGTTATGAACCGAAGCCTACGCCCTGTGCGAAATAAGCGCACGCTCCGCCGAATCCAACGAGGCGTAAGCCTCAACGCGCAAATGCTTCGCCTCACCTTGAGTCGCGTCTCAGTGCGTACGCCTCTTCCGCCTTTTTAATCATTGACAATTTCAACGGGACTTAGACCCGTGTTTCGATTAACAGAGTTATTATAAGTGAACTCAACTGTAGGAAGTTTGGAGTCCCAATTTTGAACATGTTCTCCTACCAAAGTCCTTGAGAGATTGCCTAAACTCCTATTAATAAATTCAGTTTTCCCGTCAGTTTGGGGATGCAAAGCGGTGAAAAATTAGTTTAGTACCCATTTTATGCCACAAAATCTTCCAAAAATTACTAGTAAACTTGACATCTCGATCAGACATTATAGTTTTAGGTAACCATGTAACCTAACAATTTCATCAAAATATATCTTCGCAATTCGAGAAACATCAAAAGTTTTGGAATAAGGGAGGAGAAATAGGTCATCTTAGAAAAACGGTCAACTAAAATGCAAATATAGTCATGCTTTCTAAAGGTCTTACGTTGTCCAAGGTCGAAATACATGCTTACGTCATGCCAAGGGCAATTAGGTATAGGGAGGGGTGTGTAGTCATTTATTATGTTTACGTTGTTTGGCTAGTTGACAAGTGTGACACCTTTTCACCAATTTGCTAACATTACATTTAAGGCTAGACTAGTAAAAATGATGTTCTACAGAGGCGATAGTTTTAGTTTGTCCAAAGTATAAAGCTAAACCTCCAGAGTGTAATTCCCAAATGAGGAATTCTCGAAATGACGTGTTGGGGATGCAGAGCTTTTGTGATTTAAACAAATATCCATATTCTAGAAAGAAATCATTGACCATTCGTTCACTCTCAATCGTCAGTAGAGAATACATATCTTTAAAGTTAGGGCATTCTTTATAATCCTCCTCAATACGTTCAAATTTGATCACTTTAATCCTCATTTCTCGGGTTACCATCATACGACTACTTAATGCATTAGCAGCTTTATTTTCAGACATTGCTTTATGTCTGATCGTATATGTATACTCTTGCAAAAATTCAACCCAACGACAGTGTCGGGCGTTGAGTTTCTTTTGAGAGTTTATGTATTGCAAGGCCTCATGATCAGAGAAGATAACAAATTCTTGCAGGAGAAGGTAGTGTCTCAAATACCTAAGGGATTGAATGATGGCATAAAATTCAGTCATAGGTGGAGTATTGTTGTTTAATGTCATTTAATTTCTCACTAAAATAAGCCACGAGATGTCCTTCTTGGGAAATAACCCACTAATACCAATGCCAAAAGCATCATAAGTTACTTCAAAGACTTTAGAAAAATTTGATAAGCGCATGACAGGGGCTTCTACCATTTTCCTCTTGATCTCTTCAAAAGTTTTGGAGGCAGATTGGTCCAATTAAATTCTTCCTTTTTTAGACAATCAGTTATTATGGTTATGATAGTGCTAAAATTTCTAAAAAACCTCCGATAGAATATGACCAATCCATGAAAACTCCAAACATCTCTGATATTCTTAGGTTCAGGCCACTCATTAATTGCACGCACCTTTTCAAGATCAGCTGATATTCCTTGGGAAGATATAATAAATCTGAGAAAGGTAATACTATTTGTGAGGAACATACATTTCTTAGGATTATCATACATTTGTTCTTTATTCAAGATCTCACAAACTTGCTTTAAATGATTCAAATGTTGACCCACCGAATTGCTATAGATTAAAATGTTGTCAAAATAAACAACTGCAAATTTTCCTAAGAATGGGTGGAGGACCTAATCATAACCCTCATGAAAGTGTTAGGTGCAATGGTGCATTGCTATGGCCAAAAGGCATGACCATCCATTCATATACTATCCTTAGTCTTAAATGTAGTCTTCCATTCATCACCAAGACGGATTCTGATATGGTAATATCCATTCTTGAGATTAATTTTAGAAAAGAGGGTTTCTCCATTCATCATGTCTAACATATCATCCAATCGGGGAATAGGGAAACAATACTTTATCTTGATTTTGTTAATTGCACGATTATTAACACACATTATCCAAGAGCCATCTTTCTTGGGAGTCAAGAGTGCATGAACGACACATGGGCTTAGACTTTCTTTAATGAATCCTCATTGGAGTAAATCATCGACTTGCTCTTTTAACTTAGCATGTTCTTTCATATTCATATGATAGTGAGGCAGGTTGGGTATGGAAGCTCCAGGTACTAAGTCAATGGCATGTTGGATATCCCTCAAAGGGGGGAGTTGGTTGGGTAGATCTTCAGGGAACACGTCGGTAAAAGTTTTGAGGAGTGGTTTGACTTCTTCCGGAATAGGTTCTTCTGTTTCAACCATTGCTTCCCGAGCTACTAAGCATACATGGGTGATCCTTGAACAAGTTAAACATATAATTTTTTTGCAGTTAAGGGGTTTAAGCCTATGCTGGGTTTGATAGGAGTGGGCTTAACTTCCTCTTTAGAATGCTTGGGTTGTGAAGGTAAAAGTTTAATCTTCTTTTCGTTATGTTCAAACATGCAGGTGTTAGATCTTCCATAAATATGGACATTGTTATCAAATAACCATGGCCGACCCATGATAATTTGACCAACGTTCATCTTCAATACGTCACACCAAATCTTCTCCTTGTATTCCATAAACTCAATGGGAATAAGGCTCTTATCTTTTACTCCCAAAGCAATTGAATTGATGCAAGTAACCTTATAAGGGTTCGAGTGGGGGGTTGTTTTCAGATTAAGTTTGGAAATCCTGGTGGAAGAGACAGCTTTAATACATCTTTCACTATCGATAATAACCTTGCAGTTCTTGTCACCAATCTTGGTGAAGGTGTGGAAGATAGTTCTTTGCCAGTCATCATTCAGCTTAGATTGGGATAAGGCACTCCTAGCAACTTGAAGTTCAACATGGTCCAACTTTTGCAGGCAGTGAATCATGGCGGTGTCCTCTTCACAGAACAAGTCTTCTTCCTCATCAATGTGATGAACCAATTCAGTATCAAGCTCATCCTCGTCGTTGACAACCTCTTCAATTATGGTGACCTTATATAGGATGGAACATTGTGAGGCAATGTGTCCATAATCATGACACTTAAAACACTTGGTTCCAAGGTTAGTTTTAGGTATCTCATACTCAGGAGTTTTACCCTTATAATATGGGCGGGGTTGGAATTGGCCAGCAGTGGGCCGAGTATTCATAAGACCAGGAGGTTTGTTTTGAGGTTGATTTGAGGAAGTTTTGAAATGTGGACGAGAGTCTAGGTTTCTAGAATGGGACTGAGTCCTAGACTCTTCAAGGTCAAGCACGAGACTGCAAGCGACTTCCAGAGTAGTAATTCCTCTTGTGAAATGCTCATTATGAAGGTCTTCTCTAAGGCCAGCTCTAAACATAGTTAGAATTTGGGCAGACGTAGTGGTCTCTTCACCACTACAACGAATCATGTAATCGTCAAAGGAAAAAATATAATCTTTTACGGGTTTATGACCCCGAGTCAGTCTATTCCATCTATCTAAGAGTCTGGGGTAGTAGGACGGAGGGGGGGTATTTTTCTTGAGCTCTTGCTTCATAGCTCTCCAGTCAGTGATCGGGTATTCCCCTCGAGCTTCACGCATGTTTTCAAGGTTCATCCAATATTGACTAGCTCTTCTAGTAAGCTTCATCTCAGTGAACTTAATCTTCCTAGCTTCTGATATATTATACCACTTAAAATAGCTAGTCCAAAAAAACTTGTGGGTTAAGGGTGCCATCATAGGAAGGGGCATCTATTCGGATGTTTTTGAGTAATTGTGCATCATTATCTCGCCAATTGGGGTCATGACCTATAGGTTCACGTTTGGGCCTATGGTTGTTATGACGGTAGGGGTCTCGTTGTGGTCCGTCCTGAGCTTGTGTCTTTTCAACATAGGGGGAAGGAGGCCTAGAAAGGGTGTACACCGTGTGGTTCCCTAAACTTTTAATGTTGTCTAAATGTTCTCCATCTTGGTGGCGAAAATCAACTAACTCACCTTGGGTATCTCTTATTTGTTGGGTCACAGCTCCTAATTGACCTACAGTAAAGTCTAGGGTACGCGGAATTTGTTTGGGGTCCATTGACTCAAGTTGGGTAACTAATGCAGAAATAATAATAAAGTAAATATGTTGTATTTAAGGGTGGATGCAAACTATGACGTCTACTAAAGGCAAGTGGGGAATCTTAGAATGCAACTAAGACACAACCATGTTCTGATACCAAGATGATGTGAAACAATGTAACAGTTGTAGGAATTGTAGTGAAATTTATAAAATTTTGATAAGCATTGTAATTACAACTTATTGTTTCACCAGATTAGATTCTAGGAATCCTTAGTTATCGTTTTTGCTTTGGCATGCAGTTACAAAGTAGATTAGAATGAAACTTAAAATAGCATAAAAAATAATGTTAAAACTTAATGTGTAATTAACATAAATCAACTGATTAACAATTAGAAGGTTCACCTTGAGTTTCCCTCACTCACACTCTTGAGGGCTTTTTAGTGGAAGAATAATTTCAACAACATTAATGACACCACCATAAGACAGAAGACGTTTATAGTATCACCCAATAAAAATTTATCCGGAGTGGAAGGAGTTGGTGGATGTTAGAGGATTTGCCACTGACCAGTGGTTTGGTGCTCGTCAATGGAGGTCTTCAAGGAGAAGTGATGTGAAACATATGTGAATGGATGGTGAATTAGGAACTTGCACGCTTGATCTAGAGAACAATATTATTTAAAAGCTTTTAAGCGATAAAACGACGAGATAAAACACGAGCGTGGTGTCATAAGTTTAGGCTAAGTCACATACATAAAAGTTAAAACCTCAAAAGTAATCAATTACTTTTAACAATGCATGCGAGGTAGGTTTCAACAATGAATCCCTCCACTAACAAAAGACTAGTCACTACAAGATGATCCCTCACTCAACTCTTCCAACTTCTAGGCTTTAGCGGAGAGTAATTAACAAGCTTCTTATGAATCAATTAAATCACATAGTAGGATAACTATGAAGATAAGAGACTAAGGGAAAGAGTTCACCATTATCAAGCACTAGGTAGTAGTTGGAAACCTCAGATCAGCAGCATCATTAGTCTCCAAAGTTAGGACAGCAATTTAGAATGACTAAGGAGTTCTTGGCAGCAGTTGGGGGCCTTCCTGTTGAAGGCGTGGTGCAGGGGAGCCTGCTGAACTATGTGGACAACAACTTTGGACAGCAGTTTGGCAGCTCCTGAGTGGTAGACAGCAAGTGAACCTGACTTGGACTCCTTGGACAGCAATCGGAAGGCCCTGGACAGCAGCTTTCTAGGTCCTAAATCTCAGGGCAGCACTTCGAACCATTCCAGATTTCTGGACAGCAAGTGGAAGGAGGGGAAATCGGTGACTTTCCTCTCCGGGTTGCACATGAACTAAGGGATTTTAGTGGGGAATCCCGTGGGCAGCTGTGGGAGAAAATATTTGGGATCCAGTACTTGCTTAGGTGGCCAATATAATTAAATTCAGATTAAGTGAAATTGGAGGGATGAATTTGAATTTGAATTCAAATTCTAATTGTGAGAATTAAAGTGGATGAGAGGGAATTTAGGGAGAATTAAATGGGGATCAATTAATGCAATAGGAGAGAGAAAAGTCTCATGAAGGGCCAACCACATATAGAGAGGGAAGAGATTAATTGTCATTAGTGAGTGGGGACCACAACACTAATTAAAGATTTATTAAAATCTGAATTAAATCTCAGATTTTGTAAGAAAAGGAAAGTTTCCAAATAGGAGGTCTATCAATTAAGATTAATTTGAATTTCAAATTCAAATTGAAATTCAATTAATATGATAGCCTAAAATCAAGGACTTATTTTAGGAAAGTAGTCAATGCTTCATGAGAAATTTGGGGAGAGAGGGGGAAGAGTTTCCAAACTTAGGTGGATGATGTGGACAAGTATTTTGAAAACTCCAAATTAAAATAAATTGAAATTGAATCAATCATGCAAACTTACCTAATTTGGAATTCCAAATTTGGAAAGAATTCAAAATTTGAATTCTAAATTTCAAATTCAACATGGGATGAGGGAGGGGAGTTGGCTGGGAGGGGAGCGGCGGCGGGAGGTGGTTGGCCGGGATGGTGGTGGTGGCCGGCGGCAAGATCCAAGGTGGGGGAGCCGGCGGCTAGGGTTTGGGGGAAGGGGATTTTGTGGAGCTTCTAATGAGAGAGAGATGGTGAACGAATAAACATAAAATAAACTAGAGAACTCACCAAGAGATTTCAAAGGAAGAACTCACTAAGAGATCTTGTTATGCACTCACAAAGAGAACAAAAGGGAGCAATTTTCATTTCATTCATCAATGTCTAGTACAATGCATGAGGCCTCCAATAAATAGGCCAAAATGAAACAAAAACTAAAAGACATAAATGCCCTCGGGGCTACAATATCAAATGACCACCCCTAGGGGTAAAATGGGAAAACATGAAAACAAAATAAACTAGTACATAAGACACAAAAGAAAATAATAAACTCCACATCATAGCCGTCGATCTTTTGATCTCCTCATCAAGAAGAAGATCCGATCGACGTAATCTTCGACTGTGTGGTCGATCTCGAAGTTGATGTCGAAGAAGGACGATCTAAGCACATCCTCTCGTCCTTGATTATTGTAGACGAATCCATGATCTTGCTCGGGATCGGCCATTCATGGGTAGGGAGGCCGAGGGAAGTTGTGTGTCTTCCTCCTTAGATGATGTATTAGGCAAGGGAGAAGGAATGTAAGGGAGGAGGGAGAGGCTTGGGTGGTCGGCCAAGGCTAGGAGAGGGGGTAGCTTTTATTTCAGATTTTAGGGTTTGGATAGAGAGGGAAAACTAATTCAAAATCTGAAATTTAATTTCTGATTTTAATGTTGGAAAGGATAAATAATTTGAATTTGAATCTCCTCTAATTGGGGATAGATTGGGCATCACACTTTAATGGGAGGGGATTTGATTGAGAGTGTTAGTGGGAAGGAATTCTCAGCCATGGAGTGAAGGTTGTCATCTATTGAAAGCTGATTTGGAGGGGTGGAGGAGATGATATAGAAGCTTATAGAGATGCGATCGTAAATTCCACCTGTGGTTCCGATTGCCAACCCAACCCAAAATCGATCTGGATTCCCTTGGCCGAAACTAATGGAAAAGAGATCAGACGGAAATAGTTCGATGATGAAAGCTTCTTTCATCAAGAACCACCTCCTAGGGCTTTGATAAGGGGCGAATTAGGGGTTCCGGATGGGGGGACAATAAGAAGGGAGTTCTGTGGTGGAGCTGGTGGAGTGGCTGACCACTATCGAGGGCCTTTTGGGGTTAGGGCAGTGGATGACCAGAGGAGGGGGATGGTCTGAAACGTGGGGATCGGGTTATGTTAGATGGAGGGAAGAAATGTGGGATTCCCACCCTCGATACACAGGGGAAACATGGAGAGATCACAACAGCTGTTACACTAGGGGAGGAAGAAGCTATTGGGGTGGTGGAGATCCTAGGATGACAATCTTGGGGTCACTGTATCCTAGTCTTGATGTGAAACAAGCTGAATATCTTGCAACAAGAGTTGCACCTATTCATCCCGATTCTCAAGAATTTAATTCGTATGGTGGAAGAATGGATGTAGATCCACATGCTTTATCTATTCTTAGCAGTGCTCAGAATGGCACACCACCACATTTAGCTTCAATTTTAGGAGCTCCAAAGAGGAATATTGATGATTTCAACCATACTCAAGGGTCAAATGCTGCTTATGGCGTAAATTTTTACTCTTAGGGCGTGATTATATGTCAAGGAAGGTCCTTCATGGTTCTGCTGTAACTGACTACCAAGGGAACATTATTCCACGTGACCATCTAAATCTTGGAGTCCCAACAATGGCTGAATAGAAGGATGATGGCGATGCTTTTTATCGAGAACTTGATATACACGAAGAGGAGTGCCGTCGGGATATGTTGCAGGAGAGGGAACGAGAAAAAGAATGTGAAAGGGATTATTAGCCCATAAATAATATATATGCTGGGTTATCAATATCTCTTGAATCTACAAAGAGTGATCCTATGATTGTTGTTTATGCAAAGAGACAAACAATTGAAGAGATTGGTTGAACTGAAGTAGTATTGAATTCACTAAATCCTATATTGGTTGCAAAGATTGATCTAACTGCCCGTTTTGAGTGGTTGCAACCTTTGGTGTTCCAGTTATATGATGTAGATTCTCAGTTCCATAATGTTCCTGCAAAGACACTGAAGTTGGATCTGCAGCAATTTCTGGGTGAAGCTATCTGTTTTCTTTAGAGGTTGCCACTAAACCTATTAGATCCTTGATCCTTAAATTAGACCATAGAGACATGGAAAAAGGTCTCAAAATCTATAGGAGCTTACTGCTCGTACTGAAGAGTGTTTTAGCTCAAAAATGATGTTGAGATATTATTTCACTGTGCAATTTTGGATAAAAGGATTTTTTCTCAAAAAATGATGTTTTCTTGGTGATTTCTAGAACAACAGAGGCTGGCCCTCCTGTTCCAGTTTACAAGACATGGGTTATAAAGAATGATCTCAACCCCGCTTGGAAGCCAGTAATTATAAATCTTCAACAAGTTGAAAGCAAGGATGCGCCTTTGAATATTGAATGCTACAACTTCAATAGAAATGGAAAGCATGACCTCATTGGCAAAGTTGTGAAATCTCTGGCAGACTTGGAAAAGCTTCACCAGCATCAGCATGGGGAATATCTTTTCCTACCTAGTAATACTAGCCCTAATCATCCCAATAAGATATTGATGGGTCAATTATTTGTGCAAAAGTTTTCTTAAAATAAGAGAAACTTTCCTAGACTATATTGCCGCTGGCTGTGAAATGAATTTCATGGTAGCAGTAAACTTCACAGCTTCAAATGAAAATCTTTGGCTCTCAGAGTCTTTGCATTACATTGATTCCTCAGGTCGACCAAATGCTTATCAAAGAGCAATAACAAACAAAGATAAAAGCAAGAAACTAAATGGATGAGTAGATTAGATGTTGCAGAAATTCTACAGTTCTATGACACAGATAAGCGCTTTCTTGCTTGGGGCTTTGGAGCAAGGCCTATTGATGGGACTATCTCTCATTGCTTTAATTTAAACGGAAGCACCCACCACCCTGAAGTTAATGGTGTTCAAGGAATAATGACAGCTTATGCTAGTGCTCTTTTGTAATTTATCCTGGACTGGACATACCCTTTTCGAACCTGTTATTAACACTGCTGCAGCATTAGCTGGCCAGTCACTTGCCAACAACCAGCATAAGTATTTTGTCTTGCTAATAATCGCGGATGGGGTGATAACATTTCTTCAAGAAACTAAAGATGCATTAGTGAAGGCATTCGATCTGCTTCTTTCAATCCTTATTGTAGGAGTTGGTGGCGCTGACTTCAAAGAAATGGAGATTTTGGATGCAGGCATTGGAGAAAAAACTTATCTGAACAACTGGACAAGTGGCAATGCGAGATATTGTACAGTTTCTTCCAACGAGGGATGTTCAGAGTGATGAATTGTCAGTTGTACATGCTCTCCTTGCTGAACTACCTGGACTGCTCATGGCTTTTAGGAAGGGGGATCTATTTAGGAAGGTTCCTAATCAAGGGGGAGTTGTTTCCTAATTAATGAAAAAGTTATTTAGGAAGGTTACTAATCAAGGAGTTTTTTAAAAAGTTTCCTAATTGTATTTATGCTATTTAGAAAGTGTTTAATTGTTTAGGAAAGTTTTTCTAATTCATGTTTAATTGTTTAGAAAGGTTTTCTAAATCACATTTAATTGTTTAAGAGGGTTCTATTTTTGTTATTGTAGCTAGGCCTATTTAAGGGGGCGTTTTGATTAAGGTTATGGATGATGATATTGCTGAGTTTATTTTCCTAGTGTTTGTTGTGAGTTCCCAGCAGCGTCTAGGATTTGTGGGAGAGCTGATGTGTCTCTCGAATAGTAGATTAATTGTATCTTGCTTTATTTTTGAAGAGGAGAAATCATACATCATTTATTATCTGTGTTCCTACACTTTTCTTCTCTTTTGCTTGCTGATTTTACTTCCAAAGTGCATCATGTTCCTATTTCTTCTTGTTTCCATTTTTGTTTCCTTTCATTTTTCTCCTTTTAGGTCTCATTTTATTAAATGACCGCTTTGCAATAGTATTTAGGGTCTTCCTTGTATCTTTCTCAAGAAGGAGAGACGAAGAACTAGTTGACCATGCCTAGTACATGCTTTAATTTATAAATGAATGGATGACAAACATTTAAATTTAATTGCAAATTAATTCCTACTCGATGATTTGAAGGATAATTTTTTTGCTCTATAAAAAAATAAATAAATAAAAAATTTTTTTTGCTCTATCAGTAAGTAAATTTCTATCCTTGTGGCTGCTCCCTGCACGATGATTTTGCAGATAAAATCCCTCATGTCTGCATGTCTTAATTTTAATCACTTTTATCATTTCCTCTTTTTGATAATTCAATTTTGCTCTCCTCATCCTTTTGGCTACCCTTGTACGATGAAGATAGGAGAGAGCAAAAGGTGTTGTATTCTTGTCTCTATACAACATAGTTCTCTTTGCAATGGTTGAAGCTAAGGCTGCATAAAAGCTTGAAGCGTGAAACTTGCTCGAAATTAGCTCAGCTTGACTCAATTTTGAGCTCCACTTTATACTCGAATGTTTAGTGTCAATTTCAGATTTACTTGAAGTCCTATGTATTTCTACTTTTCTAGTTAGTAGGAGATATATGAGTTACAATGATAATCAATCAAATTTCTTCCTGTTTTTTACTAGAATTGGGTAACGAATTGTCAATGAAAATATGTTTTAATATTTCTTAGGCAAATTACATCAAAACTGGGAAGAAAAGTAAAATTATGAAGTAAAATGAATTTGAATTGCCTTCAAAGTTCAAACCAAACTTACCTTTAGATGGAGTGTAAATTGCTTATCCATGTAGAGTTTCACGTTTGCATATCAGTAAACTACACTGTAACATCACTGATAATCAGATGGCTGTTAGCGACCCAGTAGAAGTGTCACAGGAAAGGCAGATTGGAAGCTCTTCTTTGGCTAGTGAAACATTTGTTGATAGCACCATGGAAGCTGCATCATATCCAAGCCTTCCTAAAGATGAAGTGCATGACCGCAGCTCTGTTATTTTAAGGTATAAGGAGAAGAGGAAGACAAGAAGGTAATTCAAGCTACAGTTTCTGAACATATTTACCATTTCTTGGTTTTTTTTTTTTTTTAAATGATAATTACTGTTAAACAACCAAGCAGATATGAGAAGCTTATACGATATGAATCGAGGAAGGTGCGGGCCGACAGCAGGGTGAGGATTAAGGGTCGGTTTGCCAAGGCTAACCAGGCCCAATATCATTGATACATTCAAACAAATGCAATAAATACATCAGACTTGACCTTGGGGTCTACGGCAGTCCGGCGTTTTTGAAGTCTTGGTTTCTAGTTAAACATGAAAATAGTTTTCCGGTTCTTGCTTGCTAATAATGTATATATTGCTGTATGTGTTGGACATTTACTGGTGAAGAATTGTATCATTTCATTTCTAAAATGTTGTTGTTGACTAAATTTAAACAGAATTCTACTCTGTGGCTTTTGCATTTTGTCTATGATTACCTTTCTCATCCAAAAACTAGCTAATAAGCTATGACCTGAATGTTTAAATTGGTAAAGCTGCTTGAATGGAAAAAAACGTTTTGTAATTTTAGGAAATATTTAACTTGTTAATATATCCGAGCAATTAAATGCCCGGATAGATCATCAGCGTTTTGCCCATTATTTGAACTGTTTTTTCTTGTTAAATTTTATAACATTTCAATTAGATTAGTAATGATTGCATTATCATCGTTGGGATATAATTATTGATAATTTAAGTTGTTTGATAAAACTAAAAATGTTAATTGTGGATGCCTCTGGCAATATTAGAATGTATATATTGAAAATTGGATTATATGAGAGATTTGTAGTATTTATTATAACGATAAGATTATGGTAAATAAAATTAATGTGTAACGTTTTTAAAAGAAAAAAAGATATGCTTGAGATAACGTAGAACTCATGACTAATTAATATTCAATCACTCCATTTAATTGCTACTTGAACATAACTCATGACACTAATTTTAAAAGTTAACTTTAACTATAAGAATGAATTTTTGCATTGTAGATATCATTCTTTAAATTTAATTATTTTATTTAATAGCTAACCAGTAAATACACATAATATGTACTACTTTTTTATAAATATATATACCAATTTAACGCAGCTCGTTTTTGGAAGCTTTGGCTAACAAGAGGTGTGGAATTCGAGGTTTTAATTGGCCCAAAATTGTGACAAATTATTGCGTCTGGATCATCAAACCGTTCGGACATCAATTTAGATATACACTGCATATGAAATTTACATGATGTGAGGCACCACGAATCCGAACACGGACCTAATAATTCTCCCAAAACTGGTCACGTTCTTGCTTCTATCAGGTTTTTCAGCTATAAGCTATAAGCTATAAGCTATAAGCTGTCTGTGCGGCGACCTCGCTCGTTCATATCCAACTCGCAGAAGGAATTTAAGTGCTCAGGGATCCTCAGCGCCGTCTCTGTTTGTCCATCCGATGTCTCGATCCGCTGTTAAGTTTTCGCTTCTTTGCCTACTCTTTTCGCTCTTCTGCCGTCATTCGTCCCAGCTCGTCAATCCCTCCAGAGCAAAGCAGATCTCATCGAAGCCCAGGTCCGTTATAGCTCTTCACTCCTTGTTCTCTCTTTCTTTCCTGTATTTGCTCAAATTTGGCCTTCTGTAGAGCGTTCGTTTACGAAGGCTTTTTGACTGATGAAGAATGCGATCATTTGATATCCCTCGTGAGTTTGATCTACTTATCTCGCTATGATTTGTAGTGATGGCTATATTATCTATATGGCTGCATCGTCAACTTCTCTGCTTCTCACTTTTATCCGTCAACATATGTAGGCGAAATCAGAGCTGAAGAGGTCGGCGGTGGCAGATAACTTGTCAGGGAAGAGCACGCTTAGTGATGTCCGAACTAGCTCTGGGATGTTCATCAGCAAGGCCAAGGTTTGTTTTGCATTGCTTCCACTAATCGAAATCTATTTGTGAACATATTTAGGGAGGGAGAGAAATAGAAAGATCCTATTTCAGGCAGGATTTAAGAAATATTTAACTTAAATCGTGTCAAACTGCTTTTTCTTTGGGATTTAATTTCAGCTATTTAGATAAATCTCATTCCAGGCCGTTATTGATTAAAATCAATTTTTATTAAATCCTCCCATCATCCACAAAATTTAATAGACATAAGGATTTCTCTTTTCTCTCAAATCTTAAATCCTGAAACAAGGAGCCAACTGCTGTTCATGATGTAACTAGAGTTAACAGTTGTTATGTAAACAATTTATAGGTTTTAATCCACTATTTGGCTCCAAGAAGGATTTAGTAAATCTTATCAATTCAGATTTAGCAAATCTTGACGGAATTAAAACTTGAAAATTATCTGGCATGACAACAACAAATATTGTTAATTTATTTGAATATTTGTTTCAAGATTTAAAATTTATGCAAGGAGAAATTTATTAAATATTGTGAATGATGCGATTAAGAAAACATGGATTTAGCTACTAACGTTGCTAACAATGAATTTAACAAGACAGTAGGATTTAAAATTCCCAAAATTATTTTTGGCAATATTTAAGCTAAATCTGGCTTAAGCTAAATGTTGCTTAAATCCTACCTAAAATGGGACAACAAACAGCCCCTTTATTTACCAACCTGAGTTTTACTAAAGATGAGGGAGCATCTTTATTTGCAAACCAAAGTTTTACTGAATCCTACGCGTTGCAAACAGCCCAAAGTAGTACATGAGTTTTTTGTTTTTAGTATCCCATCATTTACCAACATGAGTTTTAACTTTAGGTGAGAAACAATTTATACTTACGCTAGGTGATGTCTTGAAACTCTGTCTTCCTCATGCTATTTTTAGCATTTGGAAATTGATTTTTTTCCTTTATTCCCAAAACTTAAATTCAAATACATGCTGCCATCCTCTCAGTTTGTAGTATACTGCTCTCATATATGATGATATGATATGTTTAATTAAGTGTTTCATCTCTTTACTTACCAACATTTGATACAATTAATATTCTTTTCAGGATGATATAGTTTTAGGTATTGAGCAAAAAATTGCGGCATGGACATTTCTTCCAAAAGGTAAATTTGTTATGCCCTTTAAGTTTTTCAGATTTTGGTTTCATACAAGAAATGATGACACCAACGGATACTATGTGATATGCTAGTAGAGACTAGTAAGTGATCTATTTCACGCTCAAACTAGTCTCTATACCAACTAAAAATGCACATGAACTAGTAAATGAATAAGTACATGACTATAATTTAGGTGTAAGCTTCAAGACATTTTTTGTCTCGTAGTGAGGTACGCCTCAATGTGTGCGTTTTGATTGCTTTTATAATTAAAGAGAGTTAGCATTGAATAATTATAAACTTAATTTCTTTTGAAATGGTTGGAAAATTTCTATTATAATGTGAAATATAACGAGAAGTCAATTTGTACAAATTCTATTATTAATTCAATTTCTACTGACTTCATTTACATGGTTCTCAGACTTGCAACGATTAATTTTTCAAATTTTCTCAGTCTGTCAGTTAGCTCCTAAAATATGGTGATAATGGGTAGGGGTGTCAATTTCGGGTCACGGGTCGGGTTTGGGTCGAACCCGGAACTAACCCGGGTTCAAACGGGTTGACTCTAACCCGACCCGGGTAGACAAACGGGTCGGAAATTCGAACCCGGACCCGACTTGGCGGGTTGCCGGGTTGACCCGACACGACCCAGTTTTGGGTTCTGCCGGCGCCGGAACGACGGCAAGCGGACGGCAGGGGCGGAGGCGAGCGGGACGGACGCGAGCGAGGGCAGCGCAACTGCGGGCGCGGGAGCTGGTGCGGGCGCGCAGCGAGCTGGGCAGCGGGGGTGCGGGCGCGGGGGCAGCAGCGTGCGTGGGCAGCGCGTGGGTAGCGCGGCAGGGCAGTGCTGGCGGGCAGCAGCGGGCGGGCAGCGGGCAGTGGCAGGATTCGAAATTTTTTGAATTAAACGGGTTCTCGGGTCAACCGAACCCGACCCGTTTTTTAAACGGGTCAATTTCTGGAACCCGAACCTGACCCGTTTTGAAATTGGGTCGGGTTCAACCCGGATTTTCCGGGTCGGATTCGGGTTGGGTTTTCGTGTCGTGTCAAATATTGACACCCCTAATAATGGGCATGTATAGACAAGGTCATTTTATTATCGATGTTGCCCATGAACAAGTAAATAGCATGTTCCTCTGCCAATTATTGTTTTCTTTTCATACTCATGTTTCCTCAGCATGTAATGTATTTAGTTATTGACTCATCTTTTGTTTGTTTCTCCAAAAGCAAGTTCAATGCTAATTATGTTTTTGTGGCATTGACGAAACTTACAAACATTTTTTTGGGCTTTGTGAATTTCTTAACCGAGTTGTTGCAAAGTTCAACATTCCCTTCAAAAGCAATTGAAGTCAAACTACTAATGAATTAGTGAAAGTGTAATGCATTTGCACCCCAGTGTTGTTACAACAAGTTGCTTTGAACTGGATCAAGTGCTGTTTAGGGTTGTCGTTGCCATTGAATATATTGAATTTGAGTACCGAGTAACCTTTTGGACATGTCACCTAATCATACTATGTTGGAGTGTCCTTTTCTCCCCAATTTTCCTGCTTATTCTAAAGTTATAACTGCCTTGACTTTCTCAAAAGTAACAACAACATCAAGCCTTTATCCCACTATGTAGGGTCGGCTACATGAATCCTTTTTCTCCATTGTGTCCTTTTAAGAGTCAAAGTCTCATTTAGATCTAATAAAGAAAGACAATTCCTAATATTTTCTAACCAAGTATTTTTAGGTCTATCTCTACCTTTCTTAACATAGATCAAATCTAATATATCTATTCTCATAACTGAGTCATCAGAAGGCCGGCGTTTTATGTGACCAAACCATCTAAGCGATTCTCTCTAATCTTATTTTTCATTGAAGCTACTCCAACATTTTCACGTATATGCTCGTTTTGTATCCTGTCTCTAAGACTAAAGCCACACATCCACCTGAGCATCCTCATCTATGCAACACTTAACTAAATATTATGCTTCTCTTTTAATGGCTAACATTCTGCACCATAAAGCATTGTAGGTCTAACCACATCTTATAGAATTTTCTCTTAAGTTTGAGTGGTGCTTTTCTATCACACAAAAAGTTCGATGCATTCCTCCACTTGAACCATCCAACTTGAATTCTACTAATAATATCCCCATCTATTTCATTTTAACTTTGAACAATAAACCCAAGATATCTAAAACGAGTACTCTTATTAATGAATTGATCGCTCAAAGTCACAAGCCCCCCACTTAGATCTATTACTATTAAAATTACACTCCATATATTCGGTTTTAGATCTACTCAAACGAAAGCCACTAGACTCTAAGGTTGACCTTCATAATTCAAATTTACCATCAACTCTCTCTTTAGTCTTATCATCAAGAAGAATATCGTCAATGAAAAGTATACACTGTGGAACATTCTCTTGCAAAACTCTAGTAAGAACATCCTGTGGGCTCCGAAAATTCGGCCCCGGCCTCCCCGCTCGCGCTTTTTTCTTTTTATTCGGCGAGGGGAGTTTTAACGGAATAAGTTATGGGGTAAATTTTGGAAGGCAGATGGATTTGTAGATAAGACACTACCCAGAGATTTCGCCCTCATTTTGCGAGGACTTTATTATCTGAGTTCTGGTTTCCTATAGGCGCAAGCCCCTATAGTTAATTACCCCTCCCGGTAACGATAGAGAACTTTCGATTAAGGCTAGTCATCGATCAAATACGTAGAGATACGTGTTATTTGGCATATAGTAGCAGCAATGGTTTTGGGTATAGGAATTGGGTTTGGATATTTAAAAAAAAAAATTGCATCATCTTGCACTTAAAGCGGATGGTGGGGGAATGGATGATAGACCCGATCAAGATCCCATGGTTCCATCGTCCCGGGCCATCGTGGTCCCTGGTCTACTTAGTCAGAGGAGGTAGTCGACCCAACCTGACAGAAGGATCCTTGTCGGCAGCCATGGGTTGCTTCGTCCAAGGGGACCTTGTAGACCTGGGTTGAATGTTTGTCTAAGGGGACAAATTTGAATCCACCTTAGCTGACAGAGGGCTTTGTGCCCTATCGATCATATCCTATTGATTCATTTCCCAAGGATTTGATGCCACTAAGGAACGTATTGGCTATGGCCATAACCGTTAGTGCCATTTGGCGGCAAAATCACTCGGTTCAGAGGGCCCCGGGTCATAACCATTTATCCTGCGATGCCATTTGGCGGCAGACCGCCGGTCAGAGGACACGTACCACGTCCTTATTGGCAGGAGATTTGTTTGAGAATGGATCCTAATGATATTTTCGACTAGGCATTTGACTCTTTGTGAGCTGAAGTAAATTTTGATTTGTCCACCCCGGCAAACTGTTGCGGAGGATGGATAAATTTTGCTTTGAGTGATTGATGGTTTGATTTCGAATTTAAATATATGAATTTTAGGATTTGTGGAATTTTTGACTTTATGGGTGGACTTTTAAAAATTTATGAAATAGACCCCTCCGGTTGAGATTTGCATTCAACACGGCCATCATCGGGGTGTTTAGGGTCATTTCCATTTGTTGATTGAACATTGTCAACTCAGACAAGTTATTGACTGAGGATCGGGTTTCATAGACTTCATGCATTTGTTTATAAATTTTCTTTGTTGAAAGCCTTGAAGGCCGAATATAAATGTATAAAATAAATATTCTGGTCAACTTCGTGACCGCATATTTATCCGATATCTCGAATCCTGTCTACTCCCATTTATTTACTTAGGAGGATCGGGTTTCGTAGGTTTCATGCCTTTTATTTAGTGAATTCTTTTGATTGTAAGCCTTGAAGGCCTAATATGAATGTATTGAAACAAATACACTGGTCGCCACAATCGTGTATTCGTTTAAAGGTTCGAACCCTGTCGACTTCTATTGGTCCGTATAGAAGGATGAAGTTCGAACTAGAATTCACTTATCGACCTGCGCAACATCCCTAGGCGTCACGTATGTACCAATAACATGCTAGCCGGGGCCCATGCGGGTGATTTTTATATTGATTTAGACGTACCCCATTGTGTACCTATGTGTATACAAACTATAGTGCAGGTACATGGGTACTTTGAAACATTTTGTAAACGCCTTCTGCCCGCTTGCATGGATATTGCGGGTCCAGTGGCGTGGCGTTGTAGATTGTAGACGCCTTATGTCTGCTTGTATAAGTGTTGCAGATCCGGTGACATGCGTCTTGGTGTTGACTCCCCCTTTTTCATTCACCGGGGAAGGTCTTTCTGAACTTTGGAGTCAATGACTGCTGATTTGGGGAGAACGTCTTTTAGGATCTTCGGTGTAATGGACTTTCTATTTTCGGTGTTTGTGGGCACCCGAACTGTTATCTTCTTAATTATAGAACTAAAAAGAGACTTTGGAACACCAGGAAGTTTGGTTCTAATTTGTTCAAACATTTCCTCCCTTATGCTAGGGGTGTTCTTTTCGTACATGGAGTCGCCCTTGTACCCGAAATACTTGAAGATCTTGATCACCACTATCGTGGGTGATATCCGTACTTGTGTCCACAGTGATTCATTGTACTTTCAATACACTGTTGTTATCCATAAGTATCCATTTGCAGGGGGCCGCTGTATTCACTACGATCTCCTGGAAGTGTTTGTAGAAGGGTCATTTTCATCAGTATCGTATCCACCTTTCACCAATCTCATGTGGTTTGATGATTGCACTTGTTGCAGGGACAGATCTTCCATTATTGGTCTCCCGTATTGCCATCTCAATCAACAGGCAATTCATACTTGTTCATTGCGCTGGAAATCTTGTGCCATAGCTTACAGGTAGAAATCCTTGCCCATTTCTCAAGCGAGTTGCACTTAGGATTTTAGTTTGTGTTGAAACTTTTGTATGATTATTCAGACCAAGTTTGGATCGAACTTGAGTTCAGGTCTGAGTCTAAGCTCAAATCAGACCCTTTATTGCTCGTATGAGTTGAGTTCATTTAAGTACAAGTCCACGAGTCCTCTTGCATATGATTTAAGTTTGTTCTTTGTATATGCCTGGGTCCAACTTAAGTTTCATTTAGACTTGAGTTCATCGAGTCTATAACTCCCACTTAATGTTGTATAGCACGAGATCCAGTCCAAATCAAAGTCTTTGTTTGATGCTCTAGTCTTGCTCAAGTCCCCCCAGTAGTCCTTTGAGTTCAATTGCATGTTCATTTTCTTGTTCAAATGATTTGAATTTGAGTTCAATTTGATTTTATTTTATTTGAGTTTGAACCTTTAGAAATCATTTAGAATTTGTTTAGGTCCCCTGCTCGTGTTCAATCAAGTTCAACGGTCCACAAGTCCACAGTTCCTCGTATAAGTTCTCTGCACATTTAGTTCAATTTATGTGTATTTTTGTTTGAGTACAGGTCTTCTATATTGTTGCCCAAGAAGGTTTTCAAATTGTTCAGGTCTTTGTACATTTCAGTGAAAATTTCAGCAGCACCCCGGCATATCCCCCATTTGGGGGAAAGTAGGTGAGCTGGGCCTTCCCACCACGCTACTAGAGCGTGTATGGTAGGTGTCCTTAGACACCGCGGCCATACAAATTTTCATCCCACCACGCTACAAGAGCGTGTATGGGGCCTTCAGCAGTACCCGTACAGCAGAACACTAGTAGTTCTCCCCACCACGCTACAAGAGTGTGTATAGGGCTCACCCACCTCGCCGTATGCTTCGCACCGGGCTCCCTCCTACCGTGCTACAAGAGCGCGTATAGGTGATTCCCCGGTCCGCCGCAAACGTCGAAAATGGGATTTTAGGCGATTACCCACCTCGTCGTAGGCGCCGAACCGGATTTCCTCCCACCGTGCTACAAGAGCGCGTATAGGGGGTTTGTCGGTCTGCCGCAAACGACGAGAATGAGGAATCTGAGTTTTAGGAATTATACGTTGCGTAGCAGTCGTCGGCAGTGTCGGTGTCAAGGTCGAGGACCGTCCCCACCACGCTACAAGAGCGTGTATAGGGTTTACCCGCCTCGTCGTATGCTTCACACCGGGCTCCCTCCTACCGTGCTACAAGAGCGCGTATAGATGGTTCTCCGGTCCGCTGCAAACGTGGAGAACGGGATTGGAGTTAGAAATTATACCTTGAAGTCCGGCAGTGGCTCGTGGATCAAGGTAAGAGGGTCCTCTATTTTTTTTTTGAATTAATTATAATTAGTGTTAATTAATCATAATTAATTAGTAAATTATTTTTAATTAATTATTTATAATTAATTATAATTAATTAGAATAATTAATTAGATTTATTAAAATTAATTAAAATCATTAGTTATAATTAACCTGTAATTAATTATAACTAATTAGTATTAATTAATTTTAATAACTTATACTTAATTAATAATAATTAACAATATTTAATTTTGTAAATTATAATTAATTAAAATTAATTCTAATTAAAATTAATTATAATTAAATAAATTAATTATAATAATTTAATTTAAATTAACTTTAATTAATCATAATAATTATAATTAATTGAAAATAATAATTATAATTAATTATAACAAATTATAATTAAATAATCTAATATATATATATATATATATATATATATATATATATATATATATATATATATATATATATATATATATATATATATATATATATATATATATATTTATTTATTTATTAAACCCCTTGGTCCGATATAATTACGGGATTTGGCCGGAATAGTGCACGGGAGGGAGACAGTTACCTTCACGCCGGCGAGCTCCTGTTTTGCTTCCGATCTAACAGGAAGGGAAGACGTCGGAGGAGTAAAGTCGTTCAGCCACGGGTGAGCTGAAGAAGCAGCGAAAGGAAGAAAGTTAACTTTACAGCCGACAAGCTCTCGAGCTTGCTTCCGATCAAAATGTCGTAACTTCCGTCCGAACAGGAAGGGAAGGCGCCGGAGGAGCTAAAGTTGAACAGCAGCGACGGGAACCGAAGAAGCGAACTCCGCTTCTTGCTTCCGATCAAAAACCCGTAACTTCCAATCCAACTGGAAGGTCGGCAAAGGAACGAAGTCGATTGGCCATGACGATGCCGAGGCAGCGGCGGTCGCTGGGTTCAGACGGGGGGAGAAGTCGAGCAATGATGAGTTCCAGTTGTTGCTTCATACCAAAGTGTCGCAACTTCCGATCGACTGGAAGGAAGTCGTGGAAGGAGCGAATCGAACAACCCGAAGGAGCCGTGAAGCGACGAGCTCGCGTGGTTCCGTCCGATCAAACTGTAGTAACTTCCAATCCGGCGAGAAGGGAGTCGTCGAATGTGGAAGAGATCGTGAGAGAGCGAGAGGAAAAGAGAGAGCGTGAGAGCTACAGAGAGAGAGAGAGCGATTTTGAGAGTCAGAGTGAATCGAATCCCTTCCTTCGGCTCTTTTTACGACTGCCAGAGAGATCATGAGAGATGTGATGTCGTCGTGCGAGCCTTATGCGGAGATCGTGGGAAGATAAACGACTTCGTGCTGAATTCGGCGCCGGACAGGTACGTAATTATTTTTTTTTCTTTTTGTATACAGTTACGGGTCAACACATCCATGACTAAAGCAAAAGATATAGGCTTAAAGCTGATCCTTGATGTAATACAACTGAAATTGAAAAATACTTGGTCAAACCACCTTGTGTTTGAACAAAAGTAACAGCTCCAACATACATGTTTCTAATGACTTGAATATAAGAAATATTAACCCCTTTCTTTTTTAAAATTCTCCATAGCACTTCTCTTAGAACTTTATCATATATCTAAATCAATAAATATCATATGAAGATCCTCCTTATTCTCTCTATACTTCTTCATCAAACCTCTCAATAAATGGCCTTGACTTTCTCAATTTGAGCATCCATCATTTGTTAAGCTGTGCTCGGGGTATTTTAAGGAGCAGGCTAGAGCATTATAGGATTATTTGAAGCCCCCCTCAAAGGAGCACCTTATACTTCATAGACTTGAGGCATTGGGTAGCTGGCAAGTTGATAGGAGCATTGCTTGATGCTTAATGATTGATCAGTGGAACAAGTGCTAGATTTTCAATGATGTTCTTCTGCATCAACTACATCGTCACATTCATTTGCGCCAACTTAGGAAATTTCATTATCCTTGGTTCTCAAATGACATTGCATTTGTTTTTGTTTTTGAGCTAACACAACAACATTGACAAGAGCTGGTTGGTCTTCTTTCTCGTCTTGTTCTTTTGGAGGATTTACTTATTCATCTTCTTCTTATTCATGTTGTTGTTGTCTTTTAGGAGGAACAATGATGGAGCTCCATGTTGTTGATACATTTGCATATTGGACTGCTCACCAATGTGTCCTATTTGGAGGTTCTCCAGAGTATTGACCATCACGAAGACACGAATATCATCAGCTAGGAATTTATTCTTAGGAAAATCCACTCTTAGTGGATTTTATTAATGATGGATCTCTGGGAATACATATCATATGTCAAGCATTGTAAGTGCTTGATGGGATTTTCTTCACTAAGTTTTGAACTCCATATCTTCTTTTGTTTCTGTCGAAACCTTTTGATGGAAAATTCTTGGACACTTGGTTCATGTGTCACACTCTAATATACATCCTACAGAATTTTATTTTTTAACGACCATTGCGAGTATCATTAGCCAAGAATTTCTTATGAGGAAATCACTCTTGGTGTGTGTTGACCCTGAATTTGTGAAATCCTTGGTCAAAGTTGTTGACTTGGTCAAATTGACCAAGCCAGGCCCCAAGATCACATCCCTTGTGTTCAGTTGGTCAAACCCAATCTACTTAGCCCAGACCCAGGCCCTAGGTCAACCTAGGTTGGCCCAAATTGACCCAAACTACTATTCAATTTCAAATTCAATTCATGGCTTCTTAAGCTCAAATCTCACCTCCCCTGGACCCAATGGGTTAAACCCAACCCATTGGGCCTACCCTGGCCTTGGGTTAACCCAATTTGACCCATTGAGCCCTAATGGGTCTAATTTAATTTCAAATTAGTGCAACCCTATCCTTGGCTCAAATTCCTATCCCTTGGATCTCTTTGACTAGGTTGACCAAGTCAACCCTTGACTTGGTCAACCCAATTCTCTCTTGGGTCAATTTGACTTATTTAAGTCAAATTTAGACCCATTAATGCCTTGAATTATTTCCTATTGATCCCTAGAGCCAAATCCTGTGCTAATCAACCCTATTTCCCTCCTATATCATTCTAAATTCGATCCTATCCGTTGATCACAAGCGTTAGAATATAAATAGGGGTATTAGGGCAACTTAGAACCCCTCTTGCAATTACTTCCTCCCTAAGCCCTCCCAAGACGAATAATCTTGTGTGAGAGCTCTCCTTAACTCCCTCCACATTCCCAAACCAAACTCGACCATTCCAAGCCGCCGGCTGCGATCCTCCGGCGAACCCGAGGTGATTTCCCTTCCAAGGCTTCTCTTGTTCAATCCAAGGTGAATCAAGGCCCGATTTCAAGAGGAGAAACATACGTGGACAATCAATAAACTCAACCGTGCCAAGAATTTGAAGATCCAACTGTTAGATCTCTCAAAAATCCTTAACCTAGGTCACTACACTTAGGATTAAATAGCGTTTTAATAAGCACGTTAGAAGCTATAAAACATATCCCCCATGATTTCTGTTCATACGTAGATCTTAGGTTTAAAATTTCATGAAATTCTATTGAGTCTCTTGCGAGAACAAGAGCTTTTTTCATTTTAGGGTTTCGGTTCAGTTGGTTATCCGCTACGGGTGTTCTGGATCATTGATCTAGCAAATCAACGGTCCAGATCTGGCCTAACTGTCGCTCTGTCTGACTGTTATATCGATCCCGCAGCTCTGTTCAAGACCGACTCAATATGAGCCATTCATTTCATACAACAGGCGATCCGACGGCCGCGGTGGGACACTGACACGGATTAGTAAAACCGCGTGGGTCCCGCTGCCATTTCAATCATCCGACAATGATTGCATCGCCGTCGTGCAATCATTGTCGATCATTGGCCACCGCCACCATCGTTTGAATGATCGAATCCGAGCCCGCCAGGTATCATCCAGCCGCATTTTTTTTATTTAAATCAATTTTAAATGTTTTTTTAAATTATTTTAATTCAGATTTTCTTCCAAAAATTATTATAAATTATTTATTAATCCAAAAAATGCGTATAATATGTTGAATCGATCGTATTTTCGTCCTATTTGATTTAAAATTAATTTCAATTAAAGATATTCATCCTATTTTAAATTATATTAATTATAAGATCTTTGTCTAATTTTTATTAATAAATAATTATAGATAATATATATATATATTTAAAATTCTATTTTAAAATTATTATTATTATTATTTTAGAAATATGATTGAGTATATTATTTTTTAAAATCAATATTTAAATATTTTAAGTAATTATTTCATATAATTAATATTTAATTTTTATTTATTACTAAATATTAATGATAGCTATATATATAATATATATATATATATATATATATATATATATATATAATTTTATTTTCCTAAAAATCAGAAAAAAAATCTTATTATTATTATTAATTATATAATTATTATTAAGAAGTTTCAATATTTAATTAGAGATAATTTATTGTTTATTTTTAAATAATAGTTATTTTAAATTATTTTAAAATACCTTTTTAATACATTAAACTTCGGAAATTCACTATAATTTTATTTTTAATCAGATTTTCAAGTATAATACCTCAAAATTTTTAGAAAATTATTTATTTTTACTTAAATTTTTTTTTCAAATTTTAAAAATTATTTTTATGACTTTCTTCCGCATTATTCAATTATTTATATTATTTAAGTAAATAATATATTAAGTATTTTGAAATTATAAATTATTTTAAAATCCTTTTAAAACTTTTCTTGGGTGAGTAATTGGTCTTCCTTATATTTATCTGCTTTAATAAATTGAATTATTTTTAATTATATTATTTTCTAATATATATATATATATAAACTATTTTAAAATTACATATTATTAAATTTACCTTAACACTAACACCAGTATCCTAGCTAATGCAATATGGGCTTATATCCTGCCTGAAAAGGAAAGCTAGCTAACCACCTAAGCGCGTAAAATCTATGATGTCCAGTCTTTATGAAAGATTAGTAGGTAGTTTGATTTTTGGAAGTAGGACCGACGTCTAAAGAGTTTCCTTATTGGTCCTATACTTATATAGATTGAATGTTTCTAGAGCTAATGCAATTAGAGATTTAATTAAATTGATTTCTAATGTAATGCATGCTAATTAAAAGATCCAAATCATGAATGCTTAGAATTTTAAAGACAGGCTTATATAAAAATAATTTTTTGAAAAGACTAAGCTTCTCCAGGTCCGGCACCTCATCATTATAGGGCAGATTATTCGGACTCTACCCGCAGGCGGGGAAGTTTTTTATAGCAAGGTGGGAGAAGACATGAAGTGATATACATGCGATCCCGAACGATTCCGGTAGTTCCCTAAGTTGTTAGGTTTTTATATTATTTAATTCTTAAAATTTTGAATTTGATTACAAGTAGAAAAATAATTTCTTGAGAGCATAGCGAAAATAGATCACACACATACAAGAAAGAAACCTAGAAAAAACAGACAAATTCTACTGTGTAATCAATAGTAAACACATCAATATAAATTCACAAAACCCAGAAAAGTAAAGAGAAAGTCCACGGCAAGTACCGTATTACTACAACTCAGGGTCTGCAGAAAAGTAATGGTGGCAAGGCTCCACCGACAATATCCTGGATTCTAATCCTAATAAATGATGCAAGTCTTAAAAGCTGGGCATTTCGTCTTCAAGTCTCCGTCTTCGAGTGAATCTTCCTTCTTCGGATCATCTCTTTAGGGCTCCACATGGTTCGTCCTCCAAGGGGATACCTAAGTGAATAAGAAATTCCCCGAGATGGAGACTTTCTTTTTCTCTTTGGGTACCTTATGTATGAAATGCCGAACTTTTAGAGATTTTCACAACTCAATAAATAACAACGTCAGTTTTAAAGTTTAATGATTATTGCCCCCTCTTTATTACCGCTGCATAAGCGTGGCCACCTGCATAAGATTGGATTAGTATTTAAACGGCCTTAACCCATGGGAAATCTAACACACACATCATAGCATAATCAAAGTATATAAAACACATTAATAAAAATAAACAATTATCATGACAAATCAATCAAGGCAAACAACACACGTGCCACAAACAATATCATCACATCACAGAAACATAAAAAAGTAAACGCTGGCCCTAATTCTAAAGTTAGAAGTGGTGTCCTGACAAATCTACGTGTATGTAGTAGACTTGTGTGGCTTTGGATAGGTCTTATATAGGGTAGTTAGTTTAAATTGTCTATAGTTGGAATTTTTTTAAGGCCAAAAAGGGAAACTTTAATTAAAGTTTAAATATTAATGGATTGGGATCCATTTTTAGTTAATTTAGTTTGTGGATTGATTTTAATACTTAGGGTAGTTATCTTTGAAGTTCAAATTATATTATCCAATTTTGGAAGGTTCGTAGTTCTATACGCTAGGTAAAGGGGGTCCAAAAGGTCACTATGAAAAATGGGCTAGGTTTAGGGGTTCTAGCATTTTAATTAAATATTAGGTCTTAAGGGGAGTAATTAGGCTTTGAGTTTGCTTGATTTGTTCTTTTCTAGACAAAATTATGAATTTTAGAAGTTTCAAACAATTAAGGAATTATCAAAATTGACTCCAACCTGGTTGGAATCACCCCCAAAGGTCAGGAATGACCTAAAGTAGTGTTCCCAAGTATTTGGGCAAAATATGAAATTTTTAATAATTTTTAATTAAGGAAAAAAAGTGAATTTTAATTAAATTAAATTAAGGCTCAGACTAAAGTCCAACTGATGGGCCCTAATTATCTAAGGTTAAGGGCTCAATTCTATAGAGTTTGAGATGTTATGGGGAATTTTCTTAGTTAAAATAGATTTATTAGAATTTTTTGAAATTATCAGGGCATCATTAACGAGCAAATTAGAATTTGTTAATTAAGAGATCTAAAAGCTCCAAAAAAAAAATCCTAGAAAATTCTGGAAGGTTTAAGATGTCATTAAGTTTAATTGTTGAAAGTTCATGTTAATCGGGGATCTATCATAGCTCATAGAATTTTTCTAAGTTTGCTAGTCCGGTCCTTAATTATTGTCCTTGGGGTGTCACTAAATTAAGTGGGTTTTAAATTGAGTTTTGGACTAACCCTTAAAGAAAAATGCAAGGGGTACATAAAAACAACAAACACATCAATTTTAAAATCTAGGAGGGCCTAGATTAAGTGCTCGTGCGTCCTACATATGTAAAAGATGACAAAAAAAAAAAATAATTAAGCACGCTTATCAATATGATTAGTGAATGATTGGAGCTAAATCATTCACTAATTAACCCCCCATGAATGTCATTCATAAGCATGATCGATGTTTGAAATTTCATCAAATGGTTCTCCTAAAATTAAGGTAAATTTAATAATATGTAATTTTGAAATAGTATATATATATATATATATATATATATATATATATATATATATATATATATATATATATATATATATATAGGATTTGAAAAATAATATAGTTAAAAATAATTCAATTTATAAAAGCAGATAAATATAGGGAAGAACCACTACTCACCCAAGGAAAGTTTCAAAAGGATTTGAAAATAATTTATAAATTTTAAATACTTAACATATTAATTAATTAAATAATAGTTAAATAATAAAAATAATTGAATAATGCAGAAATAAGTCAGAAAAATAATTTTTAAAATTTGAAAAAAAAAATTTAAGTTAAAATACATAATTTTCTTAAAATTTAGAGGTATTATACTTGAACATCCAAATTAAAATGAAATTATAGTGAAATTTTGAAGTTTAATGTATTAAAAAGATATTTTAAAATAATTTCAAATAACTATTATTTAAAAATAATCATTAAATTATCTCAAATTAAATATTGAAGCTTTCTGGAAATAATTTCAAAATAATAATTATATAATTATTCTAGAAATATTTTTGAAATTAAGATTAAACAATTATTAATGAAATGCTTTAAACATTTAATTATTTAAATAATTATGAAATACTCAAAATAATAATATTAAATATAATCTAAGATAATGATGATAATAATAATAATAAAAAGGTTTTTTTTTCTGATTTTTAAGAAAATAAAATTATATATATAATATTTAAAATAGCTATCATTAATATTTAGTAATAAATAATGATTAAATATTGATTTTAAAAAATAATATACTCAATCATATTTTTGAAATAATAATAATAATAATAATAATAATAATAAAATTTATTATTTATAATTATTTATTAATTAAAATTAGACAAAGATCTTATAATTAATATAATTTAAAATATGATTAATATCTTTAATTGAAATTAATTTTAAATGAAATAGGACGAAAATACGTTCGATTCGAATATTATACGCATTTTTTGGATTAATAAATAATTTATAATAGTTTTTGAAAGAAAATCTGAATTAATATATTAAAAAAATAGTTAAAATTGATTTAAATAAAAAAAATGTGGTTGGATGACACCTGGCGGGATCGGATTCACTCATTCAAATGACGGCGGCGCCGGGCAATGATTACGCGGCGGCGGTGCAATCATTGCCGGATGATTGAAACGACAGTGGGACCCATGCAGTTTCACTAATCTGCGTCAGCGTCCCGCCACGGCCGTCGGATCGCCCGTCGAATGAAACGAACAGCTCAGATTGGGTCGGTCTTGAACGAAGCTGTGGGATCGATGTAGCGGTCAGACAGAGTGGCGGTTAGGCCAGATTTGGACCATTAATTTGCGAGATCATCGGTCCAGAACACCGGTAGCGGATGACAAGTCGAACTGAAACCCTAAAACAAAAAAAGCTCTCGTTCTCGCAAGCGGCTCAATAGAATTTCATGAAATTTTAAACCTAAGATTTACGTATGAACATAAATCATGGGGGATATGTTTTATATCTTATAACGTGCTTATTAAAACGCTATTTAATTCTAAGTGTAGTGATCTAGGTTAAGGATTTTTTAGAGATCTAACCGTTGGATCTTCAAATTCTTGACACGGTTGAGCTTATAGATTATTCACATATGTTTCTCCTCTTGAAATTGGGCCTTCATTCACCTTGGATCGAACAGGAGATTTTTTTTGAAATTTTCAAAGCCTAATTAACGGGCAAATTAGAATTTGTTAATTAAGAGATCTAAAGGCTCCAAAAAAAAATCCTAAAAAATTCTGTGAGGTTTAAGATGTCACTAAATTTAATTGTTGAAAGTTTCATGTTAATTGGGGATCTATCCTAGCTCAATTGAATATGGCTTACAAAACAGATGTCAAATGACTCCAAAAAAGTCAGTTATACTAGCAAATTCCTAATCGAATCATACCAAAGTTCAACAGATCATATAGTTATCTCTACAGGCTAAAATTATAAATACAAGCCATTATCATACATATTATAGTTCAGGGAAATTTTACCAGGAGAACTCATCTAAAATCATTGTAATGAATAAAAGCAATCGTATGAATGTAGAAGCAACATGAAGGAACCATCATAAACACAATGGAAACATCATTTACAGTGGGGAACTGGATCACTACACTAGTGTGGCATTACAGTAGTGATGCTATTGTCATAGTCAAAACTCAATAGCTCCTCCCCATAGTGACCGCAAGTGCGATGTTAAGATGTTTGGACATCTTATCATGTCCACACACGCATCAAATGTGGTAGAACTAGAACTAGCACAGGTCAGCTTGGTTTGGTTGACCCAGCCAACTAATGTGGTTGACTCATTGGGCACTATTTTTTGCCCTTGTTGCAGTGTATTATTGATAGGGTTGGAGAGCAACAGAAATCATCAAAGTACATAGAGCGAGCTCTAATTATATTAGGATGTAGAAAGAGGGAAATCAAAATTTTCTTTTCTAGATGGGCTGTTCACTCAACTCTGGTAGCATACTCTTCCTTCTGCGACTAACAACAGTGCCTAGGATGGCTTATATGGGTCTGGATAGCTTTTATGAGATTCATCTTTGCCAGTGAATCATCTATTTCAGATTAGTGAGGCCTTTGTTTAAAAACTGTTCTTTTGCTGATGCTTTATAAACAAGAGGTGTCTTTTTCATGGTTTTCATCACTTCAAGATATTTAAGTCATCCTGTCCCCTGCTAAATCATCATGTCTTACATCTAATACCAACCCACCAGTAAAAATTGCATCACAAAAATACTCCTGAGACGGTTATTTACTAGTCGAGGATAGTGGATATCTGCTTTCTCGTGTGTTGGACTATAGTGTTTTTTCCAAATGGAATGAGTGGATGCATCACATTGAAATGCTCTGATTTTCATGTTATGAATCGGATTTACGATTTAATTTTTCATGTATGCTCTGTTGATCTCAATTGACTTGGCATAAGTTAGCCGCTTAACGATTTATTTTACCAAAAATCTGCACTTAAAATTTTCATCTGCCAAGGTCACTAGATATCTTGATCTTAGTTTGAACTTGATTGAAGTATCCCGGAACGCCATTTCTGGAGATTGAACTGTAAATGTCTTGATTTTTTTCAGAAAATGGTGAGGATATACAAGTCCTGAGGTATGAGCATGGACAGAAATATGATCCGCATTATGATTTCTTCACGGACCAAGTTAACATTGCCCGTGGCGGCCATCGAATTGCCACCGTTCTAATGTATCTCAGTGATGTTGAAAAGGGTGGAGAAACCATCTTTCCAGAAGCTGAGGTTAGAGCATGTCTTACATTCATTGTGACCAAGTTAATGCACGAATGTTAAGCCAAACTAAATATTTCACCTACTCGCTTACTAGAGGCAATTCCTTGGAAGCATGGTTAATTTTTCTTTTTCTTGCACTTGTTGAATAAAGATCTAAACTTTGTTTGATATCTGTATATTCTTTTGCCACCATTTGCTATAGAAACTTTCCTGCACCTGTGAAAGCTTATTAATATTTACCAATGTATTGATGTGTTACTAGGAATCTCAGCGCCATTCCCATTCGAAGGATGATGTGTCAGAATGTGCTCGTCGAGGAATTGCAGGTAATAATATTTCAGGATAGTTGTGTTTGCACCTGCCACTAATTTTCATGATGGATGGTGCTCATATAAAACCTGCATTTTAGTAAAACCAAGGAGAGGGGATGCCCTTCTCTTCTTCAACCTTCATCCAAATGCTGCTCCAGACCATAGTAGTCTTCATGGTGGTTGTCCTGTGATTGAAGGCGAGAAATGGTCGGCAACAAAGTGGATTCATGTAACCTCTTTTGATAAAATATTGTCAAGCCATGCAAATTGCACCGATAGCAATCCAAGTTGCGAGAGGTGGGCTTCTTTGGGAGAGTGCACTAAGAACCCTGAGTATATGTTGGGAACTTCTGATTTGCCTGGCTACTGCCGCAGGAGCTGTAACGTTTGTTGAGTCACGGCATGCCAAATAAATTTCAGATGGCCTTTCGGGGTCTTCAACCCTAAATTGTAATGGTAAACCTATCATATTCACATATCTTTATTTTTTTTTATTTCTGTAGTTAGATGTCTTCGAAGCAACTACAATTGTTTTTCTGTATCTGAAGAGAATTATGTTATAATCAACTTTTAGTTCGGTTTACCTAAGCTGAGCTAGTAGCACGTCGATGACATGTACTCATTAAGTATATATGAATTAGTCTGCCTGCCTGATCAGAGATTGATTGTTGGATCTTTCAACTTTGAGGCCAAAATGTGGATTTAACCAAAATGATGATACACCTTATTAGGGGTGGATGGAATCAATACCCATATGCCCTATTTTCAATTAGTTCTCGTAGAAACAAAAATAAAATAAATTTGTATGTAAAGCACTTGCAGCAATAGGACAAAAGAATCCTCATCTAACTAACACAAGAACTAGTCTTCTAAAGCGATTTTTTTTTTCCTGCAAATTAAAGCTGTGCTCTCCTAGTTCCTGTCCTGCCATCCCCTCCCTTACCCATATGCCCTATTTTCAATTAGTTCTCGTAGAAACAAAAATAAAATAAATTTGTATGTAAAGCACTTGCAGCAATAGGACAAAAGAATCCTCATCTAACTAACACAAGAACTAGTCTTCTAAAGCGATTTTTTTTTCCTGCAAATTAAAGCTGTGCTCTCCTAGTTCCTGTCCTGCCATCCCCTCCCTTACCACTCTTGCAAAAAACTCCTCCAGTGTGTCAGTCCCATAGCTCGGCGTCTTCTCAGCGCTGTACTCACCAGTCTCCTCATCTAAAACCAGCATGCTCTCCGCCGCATAGTACCTTCCAATCCTCCCGAACTCCGCCGCATCCTCCAAGGCCGGAAATACTTTCGCCAAAAACTCCAAAACTCCGATCACGAAATCCATCAAACTTATGGGCACCTTCACAAACTTAGGATCCCGGCCGAGCAGCCTGAAAAGCATCTCCCCCTGCTCAACTGGCGTCAATGCCTTTCCCGGGCCCCCCACCGGAAGAATCTTCCCTGCCTTGGTCTCGTCCACCACGCAGTCTGCGATGAATGAAGCAAGATCCTGCTCGCTTATGGGCTTGCAAGAACACATTTTGCCGTCGCCAAACATCACGTAAGGCTTCCCATCCTTCACCGTCTCCACCTGCCCGCCCAGGCTCTTGAAGAACGCCGTCGGACGAACAATGCTGTAGCTAAACGTAGGATCTTTGGCCTCCTCATCGGCGAGCTCTGCTTCGAACTTGAGCTTTGCGCGCTGGAACTCGAGGAGTGGCTTCTGGACGCAGATGGCGGAAAGGAGGACGAAGTGAGTGGCGCCATGGCGGCGGGCGGCGGCGAGGCTGTTTCGGCTGGCTTCGTAGTCGATTTTCCAGGAATCCTGGATGCCGCCAGAACGGCTGGCTAGGCAGGACACGGCTGCGTCAATTGGGAGGGCGAGAGAGTCGAGGGAGCGCTCCAATACGGCGGCGTCGGTGACGTCGGAGAAGCAAACGGTGGCGCCCGTGAACTGACGGATTGCGTCATCACGGCTGCGCTCGCGAGCGATGGCGATGACGTTGAAGCCACGGCGGCACAGCTCCTTGACGACGAACTTGCCGATGTAACCAGTGGAACCCACAACGAGGATGTTTACTTGGTGAGGGGGTTTGGTACGGAAGGAGGGAGTGATTGTGGGTTGGGCCGTCAGAGGCTGCGAGGAGGAGGCGGCGGTGATGGTTAGGGATAAAGTTTTGGGTTTGGGTGAGATGTGGAGAATGGGAGAGGAAAAGGGGAGAGGAATGAAATGAGCGTGGGAGTGGAGGAGGAGGGGATTGGAGGGGGATGAGAAGCGGAGGGACATCTGAATGGATCTGTGAGATGGGAGTAGACTAGTAGAGGTTTCAAGGTCTGAAGAAAACCGAAGGGGATAACACAAAAGTGGGAGCGGTGGATAGAGAAGGTCCTTTGACTTGAGGCTGAGGTTTTTTCGGGGCTTAAAATAAAAACGTTACATTATTTTCAGCTTCATGCAAGCCGAGGAGGAGAAATTATTCTGTGCGGAATCCGGTTATAGAGCTGTGTTCGGATGCTTACGTGGAAAGTTAACAGTCCGCGATATTTATTTGACTTGCGTATTGATTGAGTATTTATTGCATATTCGTTGCGTAAAATGTGCGTATTGATTGAGTATTTTATTGTGTAGTTGTTGCGTATTTATTGAGTATTTGTTGCATATATGTTGCGCATTTTCTGCTTATTGTTGCGAATTTCTCTTCGTCTGCAGTAAGTTCGAAAAGACAAACGGGTCGGGTAAGAAGTCAAATCAATATCCTAACTTTCCACGTAAGCACGCCATGTGTAATGATTTTACTGGCATCCGAACACCGCTCTATAACCGGATTCCGCACAGAATAATTTCTCCCTTGAGGAGAGATTGTTATGAAGTCACATCACAATATCACATAATGCTATGTGCTTTAAGTATTCACCTTGGAGAAATTATTACGTGCGACATTCAAACACATATTATTATGTGTGGAGTTCGGACGTAACTCTGCGTCCGGACTCTAATGGAATTTTGATACGTAGATTGTACACATTGATTTTTAATATATATTTATTACAGCTTGTGACCTTGCCTGATTCAGAGGTGAAAATTTCAAAAGTTGGGGAAGTGGAGTATATTCATTTTTCATCTTCGAACACGAATTGCTCGAATACAAATTTATACTGTATATTCGCAAGGTAAGATCGAACTCAAAATATTTTTTGGGTTTTGGGTTTATGCCATTTGCTTGTCGCCTGTTTGCAATTGTCACTAGTTCCAACAAACGCCGAACAAAAACACATTTTATGTTTTTTTTTTTTATGTGAGCAGTGCAGCTACTGCAAAAGGGTAGTCGGTTTGACGTACGGTTGAACAATTGCAGCTACTTGCAAACCGACGAATGTTGTTCGGTTATTTATATTTGAATGTGTGTTGCATTTTAAAAGCTAGGATTCAAAAATATCAATGGTTTATGTGTTATGCTTTTAGAACTTAAACACTATGTATTGACTATTTGATTGTGTATTGCATTTTAAAAGCTAAGATTCAAAGATATCAGTTGTCTATATGTGTTATGCTTTTAGAACTTATACATTGTTTATTGACTGTGTATTGACTGTATTTACTGATTGTATATTTCATGTGTATTAACTATGTATTGACTAAATACCGACTGTGTATTGCATGTCAGAAGTTAAGATACAAAGATATAAATGATTTTTGGGGATGAGGAGTAAACACCGTAGAGAAACAAACAAGAAAGCAAAAGAAACAAAAATAAATGACACCAGGATTTATTGTGGAAAAAATCAAAAAAAGAGAAAAAAATAATGGAGTCACATCACACCAAAAAATCCACTATGAAAATTGGAAGAAATAAGTACAGATCTCCCTTTTCACTCACTCTCTCCTTTCTTCTCTTCTCACATACATCGTTCTCACACTTGCCCTAATAAAAAAATATAAAGAGAAATCCAGGTAAATAACTCCAAGGGATGCAACCCTTCAGAAAAATGAGAAAGAAATCGTTCAGTTCATCTCATAGCGCTGTGAAGCCAGTTTGAGGTGTTGCGACGCTCAAGCCTCTATCTTGCACCACTACGGCGCCATATCTAGGCCAATGCAGTGATATGCTCTATGTCTTTCAGTGTCGGGGTGCTCAGATATGTAGCGCCAGGGTGCTCGGGTACACAGTGTCTCAACGTTGTATGAAATTTTTTTTTGTCTAGGGGTAACCCTATGCCCCCGTACCTCCTAGCGAACATGACAAGCATTGAGGTTCGAAATAACATAACAAATAAATTGATCAACACAATCAGATTCCACACATAATTATCTCCCACTTGGAACTGCTTACAATCAATCCTTCTCCCGATCTGTAATATCAATCATAGTACTGGTATTGTGGCTCACCCTACTCTCATTCTTCATGAAGACCGACTGAAGCTACACATAGCTTTTGTTTTTCAACTATCTCCATCTTCGTCAGCATATCTATAAGATTCTTAGTCGTGTGTATCTTCTCCAAAGATAAATGATCAGCTTCTAGAAGCGACCAGATGAAATGATACCAAAGTTGGATGTGCTTCGTCTTGGCATGAAATGTAGCATTCTTGGCTAAATGTATAACACTCATACTATTGCTATGTAGCTTCTCATTCCTTTGCACCTTGTTAAGTTCTGTGAAAAATTTTTACAACCAAATCATCTCCTTACTAGCCTCAGTAATAACAATACACTCTGCTTCTGTGGTAGAGAGCGCAACAATCTTCTGTAACTTGAAAACTTAATTGAGTGTTGTCTTTCCCAATGTGAAGATATAACCTATTGTGCTCCTCGCATTAAGATCTGTAGCAAGATTAGAATTTATATATCCTTGTAGATTAATCTTTGCACTACCAAAGCAAAGAGCTTTGTCAACTGATCCTCTCCAGTATCTAAAAACCACTTAATTGCCTCACAATGAAGTTTGCCTAAGTTACTCATAAATCTACTGACAACTCCAACTGTATATGTTATATCATATCTTATGCATATCATAGCATATATTAAACTTCCAACTGCCGAAGCATACAACGTCTTCTTCATCAATTCTTCCTTTGCTTCAGATTTAGGTGATTATTTCTTGGATAGCTGAAAGTGACTACCCAAGGGAGTGCAAACTAGTTTTGCCTCTTGAATATATGAAGCACATTTTCAACACTCTACCTGAGATAACTTTAGTACACATGCACTTCTTTCCCTATTGATTCTTATACAAAGAATTTTCTTTGCTAGACCCAGATCTTTCATTTCAGACTCCTTTGACAATTGTTCATTCAGACGTCTTATCTTCTATATATTTGAACATGCAACCAACATGTCATCTACATATAAAAGCAGAATAATATAATAATTATCAAAATGTTTAAAAAAATAACAGCCATCAACCTAGTATTTCGTGTAACCATTATCTAACAAAAACTTGTCAAATCTCCTATATCACTGTATTGGTGCCTGCTTCAGCCCGTATAAGATCCTCTTGAGCCTCTACACCAGATTTTCATTATCTATGACCACATATCCCTGAGGTTACATCATATATAACTCTTCATCAAGATCACCATGAAGAAATTTTTTTCTTTATATACATTTGTTCTATATGTAAATTTTCAACTGCTACCATACTCAGTACAACTTTGATTGTAATCATCTTTGCCAATGGACAGAAAATTTCAGTGAAGTCCACTCCTTCCTTCTGTTGAAAACCTTTAACTATAAGCCTAGCCTTATAACACTTGCTACCATCATGTTTTTCTTTCCGCCTGTAACCCATTTCTTTTACAGTGCTTTCTTTCCATCTAGTAGCTATGTCAACTCCCAAGTTTGATTCAACTCAAGTGAATACATCTCATCATCCATGACTTGCTCCCACTTCTTTGAATCATCAACTTGAATGGCTTCATCAATGCACTTTGATTCACCACCATCTGTTAGTAATATACAGTGCCAAGAAGGAGAATACATTTGTACTCGCCTTAAGATTATGCTAGATCTCCTTATTTTAGTAGTAGAAGTCTTAGGTACTATCTGTGCTTCATCAGCTTTATCTTCTTGATCATCACCATATTCAATTTCAACATATTTGGAAGAATCTTCAGGAGTTTCTTTTCTATCCTTGTACATTTCATTTACATTGAATCTAACATCCCTACTCCTAATGAATTTTAAATTCTGACAATTCCAGAATTTGTTGCCAGATTCATCTGAGTCATATCCAATAAATATAGACTTGATAGATTTTGAATCAAGCTTATTCCTAGATCCTGCATAAAAATGAACATAGGATGAACAACAAAAACCTTTGAGATGGGATATACTAACCTCATTTCCACTTCAGGCTTCGTCAGGTAACCCCTCATTCAGAGGAACTGAAGGACCACGATTAATCAGATAAACTACAGCATTCACTGCCTCTGCCCATAATTGCTTGGGTAGACTAATATATAATCTCATGCTTATGGTACGCTCAATTATAGTGCTATTCACGCTCTACAACATCATTCTGTTATGGTGTTCTTGGAACAGTAAACTCATGCCTGATCACATTCAATGCAAAATACTTCTTGAACTTCGTATCACGATACTCGCAACCATTATTTGATCTGAGAAACTTGAGCTTCTAACCTATCTCAAGTTCAACCATGGCTTTCCACTTCTCAAAAACATCAAATACATCTAAGTTGTGTTTTAAGTAGTACACCCACACCTTCATATTGTAATCATCAATAAATTTTATAAAATACAAAAATTATCCTATAGAAGTAATTGGAGTAAGTCCTCAACATCAGTATGAATTAACTCCAACTTCTTTGACTTGTCCTTTGAACCAGTATTTGAAAAGCTTTCCCTATGTTACTTTTCATATATATAATCTTCACAAAAATATAAATCTATAGATTGTAAATCACGAAGCTTTCCTCTAGTAAGAAGTAAATGCATACCTTTCTTACTCATATAGTCAAGTCTTCGATGCCAAAGACCTCTAATCAAGATTTAAATTTGCTACTCTAATATAATCTGCTCTTCTATTGATAACATAAAGGGTGCCTTCAATACTGTCACGAGCTATAACCATACCCCTTTTGTCACCTTCCACATATCTCATATGAATGATGTCACATGGCTTGAGATTGTAAGCTGACTCACAAAAAATAAACTTCTCTTCAGACAACTAGTACATAGTCAATACACAATTGGTACACAGTCAATACACAATTAGTATACATTCAATATATAATCAGTGCACAGTTAATAATCTAGCATGTGTACTTATCTATCATTTAGCTCATCAAATATTTGGGAGACATGTTTGGCAGAATATATAATTTGACTATCCCACCAAAGAAAACGATGTCTTGAGTTACCCATTTTAGGGATATTTATTAAATTGTGCTTAGGAACCAAACCTGCAAAAGATCAAATGATTCACATACTAAATTATTTGTTAAGCCTATAGCTATTATAAAAAATTACCACATCTCCGAAGCAATCATAATCTATCTTACCCATCCCATCAATCCAAAAAAATTAATAATTTATCAAATTCATCAATTTGGACGTCTTATGCAAACATATTGTCATCAACTTACATATCTTTAAATAATTAAATTAAGAATTAGTATTCCCATATTCAATATTTTCTCTTTTGTCTTTCTAAATGTAATTATATACATCCCTCTTAGATAATTCAATATTCTTGATTTCTCCAACTTCATCTGCAAGGTATCAAAGATTTTTATTCCAACTTCTGTCATTAATATAAAATATAATGCTTTTTCATCACCCATATTCCTACATGATCTAAGTAGATGTCAGCCTTTTGGCTTATCTAATTCATAATTGTGGCTTTTGATAAATTTTATACCTTTCAATATTCATCTTCATCAATTATATATATGATCATAGTTGAACGACCTGTTGTGGTCTTTGATTTTCAAAGTTTCATTTGGCAATTCATATCAATATCTTTCTTGAAATCAAATTTTGAATAGAAAAGTCCTTACATTTTATTTTTCTAAAATTTGGCTGATAATTGTGATGATTCTTGTGAAACTAAAAGAACTATTATTATGCATCTTTCTCATTCTTATACACACCTTGTGTATAAGGGGGGAAAATATTAAGAAGAAGAAACACACCACGGGGTGTATATAAGAAGAACTATACAAGCTTGTACACGATGTATACAAGGTTGTACACAATCAATACATATTTAGTACACAATCAATACATAATCAATACACAGCCAGTACACAGTCAATACAAAGTCAAAACATAGTTAGTACATAATCAATAAATAATTAGTACACATTTAATACATAGTCTATACATAGTCAATGCACAATCTGTACACAATCAATACATAGTACACACAATACATCATTAATATACAATTAATACACAGTCAGTAGTTAATCAATACACAATCTGTACAAAGTCAATACATAACTAGTACACAATCAATGTACAGTCAATACAAATTCAATACATAGTCAATTCACAATCAATACAAAATTAACATTCATGTGCCATGAGTTTATTGGAGTTTGAACACATAGCTACATTTGAAGTTTGTGCATAATGATTTCTTCCCTTCCCACAATCCCACTGGTCTCGGGTGACGATGACGCTTTTTCCCTAGTAGAAGTCTCAAGGCCCATGGGCTGACAAAACAAAAGTAGATATTGGATTGGTATGATCCGAGTGAATCATCAATATTGTGCTAGTAATGGTTGTCACGCATTTGATGGAGTGGCTTTTAACAGTCTATAAACAAGCGCGGCAAGCTGACCGAGCACCAAGAACTTGTACGTGGGCACCAAGTAACCAAGTGGAAGGTTTTGTGCTCCCAAGGCTTCTCAGGCTGGAGAACTCACCATTTTGAATACAACTAACTCAATTATCCCCTCCCTGATGAGCCAGCTAGAAAACAACAAACAGGGTATTGCCACACCAGCAAATACTATGATATCTCTGCCACTCTTACGATTACAGCCACTCTCTGCCGAAAGCTTCACCTCCTTTCACCATTTAAACCTGGGGAAACCTTTAGGGGCTGTTTGGTATCAGAATTTAGGCTGGATTTGAGCAAAATCCAGCCAAACGGCCTAAAATCCAAAACAAAATCTCAAGGAAAATGAAATCCGCCGTATACGGAAAATTCTGCTTTTTCGTGCTAAATCCTGGATTTCCAAAATCTCATGTTATTTGCCGGATTTACGAAATCCATTGCCTCAGAGAAGAAGAGTTTGCTTGTTAAATCTGTTCTATAGCCAAATAATCACATGGGATTTAATAGAATTTATCATGAATGTTACCAAACAATTTTAAAGATTTAGGTCCCTTAGAATTTCCGGAATCCAGATTTAGCGGATTTTTGAAATCCCACTAAAATCAAATCCTGGGTGCTAGCAAACAGCCCCTGAAAGTTAATTGCTATTAATATCTGTAGCTTTAAAATGATTAAGGGCTTGTTTGATTCCCCATTTCTCCTCCGTTTTTCGGTTGAAATGGAGAAATCAATTGACGGAAGATATTTGAATGTAAGACAAACTTTTTTAAAAACTCCATTTCTCTACTATTTTGAGAAGCATTATATATTAGCTTCTCCGTTTCAAAAACTTCATTTCTCAATATTGACGCTTTTGAAACCGAAACGGCAAATAAACCAAACAAAGCCTAAGGGATGTCACAAACATCGTTTCTGATACTCAATCTTCACTTTTGCAAAGCTAAAAAATGATCAAAAATCTTTTCGTTCTGTGAGAGCTGCATAGTTCTCATTCAGCGAAAAAATAAACTCATGCTCATTACTGTCAATCATCGAGTACTGAGTAGATATCCAACATAATAAAAAAGCAGGTGTCTACCGTTTCTAAAAGTAATAAAGGCAAAAGAAAAAGAAAAAAATATTGGTATAAAGCATCAAGATTTCATAATTACAAAGTTTTCCTGTGGTCAAACTAGGAACATTGCTATATGAAAAAAATAATCTTTCTTGCTCAAATATAAGACCGCTGTGATGCTCAACATTTACACTTTCCAACTTCAATTGTCCTTAAAAAGTCGTATGTAACCACCGAGATTGAATCTACAATCTAAAGATACCTTTTAAGTTAATCGCTAAAGGAAGAGTGTGACAAGTATTTGAAGCAGCTTTAAAATTGAGAAGAAAAAATCTGAGGGTCTTTTCTCTGATCTCAGTCACTTGGAGATTAAATTAAAATGCTTGACCGAGCTATTTTTAGAGCTTCTTCTAGATCTTTTAGAAACCTGCGCATTTGAATATTGGAAAGTTTTGCTCTAATCAACAGCTTTTCCCATGAGAATTTGCATGAATACAAAATGAAATTAAGTTTATTTCCATCATCCCCATTTTATTGGTGCAACTTCACTGGACATGATTGAGTTGACAAGCAAACTAGCCCTACAACTATACTAGAGATAACAAAATTGATGAAACACTAGCAGAGCAATAAACTAACAAACAAGGCTTATAAACCTTTACCTCTGGGAATTGAGAACAACAGTACCGCCAAGTATGAAACGTGTTCCTGAATTAGCAGCGTTATGTAGAGCCACAGTGCGTGCTTCCTCATAGGTTGTTCCTCCAACAACGAAAACTACAACTTCCTGTGGTCTGGACAAAAACAAAAGATCAACGTCACATACCAAGTTGAGGAGACTAACAACACAGTATTAACACAGTAGATGGAAGGTTATACAAACATTCCACCCTCCAATCAACACAAAATCATCATCATCCTCAAATTTCAATGAAAACACAAAACCCTAGAATATGGTATTCATCCCTCTATTATTTTTAAGTAATTTTTCTATTATTTAATCCCTAAACATGATATCAAACCATGTTAGTAACCCCGACTACCTCTGAATACTGGGTTTGAAGACCTTTCCCTCGGTCACCCAACCCCATCTCCCTCCTAGAAACCGGCATAGCATCCTGATCCCCTCCCACCACGCCGATATTGCTCAACCCCTACCTGCTATAGCACGCAATAGCAATCAATTCTTCATACATCTATACCTATATCAAATTCCGCCTATGCCACACATGCGGTCACACTTTCGTGAAACCATTACACACATATTGTGTTGATCCTAATGTCCTCCCAACGCATTGATCTCTCTCACCCCCTGCTTGGCGCTACACTCACAAGCCACCTATTCTTCATCCACTTCGCCTTGTACCAACATCCCACACTCCACCTACACTCACACATGTGCCCTCTGCCAGCATCTATACATACTCCATTCATTTCCTCAGTCATTTGGTGTGCTTGGCTACATTCTATGACACTCATTGATCGTGCCTCATCCTCTCGTTCCCCTCAACTTCAAACAAGATTCAACTCAATCATAGCTTTTTTAGCTTCAGCTTCTCTAAGATGTCATAGCTTCTTAGACTTCTCTTCCTAACTAAAAAAAAACCTCCCATCATTGGTAAAACCATCGAGTTTATTGTATCAACTATTTTCGTAGATTAAATGCTTTTCTATTTCTAGTTGTTTCTCACGAAAAAATCATCCATTTAGATGTATGTCCTCCAAATCACGATGACACCAACAAATTCTCTACATGGAAAGCTTCTAATTTTATTGTCCCCTTCCCTTGATTGATCCCCTCTTCCACCAATTCTTGTTGTGAATGGATCCCATTTTCATGCCTCTAGGAAATGCTTCATGTGTCAATCTCTACGGACAGTGATGAGCCTTCCTACCATGCTTAAAAAATATGCATAGTCAATATCTGCAACACCACAATTTGGGGTCTTCAAATCCACCACACTTAGAAAAGCATCCATGAGCCTTCATATACTGAAATAAAAAGATGTGAACAATGAAGCTTTCTAGTCTTGTTGAGATGATGCAAATGAGACTTAACCCACCACAGTAAAAAAACATGCACAACTCTTTTATATACACGAATAAGGCCACAAATATAACAAGCTTTCCTCGTTGCATCGAGATGATGTGCATGTTTTTTTTTTCACCATTACCTTAGTATGCAAGGAACCAAGTTGACGATGTCTAGGGTGAAGGGATGAATTTGTGATGGCAAGATTAAAAATGTTTTTTTAATATTTTTGCACTTTTCATTCTCCTTTTTTTAAATATTTTTAACTTTTTTTTTTTTTATTGGAGAAAAATAGAGAGAGAAGAAGTGATGAAATGAGAAAGCGGAATGGCGATAGAAAGAGATACAAAGAGAAAAAGCTAGTGAAAGAGAGATGTGTGAAGGCAGATTGCCAAGTTTGTCGGCATTTGATGTTAGGTTGTGTGAGGAAGTTGCAACAACGAGGGTAATGGGGTAGATGTTGGAGTCTTGAACGGAGTTCGAGTAGGTTGTATAGGAAAGAGATAGATAGAAGTGGAGTTCATGCGGTTGTAAGAGGAGGTTAGATCCATATGCCACCGCCCAAACATGTCCTCAAATATAACCAAGTATGGTTGCTTTCGCTCAAGAAAATGAATGTTGAGCTATGGCACGAACCCCTCTTTTGCAAGCTTATAGGTCCCATTTTCCCCGAGGTAGATTGTAATTTAAATTAATCATATTTCCCTCGATAATCAGCATCAAGGTTTATTTAGTTTTGAGGTTCCACTTCCTATGAGGGAAAACCATCGTAGTTAACTATCCCTCCTAATGCGTAGAAGAGAACTCTCAATTAAGGATGAATTAATTATTTAGACGTGCAACAGTTTTAAATCTTGGTTGTGGGGGATGGAGGTAAACCTGATCAAGATCTCATGGTTCCATCATCCCGGGTATATCGTAGGTTTCAATCTACCAACACTAACGACCGTTGATTGTAGTGTCCAGGGAATCTAATTAGCAGACATGGGTTGTCACCTCTTAAAAAATTCGAGTAAACTGAAGTGGTTAAATGTGGATGATTGGTTTAGGTTGGCACTTGCGGCTCCGCATAGGAGTTGGCCGTAATTTAGATTTAGATTGGGTCTTGCGGCTCCATTTAGGAACTGTTCTTATGTTTGGATTTGGGTCGGATCTTACGACTTTCATTAAAAGTAGCCCGTGCAGCGGTAGCGGGTCTTATGACTTCGTTTAGAAGTGGCCTGTGTAGCGAGTCTTACGACCTATATTAGAGGTGGTCCATGTAGTGCTTTTAAGCAAAATGACTGCGTTTAAAGGCCAAAACATTGGTCTCAAACTCTCATCAATGAAGTTACCATTTTAAAAATTTGTTTCCATGCGTACTTCCAATTATTGGCCAAACAGTTTGATTCACCATGAATCCACGATAAAGAATTTGTGCTATAGGAATTTGGAAGATGTAGTTACAAGTACCTGCCCTGTTGAAAGTGATTCCCAATGAAGGGATAGTCAATATCTCTAAGGCGTCCCTTGGTAATGTTTTCCATGGATTGAAATAGAAGAGGCTGATGTTGAGTGTAAACATTCTCAACTCCCTGTGATAGAGACAAAAACCATAATGAGAGTTTGGTATGCATAAAAAGAAGAGTAGAGGTCATAACAAACCTTGAGTCCCCGAGCCATATTACGAGCAATGTTTAGTAGATCACGATTGCCATACAAGTCACCTGTCCTCTTATCAACTCCTGCTTGCTTTAAGAGGAATTGTACAAGCTGTTGAACCATGTATATCCACTTATCAACTTCTTAACCAGCATACATACAGAGAAAGTATAAAAAAGAAGCAATTAAAAAAAAAAAAAAGCGTTCTACTAGAAGATAAACAGTCAAGGAGCATGTTTTCCATACAAAGTTAGGAAAGCATATCACACAAAGCAATAAGTGAAATTTAAGTTTAAATCGGAAGGATGTCAAAAACAACCTTGATAACATGATTGGATGAGGAATACGATAACTTGAAGTTGTAAACAAAAAATCATATAAAAAGACAAAAATGTGCAGTATTTCTTCAATTCTTTTTGCAGAGTTCATCCTTTTGCAGCATGAAATCATGAAATGCAAATTTATGTTCGATTGGCATGAAATTCCTCAAATAACTTAAACAATTATTCTAAAAGCACAGATCAAAAAGAAAACCCATGCGCATTTAACATAATAATGAAGTAAAAGTTCAGAACTTCTTCTCATGTGTAAAGAAGAGAGAAATGGTGGAGAGATAAAATTCTATTCCAAAGTACATAGATCATCACAATGAAGGCGTGCAAAAGGGGAAGGAACATAATTTAAGACCGAATTAAAAAAAAAAAGTGATTTGAGAATTCAACTGCATACAAAGAACATTTGTTCTAACTAGAGGCAAGCATATTGAGAAAACCTCAAAAAAGAAAAAGCAGTTGGTCTAGTTATATTACACCAGACTTATATTTTTCTGATCGAGAAGCTAATTTGTTGAATAATTGCATTAGCTGGACAGGGCTCTCCTTCTCATAGCGCAGGGCGTACAACATTACTAACCGTAAACAGTCAATATCAGACACGCTTTCATTGTTCAGGAGATTGTTTACAGCCTGGAAAATGGGTAAGAGATTAGTTTCTGAAGTTACATCTGTGCAATATAGTTAAGAATGACAGCTTAAACAAACACTTTCTCTTTTGAATCTGATTGACAAAATGTATTATCGCCAAATGTGGGGTTGCAATGATTTAGAACTGACATGGAACACAAGTTAAGATTCATGTCTTGACTCGCACTAACTTCTAATCATGACTGTAAAACTGGCATGATAAACATTAAAAATAGTGAATAATATATTTAAAAATGATACATTAAGCAAGATAAATAAATAAAAACATTGTTGACACGTATCAAAAATTCTGTACATCAACCGGTAAAAATATAACCGCAGCAGAAAGGGGCTTCAACAAACGAATAGTAAGAACTAAAAAAAAAAACAACAGTAACATGAACTGGACTGAACTGAAATAATGCGATAAGAAAGGGCCTTATGATAATCAAATAAAATACTAAAGGAAAAAAACGGCCTTCTTCTAACGTTCCAGAAAGACTACAGGACGAAATTGTATGAGACGTTCATGTTAAATCTTATGGAGTACCTAATTGTACTTCAACCTCTTTGGACAACGAGTTAAATCAGGAAGCTCATTTTTTGCATTCATAACCATAAATTTCCATAGATAAGCCAAGTAAAACTCCACCTACCAGACAAATAAACATGCTTAATTTGATTAATTCAATAGAAAAAAGTGCTGAAATGCATCAAAATATATTATGAAGTCAATTAACAATCATGGGGTGTAGTTTAGATAAACAAGAGCTGAATCAAATGCAACTAATTCAGTTCACTTTCATAGAACCCATGGAAGTGTAGGCTCCGAAAATTTGCGCTCCGGCTTCCTCTCAATTTTTTCCAATTAGTGTTAGGTTTGCTTGCGAACTCAAGTATTTCCCATTAGGGTTCTGATAGGAAATACTTGATTCCAAGTATTTCCTAATCACTTTAGCCAAAGATCTCACAGCAAAACTGCTGTCCACAGCAGGAAATCAGCCAAACAGTGGGAAAAAACACGAGAAAAATGATAGAAACACGAAGTAAGAACTTGTATTTTACTAGAAGATGAAAGGAAAATAGCAAAGATACAAGGATCCTCTATTCGAGAGGAGGATCGCACTCTCCCAAGTCTCTAGAATACGATCTAGAGCCCAAATCAACAAGAAGAACAAGAGAAAACTTCAAAAACAATCACCTAACCCTAAACCACCCCATTACTCCCTACTTAATGCATACAATTCAAAATAGACACAAAAGGACCTAATTGCCCTCACTTCCCTTCGTTTTGGCTCCAAGAAACCATTTGAAATTCAAATGGGCCCCACCTCTAGCTTCCCTGCGACTTCCGCTCCTTTCTCCGCCCGCCTCCTTCGGTAGACGCGAACCGGCCCGCTGGATTGGGCCGGCTGGACCGGTCCAGGGAGGACCGGTCTAACAGGTTCCTTGCGAACTGAAGTATTTCCTATAAGATTTCCGATCAAGACTCGAACGGCGCCGAATGAATAGTTTTTTTTTTCCAACAGGATTTTGACGTGATTTTAGTATATGATGTGGATTTGAGCGGGTATGTAATTTCTTATCATTATATTTTTTTTCTTTAGCTTTTCTGTGGAGGTCAACAGGAAGATCCAAGAAAATGACTGGGAATAGAAATGAAAAAAAAAAGTCATTTCGGATAAGAAAAACATGGAGGACAATAGCAAGAGAAGTTAAAGGTGCAGGTCAGAAACAAATAACAAAACGGATAGTCATGTATTTTTATGTTGTACCTTCTTTAACTTTTTTCCTGTAATATTTTGAAATTTGATAAGATAGAAGCTCCAAATTCTCAAAAAAATTCCGAAAAATTATATTCCATTTTTCACATCTTAAAAAACTATAAATAGTATTTTAATAAAATCTTATAAATTGTATGAATCGTCTTAGTATGTATATATAAAAATTTTGATTACATAAGCTAATATAAATTAAAATGCATTTTTATTATATTACCTAAGTTGAGCTCTTAATTTAACTGTTCACGGATTTATTACACTGAAGCAGAATTCTTAATCCGGAAATCCACTAAGCTTTCATGCATTGGTTGATGGGAATCAATGGCCATGATGGTTCGGATGTGAAAGGGAATATTAGAATGTAGTTCATAGTAGGTTAAAGGCACTAATATATATTAATCGATAACACAAGACATTCAAATCCCAATACTCCACCCCGTAACCATTCTGAAGCGAAACAGTGCTGAACTGAAGGCTGGCTGGAGAAGAGAAGGAAAGAACGAAGGGAAAATGTAGGGCATGGGAAGTAAAATCAGATTTTTCATCAATTCCTCCAGTTGAATTGGCTACAAATAGAAGTTGAGAAACTTGAGATTTATATGAGAGATGATTTCGAGTTAAAAATATTAATTGAGGTTAAATTGAAGTTTAATTATGTCAAAATTTGAAATTTGATTTTAATGCGTTAAAACTATCATTTAGCCTTTCTGCAAACGAAATAGGCTTTGGGGTGTTAATGAGGAGACAATTTACCTTGAAAAGGATCGTCGACCACCCCAGTCAGGTAAGATAAACAAATATAACTTCAGGAAATGTATTTATTATACATTAATATCACTACTAGTCATGTTTATGATAAAATTACCTATTTTATTATTATAAAAAATAGGAATGTATGCTTCACTTTAAAGATGCATGTATATATATAGAATGATAAAAATAAAAATGCGATATATACCTTAATGATAAAAAAGGGAGCTTTAGAAAAATCATGTGTATATTGATAGAATGATAAGATCATGAGTTGTATAGGTTGGACGACAGGCACGAGCCAAGCAAAAAGTCAAAGGGTCCTTCCACTAAGATATATATATTGACCTGTACAAATAGGGCAACAAAAGTGGGTCCATTGGGAGGCTAAAGGGTCCTCAATACATAGCTTTCGAGCTTATAGCAGTCAAAGGAGCCACTTCTATAAAATGATCCATTATAAAGTCGAAAGGAGAAATTGTATATGATATATGTGAACAACCAAAGAAATTCATTGATAGCTTATAAATAATTGATGAAATATAAGTTGTATTTGAACTCTTATGTTTTATCTGAAGTTGTTTTCATTAGATATTCTACTTATAAAGTGATCAGAGATTAAATTAGATATTTATTACAAAAAGACTATAGGTAACATATGAGATAACGTATGAGTATAAGTAAACTTGAATGTTTATTATTTCATATTTTTTAATTGTTTATCTTGCTGAGTTTCTTTTTATGCATATCATATTATGTTAAATACTAGTTCAGAAAAGGGGATGGACATGGTAAAATAAGCATCAGGTTTTCATATTTTGGGTATACAGTTTTTGATGTGCAGTTTTGTTGAAAGATAGAGTTTTAAGAGGTATGTCCAGTATGATTTTATCAAGTTTTTATGATATACAAAGAATTTTAAATTATTTTAACAGCTCTTAGATGAATGGATGATCATTGGTGAAATTGCTTCCATTCTAAAAAAATATTATAGAATGCTAATTTAAATAATCATCTTAAATTTTGATTATTATTTTTTCTTGATGATATGTAATGAGTTAATAAAGTACTTCCATGTTCACCTCAATCTAGGAGGATCATTGTGAGGTGTTTCACTCCCTTTATTTTTAGTGTTAGGACATGGGTAGGGAGGCTACTATCTTACATGGCAATGGTGTGTCAGAACAAGAAAACCGTTTAGTGGGGTGGAGAAAAGAATGGTGAAAACCGATGCAGAAAGAAACAGAAAGGGAGAGTGAGGGGAAAAAGGAGAGGAAAAAAAAAAGAAGGGGATGAGAATGAAAAGACATACAAACAGTCGAACACAAAAAGTAAACTTAAGAAACTGATGGAACTTGGTTAACCGTGGGAAGAGCTACCCGGTTGTTGGGAGGCTACTAGCTAAGATTCTAAATGACACTGGCATGTCAGAACCAGAAAACTGTTTAGTCGAGTGGGAGAATAGAACTGTGAAAAACAATACAGAACTAAATAGTTGGGAGAGTGAGAGGAGAAAAAAGAAGAAGAAAACAACAAGCAGAATAAGAAGACAAACAAACAAAGAAAATCAACTTAATCAGCCATTTAATCAAGTTAAGAATTATTCTTTGTTCAAACAAATTGAGATCACAGCCACAGTTCCAATTCTACCATACAGAAAACGGATTACTGCAATAAGCTTTGTTGATAAATCATAAGCATAATTTGTACTTGTTCAAATTTTGTTCCCCATTTCCAGATTTGCATGCTATATAATTTACCAAAATCTCTGACCAAAATATCTAAATACAACATCAAGTTATTGTGCAAGGCAAGCATAATATAAAAAGCATGTACAACATCAATTACTCATTTCGAGCAACCATGCAAAGTTACAACAATGCAATTTACCAAAATCCAAGACCTAAACGTAGCACAGTGAAAGTGCGGACACTACTCAAATCCATTACAAGTAGTCGAACTTGGAATAGTAAAAGTAACAGACACTATTCAGATTCATTTCAAGTAGTCTGAATGTTAGCTCAAGGAAAATGGCGTGAAGGCATGAACCCCATTTTGCAGTTGTAAGATTGCATTCCCCTTAAGTCAGATTGTAGTTAACCAGATTTCCTCTAAGGGTAGTGTCAGGGTTTAGTTAGAACTGGATCATTACTTACCATGAGTACAAGCACTCATAGTTAATTACACATATTAACTCGTAAGAGAGAACTCTCGATTAAGCAAGAATAATTTTTATGTATTTTAGTCTCAGTTGGGGGGGGGGGGGGGGGAATAGAGATAAACCCAATCAAGATCTAATGGTTCTATCATCCCAAGTATACTGTAGGTTTCAGTCTACCAACATTAACAATCATTAACTGTAGTGTCTAGGGAATCTGATTAACAGCCATGAATTACTTCCTCTTAAGGATCCCAACTAAACTGAAGTGGTTAGATGTAAATTTTAATTTTATTGGGTTTTGGGATTTACACTAATAGAATACCCAAAAATTACTTTGGTTTGGGATTTATAACTTCATTAGAACTTACTCAGAAGTTTGAATTGAAGCGGGTCTTACGGCTTTTATTATAAGTAGACCGGGTGTTTAATTTTGGGTCGGGACTTACGGCTTACATTGAAACTAGCCCTTAGAGCATGTCTTATGACTTCTATTAGAAGTTGTGCACTGGTGGATCTCAACTTAGCCCTATATGCTAAGATGTCTGTTCATTTTATTTGTTTGGGTTTTCAGGTTTGATATTTCATTTAAAATTTTGACAAATAATAGGTCTTATAACTACCATTGAAGTTGCCTGATTATTTTGGTAGAACGAGTCTTACTGCTTCCCTTTAGAAGTAGCCCACTGGTGGGTCTTAGAACCAAGCTCTATAGGAAAAGTTGTCCATGTCTGATTGTTCTAAGTTTAGGGTCATTGTACTACATTTAGCAATATCCCTAACATGTGGGTCTTACGACTTCACTTAGAATTTGTCCGTTAGCGGGTCTTACAACTTCACTTAGAATTTGCCCTTTAGCGGGTCTTACAACCTAGCCCTATAGGCTAAGTTGCCATGATTTTGTTTGATTCGTAGGACTTACTGCTTCCTTTTGGAAGTAGCCTATTGAGTTTGTTCAAGGTAGATTGGATTGTACCCGTAGGTACTTTAGCTTGTAGTTATTTGCTAATTTGACACTAGAACTTAGCTTTTAGTTGTTTACTAGTCCGACACTAGTGTTTTTGCTACAACAGTTTGTTCTTTTCTTGACAGTATTGTAGTTTAGTTCACAGTACTTGCTTTTCTTTTGCACCAGTATCCTGCTTTACTTTCCAGTAACTTATTCTTTTTCTTTCAGTACCGTACTTTACTTTTAAGTACCATGTTCTTTTTTCTTATACCAGTAACCTATTTTACTTTCTTGCACTAGTACCAAGTTTTACTTTTAGTACCATATCTTATTTTCTTGTACCAATATTGTAGTTTAGTGTAGCATTTATTCTTTTCTTGCCTTAGCAATTTAATTTCAATGCAAAAGAGTTTTATTTGCTTGTTTGCAGGAGTTCATGCTATTTTGGAGCTCGCACAGGAGGATTGGAGAGCTTGGAGGGTTTGCAAAGGAGATATTTTCTCTTGTTTGAGTCATAGATTTAGGAGTGGTTTCAATGTAGCTTGTTCGTTAGGTTTGAGTAGTGGAAAAATAATTTCTTTTTTTGCATTTAAATGAAATTTCTCACCATAGTGTCTCTCTTATATTAATTGATTAATTAATTTAATTAATTAAATATTATAATTTTAATCAACCAATTAATCAATTTAAATTTCATTGCTCTCGAATTTTAACTGCCCTCAGATTTTTAAATGCTCTCGGATTTTAAGTGCTCTCAAATTAACCAATTAATTAATTTTGAATAACTAATTTTAATTAACCAATTAATTATAATTCATCAATTAATTTTAATTAATTAATTTTCATCAATTAATCAAATAATTAGTTAATTTCAACTAAATGTTAATTAACTTAATAAATTAATTATCATTTAATTCTAAAATAACTATTTCTTTTACAATTAATTGATTATTTAAATTAATTAATCGCTCTTCAATTTTGTCGATTTTTCAAGGCAATTTCGGTAGCCTCGCGACGTCATCTCCCCTTGCGAGGATGTCAGGGCGACACTTGCCGATAATTTCTTCCCGACCAAACGTAAGGTCAACGGTGCGAGGTCTTGATTTGAAATCATCTCAATCAGACCTAAGGTTGACGGCGCGAGGCATTCGATTAAAAAAATCTTGCCCAAACCTAAGGTTGACGATGCGAGGTCTGAGTTGGAATTTCTTCTCATTTAAAATTTGCAATTTCTTTAAAAATTATGATTTTAAAGACTTTTCAACTGGAATTAGTTGTACATGGACCCAGTAGTTTGAATTTCATATCTTTTTTTACATAACAGAGACAAAAACTAAATTGATCATCTATAAGGCTTGACCGTATGGGTTGTTTGGATGCAGGATTTCTGCAAGAGTTGAGCATAATTTATGACAAATTCTGCCAAATAGGATTTAGGGAACTGTTAAATCTCACAGTGAGTTAATTCTTCAATTTCACTATTTTTGATATAAATCGTGGATTTACTAAATCGAATAATTCGGCAGATTTACAAGATTTAACAGAAGAAGCACGCGAAAGAAAGAAAGATGGCTACTTTCGAAACTAGTAGGCTCTTATCGTTGTCATTACTTCCGATCCAACAGAAGAACAGCAAGGAGGAATGACTTTGAATCCAACAAGAAGGAACATCGTCGAAGGAGGCACGGGCATCTGGTCACGGGTTCAGTTGGCCGTAGTGGGTTCAATTTCACATGGATCAGAGTCGTCAGGCTGCAGGCAGAAGCGAGAATTGGACCGGCATGTTGGTCGCATGAAGCAGGCTGCCGCGTGTAGGAGCCACGAGCGTCGAGCTAGGGCTCGGGTTCATCTATTAAAATAGAAGAGGTGTTTGGCAGGATCGGGATTGGAGGATTTTTGCAAGTCAACGAGAACCAGAGCGATGTTCATCTTTTCTTTCCTTCTATCTCATCTTTTTTTATCGATTGGATTGTCGCCAGGGAGTTAAGATAGCGAAGTGATGTATTGTTTTGGCATAATTGTGTGAGGTGGGCCAGAATTGGAGAGATGTGTTGCTTCGCTTTTATTCAAAACTCCCTCTTTCTTTTCTTTTTTTCCTTTTTCTTTTTAATTTAGTCAGAACAGAATTTGGGTTCACCCTTTTGATTGAAAGAATAAACTACATAAGAGAGATCATTATTTGAACAATAGGCTTATTGATAACATCTCTACTCTACCACCATGCTACATTTTTTATTAATGTCAATTTATGCTTTTGCTTTATCAACAATAAGAACAGCATTGGAAAGCATACATAAAATATTATATGCTCCTCAATCAGGATAAAGGGGAAATAAAATAGTTTTTCAAGCAAAAATTAGAACAGCTGATTGAACAAATCACATTCAAACCAAAGTACCTCATAAGCTGCAGCTTGTCCACCTTTACATGCAAGGTCTTGTTCTGTTTGTGAAACTAACATGAGTTTTCTCTCCTCTACAATCCTGCTCATTTCTGTAACCATGGTTACATGCTTGGAGACATTTCCATGCATCTTTCTATACTCAGGATAGTTGTTGACAAACTTCGCCATATCATCTGCGAGTATTAAGATTTCAATAGATAATATATTCAAATACTTGAAACAGATCTTCCCATCTAAAAACTAGGTCCGTGCATAGTTTGTCCTAAAAGACCACATAATTTTGATCAAATCTACCTATTGTTTGAATATTCTGGTTACTCTTTGCAATCTGTTGAAAATCATCAACCATTTGCTTGATGTTCAATCCAAGATCTCCAAAATTTTCATAGATATTAGCTTTAAAAAATGCATCCTGCTCTGATGACAACACAACCTCCTTTACAAGTAGAAGATATTGAATTGATTAGCTTTTACAGGATGATAATCAAATGTGGATGACTTGAAAAGAGTGAGAGCCAATAGAATGCTACCCGTTGATCTTTGGGAACTGTGCCAACATTTCTCAAATCAACTTTATTATCGAGGATACCAATAAGTTCATGAACCATTGCCTGTAGTAAAATTGAAACTAGTTAACTTAGGCTTTTATTCATATTAGTTTTTAAATAAAAAAAAAATTATTGTCATGATTGTTCGACAAAATTTACGCTAGTTGTCAAATATCTAATGCTGCTTTCCATTTTTCTCATTCGGGACTTGTGACCCAACAACGACATTTGCTAGAGGATGCACCGTAATATATGTTTTTCATTGATGATATTCTTCTTGTTGATAAGACTAAAGAGGGAGTTGAAAGAAAACTTGAATTATGGAGACCAACCTTAGAGTCTAAAGGTTTTCGTTTGAGTTGATCTAAAACCGAGTACATGGAGTGCACTTTTATTAGTAGTAAAAGATCTAGTGGGGAAATTGTGACTTTGGGCAATCAAGTCATTAATAAGAGTACACGTTTTAGATATTTTGGGTCTATTATTCAAAGTGATGGTGAAATACATAGGGATATTATTAATAGAATTCAAGTTGGATGGTGGAATTGGAAGAATGCATTGGGCCTATTGTGTGATAGAAAAGTATCACTCAAACTTAAGAGAAATTTTTATAAGATGGTGATGAGACATGTAATTTTTTATAGCACAAAATTTTGTTCATTACATAAGAAGCATAAAATAAAATTAAGTGTTGCAAAGATGAGAATTCTTAGGTAGATGTGTGGCTTATGATAGACCGGTCCATATTGGACCGGTTCAACCGGCCCAAGAGGGCCGGCACCTAGTATATTCCAAGCGGAAGAAAGGGGGAGCTGGCCCCCTTGTGGGGTCCACAAATTAATGGCCAAATCAAATGAGAGGGGATATTTAGGAGGGAAAACTAATTTGGGGAAGGTTGTTTAGTCTTTTGTCTTTTATTTTGTATTCTCTAATAGGAGGGAAGGGGTTATGGTTGGGGTTATGCAATTTCTTCTTAGGTTTTGGGCTCTAACCATTCATTAGAGAATTGGAGAGCCGGATCTTCCTCTCGAATTCAAGATCCATTGTATCTTGCTTATTTCCTTCCACTTTTCTTCAATTATCAAGTTTTCCTATTGTTTTGTCAAGATATTTCTTCAAAAATTGTTGTGTTCTTGCTAAAATTCTCAATTTCAGCCACTATTTGGGTGATTCCTGCACTTGTTTCATGACAAATTGGTATCAAAGTAAATTTCTGGACGGAAAAAGTAATCTTTTCTTGTTGATTTTGCAATCAGTGCATAGATTTAAATTATGGCAGCAAAGAAAATGGATGCATTGGAGGGAGAGAAGGAACAACTCAAGGCTGAAGTAGAGTAAAAATATTTCGGGGTGGAAGGAAGACTCTTAGCAATCAAAAACCGCTTCGGGGACTTTAAAGAGATGATGAAAAAGATGCTTTAGATGCACACGAAGGCATCACCGGCGATTCCTAGGGTGGCATCACAAGGAAAAGGGATCCAGGAGAAAGATGATGAATTAGAGAGCGTTTACCCTCAAAGGCTACCATGTGGAGCGTCGTTAGTGAGCGGATCGGGTTACTCCGAAGGGAGGACAGCAAGGAGGAAGGAAGTCGATCTCTTTAGGCGATCACTCGGACAAGGGGAGACGTGGAATGGAGAAGGGTGTGGTTGGGGGAAACCATGAGGTCAACATCAACCAAGGGAGGAAGGAAGGGAATAACATTACCACTACACCGGGGGAACCAATGGAGAAAGAAACCATTGGGGGATGGATGCAAGGGAAAGGAAGCTGAAGATGCCAGTTTTTAAAGGGGATGATGCTCAGGGTTGGGCGTATCGAGTAGAATGTTACTTTGCCATCAATGGGTTAGCTGAGCGGAGAAGCTCATGGCGGCGGCTCTATGTCTGGAAGGGAAAGCCCTAGCCTGGTTACAGTGGAGGGAGGCGTGGTATCCGATCTACTCATGGGGAGAGTTTAGAGAATGCTTGTTGGAACGTTTCCGAGCCATTAGGGAAGGGGACCTCCACGAGCAGTTCTTTACACTAACACAAGATGGGACAGTGATGAAGTACCAGGAGAAATTTGAGCTGCTGTCAAAAAGACTGAGGGCGATTTCTGAGGAAGGATTAGACAAGAATTTCATAAAGGGGCTTAGAGAGGACATACGGGCCGAACTCAGGGTATTGAGGCCTAAGGGGCTAATAGAGACGATGGAATTGGCTCAGAGGGTGGAGGAAAAATGTAAGAGGGGAAAAGCCATCAAACGCAACATCATGGGAGGAGCTTATTCGAGTAAACCTACAACCTTAGCTCCCAAAACCCAAAGATCCTTCCAGAGAGAAGCTCCTAGGAATAGTGGAGTTCCCCCGCGGGGGGGGGGGGGGGGCTTCAAGCGACTCACAGAGGCGGAGGTGCAAGATAAGCGGGACAAAGGGCTATGTTTCAGATGTGATGAGAAGTACATGCTTGGGCATATAGATGTAAGGACCAAACTCTTCAAGTTCTCACAGTTTGTGATGATGAGGAAGTTGAGGAGAGAGGTGGGAGTAAGGCGTCAGTGGAAGAGGAGAAGTTACATTTAGACGTGGCTAAGGTCTCCCTGAACTTAGTAGTGGGGTTCACTCCGAGCCACACTATAAAGATGAGGGGAGAAATATCATATAAGAAGGTTATGGTGCTGATAAATAGTGGGGCCACCCACAATTTCATCTCCATCCAAGTTGTGGAACAATTGGGGTTGAAATTGGTAAACACAGGAGGCTATGGGGTGCTGATGGAGACAGGAAAGATGAATACAGGGAGAAGAGTGTGTAGAGAAGTTTTCTTAACCATACAGGGGATCTAGGTGAGGGATGATTTTCTCTCATTAGAGTTGGGCAGCACGGATGTCATCCTGGGGATGAGATGGCTACAGATCTTGGAGAATACCAAGATAAATTGGGGGTCGCTGACAATGAAACTATTAATGGAAGGGAGGAAGATAATGATTAAGAGAGATGCAAGACTCTCCAAAGTCATGATGTCATTGAAACCATGGTAAGAGACTTACAGGAGGAGGGAGGAAGATTTCTGGTGGAGCTGCAGAGCTTGGAGGGGATCAGAGGGGAGGATGGATGGGGCATCTCTCTTTCGGTGCAGCCGATTATATAGCAGTTCAATGAGAATTTTCAACCACATCAGGGATTGCCACCACAGAGGGCAAAGGTGCATGAAATTATGCTAAAGGAGGGGGTATCACCGATTAGTGTCAGATTGTACTGCTACCCCCAGATCAAGAAGGATGAGATCGAAAAGCTGATCAGAGAGATGTTGGAGGCTGGGAACATTAGGCCGAGTATGAGTCCGTTTTCCAGCCCAATTCTACTAGTTAAAAAGAAGAATGAAAGTTGGCAATTTTGTATGGACTATCAGGCCCTGTATAAAGAGCTTTGTGGAGCGGCGGTGTTCACAAAGATGAACCTGAAGTCCGGATACCATCAGATCCGGATGAGAGAGGGAGATATTCCAGAGACGGCTTTTAGGACACACGAGGGATAATATGAGTTCTTCGTGATGTCGTTTGGTCTCACCAACTCCCCGACTACCTTCCAACCCCTCATGAACAAGAAGTTTCGACCTTACCTCTGGAGGTTTGTCTTGGTTTTCTTTGAAGAAATATTGGTGTATAACAAGTCTAGTAAGGAGCATTTGGAGCATCTAAGGATGGTCTTGGATATTTTATAGAAGCATCAGTTGAAGGCCAACTTGAAGAAGTGTTGTTTTGCTTAGGCGAGCGTGGAGTGCTTGGGAACATGGTATCCCAAGAAGGGGTGGTTGCTAGGAAGGCAAAAATCAAGGCAATGTTGAAGTGGCCTCTACCTAGGAATATGGGGGAGTTAAGAGGATTTATAGGATTGATATGATACTACAGGAGGTTCGTGAGAGGCACAGCACCATTGCTTGGCCTCTAACAGAGCAGTTAAAGAAAGATAACTTTTTTGAGGGGTGAGGCTGCTACTCAGGCTTTTGAGAGGTTGAAGATGGTCAAAACTACAGTACCAGTCCTAGCACTACCAGATTTAAGGTGACATTCGTAGTGGCTATTAAGAAGTGGCGGATATACTTGCTAGGAACACACTTCATAGTTAGGACCGACGAGTGGAGCTCGAAATACTTGCTAGAGTAGAGAATGGTGACCGAGGAGTATCAGAGTGGCTATCAAAATTTTTGGTATATGATTTTGAGATACAGTATAAGCGCGGGTTTGAAAACAAGGTGGCGGATGCTTTATCTAGGTGTGTGGGGTAGCCATTTCAGTGCCGCTCATGTTGGATTGGAAGACTATCAAGGAAGAGAGTGCACAAAACCAAGAGTTGAGAAAGATCAGAGAGGATCTGCTGAAGGATAGTAGTAGCCACCCAGATTATTCAGTAGATGAGGAAAGGCTTCTATATCAGGGGAGGTTTATGCTGCTACAAACCTCAGCTCATATTCTCCTCTTGCTGCAAGAGTTTCATAGGAGCGCGATTGGGGGCCACTTCGGTGTCCAAAAGACATACAGAAGATTGGCTGCTGAACTGTACTGGAAGGGGATGCATAAGGATGTAGAGGAAATGATGGCCAGGTGTGAAGTGTGTTAGAGGAACAAGTATATAGCAATGACTCCAGGGGGGGCTACTACAGCCATTGGCACTCCCAGGTAGAGTATGGGAGGAGGTTTCCATGGATTCCATAGACGAGCTACCAAGATCTAAGGGGTTTACAATTATTCTGATGGAAGTGAACAGACTGAGCAAATATGCTTATTTCATTCCTCTCTAACATCCTTACACCGCAGTAACCGTGGCATTAGCTTTTATTAGAGACGTGGTCAGGTTGCATATGATACCATAGTCTATAGTGTCTGATCGAGACAAGGTGTTCCTAAGTTATTTTTGGAGAGAGCTGTTCAGACTACAGGGGATTGTGCTGAAGAGGAGCACCGCTTACCACCCTCAAACTGATGAGAAAACATAGATGATCAATAGGAGCGTGGAGACATATCTGAGGTGTTTTGCTTTAGAGACACCTTGGTTGTCGGCAAAGTGGCTGCCATTGGCAGAATATTGGAGCAACACTTCATACCTTTCATCATACTAGATGACTCCTTTCAAAGTGTTGTATGGTTGGGATCCGCCAAACTTGGTAAATATTGAGCAAGGCAGCACATCAGTCTTTTCACCAAGGCAATACTTAGAGGAGAAGGACAAGATATTAGAGGAACTGAAAAGACATTTGTTGAGGGCCCAACAAATTATGAAGAGACAAACTGATGAGCACAGGAAGGCAATTCAATTCAAGGTAGGGGATAGGGTTTATTTGAAGATTCATCCTTCCAGATAGAGGGTCGTGGCTAGCAGGAGGAATGAGAAGTTGGCTCTGTGGTACTTTGGTTGTTTTGAGATAGTGGAGAGGGTAAGGGTCGTGGCTTATTGATTGAAGCTACCACTGACAATGACCATACATCCGGTCTTCCACATCTCACAGTTGAGGAGAGCTATAGATGATCACACTTCAACTGCAGAGCTACCAGTGATGCTAACAGAGGACTTGGAGGTGGCTCTGGAATCGTTGGAGTTCATCAAGGGGAGAGAGGAAGTAAAAAAGTGTTGATCAAGTGGAAAGATCTATCTGAGTACGATACGACTTGGGAACCTTTGAGCGACTGAAACACCAGTTCCCATCCTTCCACCTTGAGGACAAGGTGGTTCTTTGGGAGAGTGTATTGATAGACCGGTCCATATTGGACCAATTCAGCCGGCCCAAGAGGACTAGCACCTGGTATATTCCAGACGGAAGAAGGGGGGAGCTAGCCCCCTTGTGGGACCCATGAATTAATGGCCAATTCAAATGAGGGGGTGTCGTTTAGGAGGGAAAATTAATCATGGGAGGGTTGTTTAGCCTTTTGGCTCTTATTTTGTATTCTCTAATAGGAGGGAAGGGATTAGGGTAGGAATTATGCAATTGTTTGGTTTTTTCTGTATTTCTTCTTAGGTTTTGGGTTCTAACCGTCGGTTAGAGAATTGGAGAGCCAGATCTTCCTCTCAAATTGAAGATCCTTTGTATCTTGCTTATTTCCTTCCACTTTTCTTCAATTATCAAGTTTTCTTATTGTTTTGTCAAGAGATTTTTTCAAAAACTGTTGTGTTCTTGCTGAATTCTCAATTTCAGCCACTATTTGAGTGATTCCTGCACTTGTTTCATAACAACTTCACTCTTAGAGACAGAATACGAAACGAGTAAATATGTGAGAAGGTTGGAGTACTATAGTGGCAAATAACATTAGAGAGAATCATCTTAGTTGGTTTGGATATGAAACCTCGGCCTTCCGACAACCAAGTTAGGACAGTAGATGTATTGGATTTGGCCTATATTGGTTAGTAGAAATGACATCTTTTTCATTAAATTTCAATTTGAATGAGAAATTGATTCTTAATAGGGGGAAATGGATAAAAATGATTTATATGGTCAATCCCACGTGGGATAAAGGCTTAATGTTGTTGTAGTAGTTTTTAATAAAAAAAGATTTACGGAAAAAAAAAATCTAGCTGACCCCACGTAGTGGGACAAACGCTTGATGTTGTTGTTGTTGTGGAAAAAAAAATCTGAAGAATAAAATATAAAACAAAGAAATATAGTCACACTACTTGATATGTCCATTGGGTCAGCAGAGGTGTAACTGGATCGTCTCTTCTATCAATGACAAGTAATAATGGAGAAGTTTCTGTACGCCTGAAATCAAACAGGCCACTTTCTTGCTCATACATAAGTTTCTGCAGAATTTAGTTCAAACAAAATAGAGCTTTAAGTGATTTATTAAAAGAAAAATGATACTAATCATGAGCAGAATGGAGTAAAAAGAAAATGAAGCAAGGAACAATCATACTGAGAAGACTTACAAGAGTAAACAACTTCAATGCGTAAATTTAATTTTTATGATCTTCGTAATTAATACTCACAGCAGTTTCTTGTGCAATCTTCTTTGCAACATCTGAAGTTCGTTGATATCGAATGACAGGTCGGCGCTTAAGTGCTAGGAAAACTGCAGCAATACCATCCACAATGCGATCACAGAAGTTTTGTGAACTTGGGGGGTCTATAACTGCTGGGATCATATACATGTGATTAATGTGCAAATTCAAGGTGAAATGGTAAGGGTCTATGGCACAAAAATCGGCAAAGAATTCCTGCAAATAAAAAACCATATTATATATACAGAAAACCATAATGTTTTACCTACTAAAAGATGCAAAAAGTTCTAATCAACAGCCGAGAATTCTACGGTTAGTTTGACTAGTAATTTCCTCAGATCTTTCTGCATAATCTGTCACATATCAAGGGAATTTACAAAAGGAGATCATAAAGCCACTAATTCTTTTCAAAACCTTTCATCTCATCTGGTTTCAAATCTTGCTTGTTCAAATACATGCAGAAAATTTCCAGAAGACAACAAAAGAGACCGAAAAAGACAATGCAGCATGCTTGAACTGTCAAAATGAAGGAAAATTATAACTTGGTTCTTAATCAAGACAAAATATGAAACCTTAATAATGGGCCAAAAGCCTGCAATTAACAAGAAGTTAAAAAGCTCCACATCAAGTTTAAAAACTGAAATCGAGAATCAAGATATTTTGTCTAAGTGAGGCGAGGTGTAAGCTTCGAGAAAGATCAAGGTAAAAGCCTCAAAACAGAAAAATAAAAACACATGAACTTACAAATAATTCATAAAAATGACAAAAGCAAAATAAAACATCAATATATAAAGATATAAACTACAAATTTTAATATTAAATGTTAAAATATAATTTTGAAATGAGATACAAAGTAAACTGATGTAATATGATGCAAGAATTGCTTGTAAAAATTAATAATTTGTGAATTTTGTGTAGCTAAGTATAAACGGATGCGTATCAAGGTAGATCGTCAGAAAATTTCAACGGAAGAATTCGTGATGTTAATTGATTACAATTAAAAGCACCAGGAAACTAGCAAAATTACACCAACAAATAAATAATAAAACAGATGGCGCTTAACAAAAAACCACTGTTTAAGATCTAGATCATTCACCTCGGAGTCCCTCACATACGCTCGGCTTAGCGGAAGAGGATTGAACACAAACTTAAGGATGCCACTAATAAACAAGTGATGCCGAGGGTACTAGCCGCCGGGGAAGGAGCCGGAGTTGGGGAAGCGGGTGGGCGCCCAGTGATTGTCCACTCGTTTGCCGGTAGCTGCTCGTCGAGGACGTCCACGAGATGGGGAAGAATACGGTTTAAGTAACCTTCAACGGTGTAGTCGAATCCGAATCCAATGTCGAAGAACGGCAATCGGATGACGTCAATGTTCCCTTGATAGTCGAATGCAAATCCGTGGTCACGCTCTGGATCGGCCATACATGATCATGGGAGATTATTGCCGTGTGTAGTGGTGTTGCGGTGAAGGGGGAAGCCACCACTTGAGAGGAGCTGCCAAGGAGAAGAGGGGAGAGGTGGGGGCTCGGGTGGGAGGAGCTGGAGAAGGTGGCGGCTAGAGCCAATTAGGATTTGGTGTAAGGTTTAGAAATCTGAAATTAATTTTCAGATTAAGTGGAATTGGCGGGATGAATTTGAATTTAAATTCAAATTTTAATTGAGAGAATTAAATTGGATGTGAGGGAATTGTGGGAGATAATTAGGGAGGCTTAATGAGGGGCTATTAATGAAATTGAACAGAGAAAGATCATGGAGAGGGGCCGGCCATAGGGAGAGCTGAGAGAGAGTAATTAATGTTAAGTTGGTGGGCCACCAAGAGAATAAACAAAGGTTAAATCAAATCTGAAATTTGATTTCAGATTTGATATTACTTAGAAAGTTTCCTAAGTGGTCTAAAGCACTAAGAAATGTTGGATTTCAATCAATTAATTGAATTAGTAAAAGGGGAAACTTTCCTAATTGCTTAGGATGTAAATTAGGAAAGACAATTGATGCACGTGAATTTGAATTTCAAACCATGGGAACAGGTTGGCCGGCGGGTTGACTTGGGGGCGATAGGGAGGTGGGGCGGAGGAGGGGAGGCCGGCGGCTAGTGGGTTTGGCCAGTGGGTGGGGCGTCCAAGGGGGGACGGCGAGATGGGGTGGGGGGCTCAATTTTGGAAAGCAGAAGGGATGTGGGGTTGGAGGGAGGCAGGCGGATGATGGGTGATGAGAAGGAGTTGGAGTTAGGGAAGAAGAAGATATCGGGGCCGCGAACCTTGGAATCCACCAACGGTTGACGGGTCTAGCCATTACCCTCCTCAGGTCTCTCCTCTCATGAACTCACTAAGAGATCAAACAAAGAGCATCAAATTTTCATTCAACAATTCATCAACTAGTACAATGCAAGAGGCCTCCTATAAATAGGTCGAAATGAAACAAAACTAGAAAGACACAAATGCCCTTGGGGCTACAATAGCAACTCAATACCTACAAGGGTAAACTAGAAAAATAAAATGCGAGAACAAATAAAATACAAAATAAATCAAAAATAGAAGTTTTGGATCGTAGTCGTCGATCTGAGTCGCCAACGACGGTACACATGTCGAAACTTGATGTCCTCATCATTCTCCCCAGGTGGGAGAAAGCTCAACCCCGTTGAGTAAGCATCTCTAGAAGTCTCGTACCACTCTAGTAGGTCAGGGTCCAATCTCTGCAGCTCGTCCCGGTCGATCCACACATTCTCCGTCTCCGGTTTCCCTGCCCATTGAACTAGATACCTTTGGCTACCACCGTTTTTAGTGGAAATGATTTCGTCGTTAAGTATTGCTTCAATCTTCTCCGCAGTAGGTAAAGTGGGAATGTTTGGGAATGGAGGTAGGCTGGTGCTCAGTATATAGTGGATTAGTGGAGTTAAACTCTGGACCCTTATAGGCTACAAGATCTTCAATGTTAAACGTAGGATTAATGTTAAAACCCTCGGGAAGGTCTAGCACATAAGCATTACTATTTATTTTGAATGTTATTTTGAAAGGTTCTGCGCTTCTTGCATGTAATTTCTTGACGATCCCTTGCGAGAACCGCTTTGGATGAATCCAAACCATCACAAAGTCTCACTTCAAATTCTTTAAATCATCTCTTGAGGTTCGCATTGTGTTCATAGTTAGCATTACTTTGTTCAATCTTTTTTATTAATTTCTTTGTGCAATTCTTGTAGATGCAATGCAAATGCATATGCAGACTCAGATGCTCTAGACTTATGACCCATGGGAATTAAATCTATAGGTTGCCTAGGTTGGTATCCGTACACAATTTCAGTCGGGCTCAAATCCGTGGTTCGGTTGACAGAATTGTTATAAGCAAACTCAACAATGGGTAACTTAGAATCCCAATCTCTAAGGTTTTCCCCTACAAAGGTCCTTAAGAGGTTTCCTAAGCTTCTGTTAACAACCTCGATTTGACCATCGATCTGGGGGTGGAAGGCTATAGAAAACTGAAGTTTCGTACCCATCTTGTGCCACTGAGTTTTCCAAAAGTAGCTCGTAAACTTAACATCTCTATCGGAAACGATGGTTTTTGGTAGATCATGAAGTCTTACTATTTCGTCAAAGTAAGGCTTAGCGATCCGAGAGGCGTCAAAAGTTTTAGAACATGGGAGGAAATTGACCATTTTTTAGAACCGGTCAACAACCACACAGACAAAATCGTGCTTCCTAACAATCTTGGGAAAACCCAGGACGAAATCCATACTTACATCTTGCCAAGGGAAATTGGGTACGAGGAGTGGAGTGTAGAGCCCCGTGTTCTGCTTGCGTTGTTTGACAAGCTAGCAGGCGTGACACATCCTTAAAAGTTTACTAACATCACGCTTAAAAGGCTGGCCAATAGAATCGATTTTCTAATGTGGCAATAGTCTTGGATTGTCCAAAGTGGCCAGCTGAACCTCCTGCGTGTAATTCCCAGAAAAGATATTCACGAAGAGACGTTTGGGGAATATAGAGCTTTTGGGCCTTAAATAGGTATCTATATTCTACTAAGAAATCATCGATTGTACACTCACGTCCGAAAGTCAAACAAGAATAAATCTCACTAAAATCAGGGCATACATTATAGTCTTTTTTAAGACGCTTGAATCCAATCACTTCAGTTCTTATTTCTCGGGTTATCAACATCCGACGGCTTAGGGTGTCTGCCGCTTTGTTGTCAGCTCGGGCTTTGTGTCGGATGGTGTAGGCGTATTCTTGAAGAAATTTAACCCAGCGACTATGTCGTGCATTGAGTTTCTTTTGTGAATTTATGTAACGCAGGGCTTCGTGATCAGAGAAGATGACAAACTCTTGGGACAGTAAATAGTATCTCCAATACCTAAGGGATTGAATGATAGCATAAAACTCCTTATCATAGGTAGAGTACCATTGTTGGATGTCATTCAACTTCTCACTAAAATACGCGATGGGATGTCCCTCTTGTGATAGAACTCCTATACCAATCCCAGATGCATCGTAAGTTACTTCAAAAACTTTTGAAAAATCGGGTAGACGTATAACTGGAGCTTCTACCATTCTCCTCTTTATCTCCTCTATGGCCTTAGAGGCAGACACAGTCCATTGAAAATCTCCTTTCTTGAGGCAGTCGGTTATGGGTGCCACTATTGTGCTAAAGTTCCTAATAAACCTCCTATAGAATGTCGCCAATCCATGGAAACTCCAAACATCTCTGATAGTTTTAGGTTCAGGCCACTCGTTGATTGCTCGTACCTTCTCGGGATCAGCTGAAATTCCTTGCGATGATATTATAAACCCTAGAAAGGTGACGCTAGTTGTGAGGAACATACATTTCTTGGGCTTAGCATAGAGTTGCTCCTTTCTCAAAACCTCACAAATTTGGCCTAATTGGTTTAGATGTTGATCCACCGAACTGCTATAGATTAGAATGTCGTCAAAGTAGACTACAACGAATTTTCCAAGGAATGGGCGAAAGACTTGGGTCATTACTCTCATAAAAGTACTAGGGGCGTTGCTGAGACCAAACAGCATAACCATCCATTCATACAGTCCATCTTTAGTCTTAAATGTCATCTTCCATTCGTCCCCAGGTCAGATCCTAATCTGATGATATCCACTATTTAGGTCTATCTTTGAGAAAAGGGTTGCTCCCTTCATCATGTCTAACATGTCATCTAAGCGGGGAATAGGTGTTGGAGAATTTTTTGTATCCTCAAACGGATTGCATATTTTATAATCGGGCACGGCATAAGAATACGATATATTACCCCGGAGGGTAAAAATATCATCTCCTTATGGGCTCAATAATAAAATTTACAATTATTTAACAGAGATTCCCCCACTCAATATTTGGTTGAGTGGGGTTTATTTATTTCTGGGGTACAGACATCCCATAGGGGCAAGCCCCTATGGTTAATTACATCCCAAGTTTGATTTGGGAAAACTTTTGATTAAACTAGTGGTTTTGCTTATTTTGAAGTCATTTAAATGTTGGCTAAAACTTGATCTTTTTGTTTTGAAATCCATGAAAGTCTTGCAAAAGGTTTTGGCCCTTAGGAATTTCAAGGAAGAGGTTGATCAACTTAGATATAGATTTTGGAATGAGAGCCAAAGGAGATGAAGTAGGAGCACTTGATTCTGAGGGAAACTCAGAGGTGCTCGGACTATCCTATGTTGGGTTTTACATTTTAGCAACCTAATTTTGGTTTAAGTTGACATTTTATTAGAAGATTGGGGCTTACATCCCAACAACAATTGTTGGAGGAACTGCCCGAAAGATGAGGGCTTATAGGGTGATTTGGAATCAACCCTTGCCTCGGACCCTAAGACTAAGGTGAGGACTACCGATAGGTAGTGCCTCGAACCTAGATCTAACGAGTGCAAAGAGGGAATTACAAGCTACACCTCACAAGAGGCATAGCCCGCCCGACCTTTGGATTTATTGTCCCGCCTGGAAGGGACTACCAGCTAAACTCCCCCTAATCGCTTTCAAAACCATGTTGTTTAGTCTCAATGCAAATGTAGAGTGGTAGGGTTGTTTTTATTTAGAAGGTAGGGCTTATAACTTAGCTTTGAGGCTAAGATGCCTAATTATGTGGGTATGCATATGCTGACTCATAAAGAAAAAGACTTTTGTTATCTAATCCTTAAGTGAGGGCTTTCTATATGCAACACATTTGGCCATGCATGATTGTTTTAAATTTGGAAGACTTGGCTCCTTGAAGGGAGCCATGCAAATTTTCTTTTTTGTTAGAAAATTGTGGAGCCTAATTTCATTTTAAGTTGCTTATATTTTAAAGGGGTAGAAAACTTAGTTTTGTCCTAAGAGCCTACCGTATCCAAAGTCCAAGCCATGCCCACAAAAACAAAGGAAGAAACCTAGGAAAGACATGCATTTCTATTGCACACCCAGGTAAACAATCAAACATGCTTTTATTTATAAGTAAAATGCAGAAATGTAAATAAAGTCCAGTTTATTACAACCAAATTTGGCAGCTGAGTTGCCTGCCATTATACAACCCAGTTGAATTAATTACAGACTCTACTTGTGGGGTCTTCAAGCTTTACAAAAGTTTGGGCTTCATCTTCTTTGCTCCCTTCCTTTGCTCCAAACCCCCACAAGTTTTACATCCTATTTCTACCAAATACATGATAAAAAAAAAGACTCAAATCTGCAAAACAGAGTTAGGAGGCAGTTTATATAGCAAGAATATGATCATCTCAAAATTGGCCTAGCACTTAGAGTGCTAAGCACTAGGCCCCTGCTTCTACCCTATTGGCCACATCTTTGGGGGGTTTTAAGCGGTACCTGTCATGCAAGCAGTTTATTATCATTTATGAGCGCCCCCCTTTTAGATATGGCCACCTGCACAGAAAAGCATTTATATTTCTATACTAACCACTTAAGGGCAAGTGCCCACACGCAGACAATACAAGGGCAATCAATCCACAACATCAATCACATGCGCACACAAAGAAAAATCCTAATCCTAGCATGCCTAAGGGGCTGTGCACCTAAGTGTGTGAGGCTTGTGTGGTATGTCACACTAAGGGTCCTTCTAGAGTTTGGGTCTAAGAAAGGAGCATCCAACATGTGGCTTTTGGTGCCACTTGTTGAGAAATCTCCTTAGCTTTTGGAGTTAAGAAGGAGATGTAGGAATCCGACATTTAGCTTTTGAGCTAAATGTTGGAGAGTTCTCTTTTGGCTTTTGGAGCCAAAGAGAGGAGACATCTCCTACAACTTTGGAGTTGGAGGAGAATTGGGAGAAAATGCAACTTTTGGGTTGCAAATTCATGAAGGTCTTTAGACATTTTGATGTCCAAAGAGAGAATTGCCCCCTTCCAACTTGAGTTTGGAAGGGCAAAGAGAAATAGGACTTGAATCCTAAGCTTGGGGTGAATTTACTTGTTGCTTTTTTTTTGGTTCAACAAGTAAGATAATTTGGGACAAAATTGGATCACTCAATATAGGTTTAGTGAAAGTGGGTTTCATACAACTTTTGAGTTGTAGGAAAAGTAAAAGAACCTATGGCTTTGAGCTAAGGTAAGGAATTCCTTTAAGACTTTTAGAGTCTATAGGAATGAAAGAGGATTTGTAACTTTAAGGTTACAAATCAAGAAGGTGGTTCCTTGAATTTTTGTATTCAAGGAGGTGGAGTTTCATTTCCTTAATTTGGGTTAAGAGAAATGAAGAGAATTTTGATGGTTTCCTACAATCTAGATTTGTAGAAAAGGAAGTAGTCCAATGTGCAATCTAGAGATTGCAAATTAGAGGAATTCTTTTGGATATGTGGTGTCCAAAGAAAAGAAAGGTTTCATCCCTCCAATTTTGGGTTGGAGGAGAAAAGGGGAGGGGATGTGACTTGGAAGTTACAACCCCAAGAGGATTCTTTGAACATTTGGTATCCAAAGAAGAAGGGTGCATTCTCAAAATTTGGATTGAGAGAATGAAATAGTTTCCTACAATTTTTTTGGGTTGTAGGAAGGAGAGGGTGCAAGGTTTTCCTACAACTTATAGGAAAAAGGAAATATGAAATGCAACTTGGAAGTTGCAAAATAGAAGATCTTCCTTGAACATTTGGCATTCAAAGAAGGGGATTCATTCTTCCAACTTGAGTTTGGGAGCATGAAAATGATTTAAATACTCTCCCACAATCTTGACTTGTAGGAAAGAGGGAGGAAGATGCAACTTATGGGTTGCAAGTCCAAGAACATTCTTTGAGCATTTGGTGTTCAAAGAGACATGTACATCCTCTTAGTTTTAGATTTTAGGAGAATGTAAGGGTTTTCCTACAACTTATTGGGTTGTAGAGAAGAGAAACAACAAGCAAATTTTGGATTTACATGTCGAGGAGATTCCTTGGACATTGGGTGTTCAAGGAGGAGCATTCATTTGCTTAATTAATGGCTAAGCAAATGAAGAAGACTAAGATTTGAATCCTATGTCCAAAGGATTATTCATTGGTTTGTACTCCAACAAATGGAATATTTGAAAAGCTTCCTACAACTTTGAGGTTGAAGGAAGAAGATGTAACTTAGAAAGTTACAAAATTCATAGAAAACCTTTGAATATTTGATATTCAAAGAGAGGTGATCATTCACTTAAACTTGGGTTAAGTGAATGGAAAGGAAAGGCTAGGTTTTAAATCCTAAGCCTAAGCGGGGATGTTCAATTGTTAAACTTAGGTTCAAACAATTGAGAGGAAGAACTTAGAGTTTGGTTCTAAGTTCAACAACCCCATGTGATAGTAAGTAGAAGTTTAGGAAAAGCTTCAAACTATTATACATGGGATGACATTTGTTTGTTGATTTTGCATTTCAACAAACAAAGAAAAGGAAATAACTTAGGATTGATCCTAAAGTTAAAGGATTTATGCAATGATATGTTTAAAGGCTTGAGGAGCCTTAAAATATCTTGCATGAGAAAAGATATGTTGGTTTCTCATATTCCAACAAAAGGGAGAAACTTAAAGTTTACCTCTAAGCTCAAGAGTTTGAGGCATGATGTGTTTTAGGATCTAGAGAAATCCATAACACCACACATGATGAAGATGGGTGAAAGCTCCTAAGATAGACTAGGAGACATGCAATGAGGTATTTGAAGCTTTGAAAATGCTTCAAATGTCATGCAGAAAAGGAGAGGAAAATTGTTTGTTGATTTTGTTTCAACAAACAAGAAGTGAATAACTTAGAATTGGTTTCTAAGATTTGACCACCATGTAATGATGTTTGATTGGAGTCTTTGGATACTCCAAATTATCGTACATGAGGGAGAGGAGTATTTATTTGTCAATTTTATGTCTTAACAAACGAAGGGAAGGAAAAGAATTTAGGATTTTGTCCTAAAATCAAAGGACTCATACAACGACATATTTAAAGGCTTGAGGAGCCTTAGGATATCTTGCATGAATAGATCTTTGTTGGTTTTGAGTTCAACAAAGGATGTGAAGGAACTTGGAATTTGGTTCCAAGTTTCAAAAGATTCATGCACTCTAACACTTAGAGCTTTGAGAATGCTCTAAGTATCATGCATGAGAAAATGTAAGGGTGGACATTTGTTGATTTTGTCTCAACAAATGAGAGAAGTGAATTACTTGGAGTTTGGTTCCAAGTTTCTAATGATTCTTGCAACATCTTTGGAGCTTTAGGGAAGCTCCAAGTGTTATGCAAAAAGAGATGATTTGTAGTTTAAAACTACAAATCAAGAGACAAATCATTGAGTTTTTGTGTTCAATGATGCAATGCCTTCTTCCTATGCTAGGTTAGGCAAATGAGATAGGCTAGATTTAGAACTCTGAGCCTAAAAGGGAATTCTTTCATCGACTTTTGTGTCTCAAAAATGAAAGAAAGAGGTAGCTTAGATTTTTGGTTCTAAGCTACAAGACTTTCATATAACGATAGTTTGGAATTTTGAGAGTTCCAAATCATCACATATGAGAGGAGTGCTTGTATGCTAACTTTGTATTATTAGCAAACGGAGTGGAGACTTTAGGATTTGTTTCCTAAAACTTTGATTCATGGACTAAAATAATTGGGACTTAGAGGACACCCCAACTATTAAGCATGAAGGACATGTACATAAGGAAGGGAAACTTCTACTCTCCTACAAATGTTTTGGATTTGCTTGAAAGAGGGAAGGCAGACTTTCTAATGCACTAGAAGGTTTTCCCAAATCAAATTTGATATGATTTTGGGGACTTGAAAGTTTCTAGGAGAAACCTAAAGATCTATTATGGCAAGATCTAAGAGGGATCTAAGAATAAACATGTAGTGGAACCTAGGCTTTTGGAATCCTAGGTTGAGAACAATCATGCAATGAAAAGATGGAGCTTTGTGGTGCTCCAAATTACCATGCATGAGGGAGAGATAGGCGAGTGGTTGTAGAATTTGTATCTACAAGCAAAGAGAGTTGAATCTAGGATTTTTGGGGTCCTAGGTTAAGACTTGTTCATGCAAAGAAAAATGGATGCTTTAAGATATTCCAAATTTCATACATGAGAAAGGGAAGACTACTAGAGAGCTTCCAACTCAATGAAAAGATTTCCAAATCAATTTTGGCATGATTTGGGTAGGAAAGATTGAAGCAGACTTGCTCCTACGATTCTCCTAGAAAGACAATATGCAATATCATCTTAGGGATCTAAAGACATAGGATGGAAAGTTATTAGAAATCCTATGGATAGGCTCTAAGAAATAGTTTTCTAGAGTCAAAGGGGAGCCTAAGGGTAAAGGCTTCCGATTGTCTTTTCGAAAGCTTCACCAAGTGCCTAAGTTTTGTGTTAAAACCCTTAACCCATCAACTTACAAACTATGCTAAACATGTCCAACAAACTTCCAATATATGATGGGGTGCAATCTATAAGCTCCTTGAAGCCATAGACCACCCCATCTTTGCTTTACAAGCACCCACAAGTTTGGTGGACATATTCAAGGTTTTGCAAATTTTGGATACAAGGACCTTAGCCAATGACATATAGCGATCAATCAAAGACAACAACTCACATAAGCTTAATTTAATATTAAACAAAATGAAAGCGCATAATAAAGAGAGTTTCGCTTTGTCTCCCTAAATTTGGAGAAGTTCAACTATGTCTTCCAATCAATCTATTGATTGTGGGATTGAAACATGAACTAATAATGCTCATAAAAGATCCCACAACTTCATAAAAATAATTGGAATGCATATTTGAGCTTCTAGCAACTTTAGGGGAATAGTGAATGTCATGGCGGTGTGAAACTAACACATGCATGTGCTAATCTAGTTGAAACATACAAGTTTTAGGGTATGTTAACGCGTGCCACACTTAGACAAGAGACCTCGCACTTCTACATTTCGTTAAACATTGGGCGAGCTACTAAACCTAAGATTTGGTCATAGGTAAGAATACTAAACATGATATGGATATTATTCTCATGCAAAAATAGAGACGTTGAACACAAATTCAACGCCCCATCGCCACGCCGCTATCTTTTTAGCCCTCACATGAGGACAAATCATGGAAATTTACTTAATTTTCATGATTTATACAAGTGGACAGCGGATATAGGATTTTAGGAGAGCGAAAATTGAAGTTTCTACGGACCTAGGGCTTGGAGGCGTCAACCACATAACAAATGGCCATGGGGGACCCTAGGTTTCACTAAGTTTCAAAGGTATACCTTCCCCGGTTTGTCCTAGCGCTCCAATTTTGTTCAAGTTGCTGTCCAAGGTTCGCTCCAAGCTCCAAAGTCGCTCCAAGCTCCGATCCAAGCTCCAAAATCGCTGTCCAAGCTGCTCCGGAACTCGCCACTGCTGTCCAAGATGTTTTGAAGGCTTCAAATCACTGTTTGGAGGATTTAGAAGCTTTCCTTTGCTGTTTGGAAATCTCCAACAGCTTCCAACTCGCCTCGAGGTCGCCGGAGAGGAAGGAGGAAGAGAGTAGGGACGTTCTTCCACAAGCAATGCCACACCAGCCAAAATCCGGACTGAATCGGGGCTTTGGACCGAGCCTGAAGGTCGGCAGCTTCAAGAGATCCGGCAAGTAAGTGAGACAAAGCTCTCAGGAGGTCCGGCCGACCGTCCAAGTGGAGTCGGACGCGGGTTCTGCGCGGTCTAGAGGTCGCGAACAGGGGAGGAGATCGCGCGTTGGAGCTCTCTGCGTCGGGACGGAAGAATCGCACGGGAGCCGCACGCAGGGGTCCTCGGTTTCGCCGGGTTGAGTCGCGCACGGGGAGGGATTTCCCGCCTGGTGGAGTCGCACGAAGGGGGGATTCGCCTTGCTCTCTCGCTCGCTCTCTCTGTGTGTCGGGACGAACGAAGGAAAGAACAGAGCAGGGAGCCGAAGGAGCTCCCCATTGCCTTGTTCTGCTGTGGCTTCGGACGGACAGCCCAAAGAGCCGCCCAAATGAGCCTATGAAGCTCTCTCGTTACTTGAAACGAGGAGAATGTACTTGAGTACATTGGACCCAAATTTGGGTGAGATTTGAGGGAAAATCTCAGCCCTAGGTTTCAATTTTCTGATTTGGGGAGTTGATTGAGCCCAAATCAGCCAATTGGGGCTGAAATCAGCTCCGAATTGGGCTCGACCCGAATCGATTTGAGTCGATTTGGGTCCGATTTTGTTCGATTGAGTCAATTTTGTGAAATTGAACTCCGATTGATGCCGATTAGCGTCGAATTGGGTTCGACGACGCTCGACGAGGTTCGATTGGGTTTTAAATGATTTGATTTAATTTTAATTTAATTAAATTGATTTAATTTAATTAAATTGGAGTCTAATTTGAGTCGATTTTGTCTCGACGTCGATCGATCGAGTCGATCGAGCGCGATTGAGCCTAGTCGGGCTCGATCGGGGTCGAGTCGGTGCGAAATATTCGTCAACAAAAGGACCCCCAATATGTGTGGTGAACGAAAAGAAGTACGCCACACATATTGGCGTTGACCAAATAATGATCAAACGAGATCTTCCAAATCAAATAGAGTATGATTTGAAAGAGGAAGAGAGATCTATGAAAGCCTAAACTTGGATTTAAGCAATATCTACAAAGATAAGGAGATTTCTATCTATCACCTCAAAGAAAGAGTTTTAGATTGCTCTTGAAAGAGAGTTTAGAAGTATTTTGACAACTTCTAAAGAGATATCTAAAGACAATTGATATCTTTAGAGAGAATTTGATAGGAATAGAAGTATTTTGGCAACTTCTAAGAGGAATTCTAGAGATATTTGGTATTTCTAGAAACGATTTAACTTGGTTAGAAGTATTTAGATAACTTCTAAGAGGCTCCTAGAGATGTTTTGGTATCTCTAGAAAGATTTTGGATTAATTAGAAGCATTTTAACAACTTCTAAAAGGGTTTTCTAAAGATATTTGGTATCTTTAGAAAGAATTTGATTTGATTAGAAGAAATTTGATAACTTCTAAAAGAGCTTAGGGATATCTTTCTATCACCTAAAGGCTAGGGGTATTTTGCTACCACCTACAAGATTTCCAAGGATATTTTGGCTATCACTTGAAAAGAGATTAGAGACATTTGAAGTCTCTAAGAGGATCTTAGGGATATTTTGTTATCTCCTAAAAGTTAGGGGTATCTTGGCTACCACCTAAAGGGTTCTCAAAGATATTTTCACTATCATTTGAGAGGCTTAGGAACATTTGTTGTTTCCTAAAAGGTCCAAAGGCATTTGGCACCTATTGGCAAGCTTTAAGAGGTATTTTGGCAACCATCTAGAGGTAGAGCTTATCTTATTTTGGTAAGATAAAACTCTAAAGGCTAAGGCTGAGAGTATTTTGACTACTCCTTAGGCCTTAAAGGTATTTGGTATAAGATTATCTATTTTGGCTAGATAAATCTTAACATTTGGGAAGACTAAATGGTGTTTTGGCAACCACTAGAAATCTAGATTTGGGTAGATCTATGATGTTCAATTTGGGTAGAACAAGATCTAAAGGAATGAGCTAGGAGAGACCTTAGAAGGTTTGAATTCTACCTAAACTCAAAAATTGATAAGAAGACTCCTATTTGGGGATGTCTACACTTAGCATTTGGTACTAAGATTTGCATTTGACTTTCATTTGGAGAAAGATAAATTTAAACTTTCCTTTTTGGGGAAAGAAAGAGATGAACTTCCTTTTGGAGAAAGATGAACTTGATTTTCTTTTTAGAGAAAATTGAATTGCCTTTCCTTTTGGGGTAAGGTGAATTTTCTTCCCTTTTGGGGGAAAGAGAAAGATTTGAAAGTTTGGACCGAGATTGTAATAATCCGGACCCAGTCCACAACCGGATGAAAAGAACATTTCCACTTGAAAGAAACATTCATTCATTGAAATTTAAAATTTGGATACAATCAATTGTAATATTTCTTGAGGTAACGCCCATTGATAGGCAACATGGGACGTTCACCATTACAATCAATCAACTGATAAGATCCACCTTGATAGGCCTTCTCTACTACAAAAGGGCCTTCCCAAGTAGGTTCGAACTTGCCACCTATTTTACGGTGGGCTATAATCGGTCTGCGAAGAACTAGGACCAAGTCGCCAACCTTGAAAGTCCTAGGACGGACCAATTTATCGTGGGCTTGAGCCATGCGGGCTCGGTACAACTCGAGGTTCTGTTGAGCAAGCAAACGCTTCTCATCTAAACCATCAAGTTCCTCCAACCTTAGTTGGGCATTTTGTTCACTTGTGACCTCATTGTTTATTGCAATTCTAAGAGATGGGAGCTGTAACTCCAAAGGGAGAACCGCCTCCGCTCCATAGACTAGAGCAAACGGAGTGGCCTGTGTTGGAGTTCTATATGTGGTCCGATAGGCCCACAATGCCTCCACCAACTTTTCGTGCCATTGACGTTTGTTCTCATCTAAGGTTTTCTTTAACAACTGAACTAATGTCTTGTTGAAAGCTTCAGCCAATCCATTAGCTCGAGGATAGTATATCGTACTATACCTCCAATCAATGTTATGTTTGCTAACAAATTGATTAAGCTTGGTACTCTTAAAAGCAGGACCATTATCGGATATGATTCGGCGAGGAACGCCAAATCTGTATACGATATGGTCCTTCAAAAATTGTAGTACATGGCTAGTTTTGACTTCTCTTAGTGGTATGGCTTCAGCCCACTTTGAGAAGTAGTCGGTAGCAGCAAGTATAAACCTATGACCCTTAGAGGAAGGAGGATCAATAGGCCCAACAATATCAGTTCCCCAGCTTTCAAAAGGCCAAGAGGCTATTGTTGGGTGCAAAACATTTGGTGGTTGATGCAAAACTACCCCATGTACTTGGCATTGGTGGCATTTCCGTGCTATTTCCACACAATCTTTAATCATTGATGGCCAATAGTACCCAAGCCTTTTAATTTTCAATTTCATTTTGGGGCCCGATTGGTGGGCGCCACACAACCCCGCATGTACCTCGGTCACTATCTTGTGGGCTTCATCTTTTGCAAGACATCGCAACCACATTTGGTCAAATGACCGCCGATACAATGTGTTGTTAATTAACGAAAATGACAATGCTCTATTCTTTATTTGGTGAGCAACAGACTTCTCCTTAGGTAGTTTACCATTTTGTAGATATTCAATGAAAGGTTGGCGCCAATCATCCTCATCCTCTACCACAAATGAAAACTCACCAAAGGAAGAAGGTTCATTCAAATTTTCAAAGTCAATAGGAGACAAAATTTGGCGATTTTGAACTTCTATTTGGACTGAACCCTTTTCGGGGCATGACATTTCCTTAGCAAGCTTTGCTAGAACGTCCGCCGTAGCGTTTTGACCACGCGGTATTCTAACCAAAGTTGCATTAGGAATTTGCTCAAACAATTTCATGGCATACGAGTGGTATTTAAGCAAGTTGGGTTTCAAAACTTTGTAGGTTCCCGCAACTTGGTTAATCACCAACTGTGAATCGCCATAAATTTTAATATTCTTAATTTCCATCGATATTGCTAATTCTAAACCAGTTATCAGAGCTTCATATTCCGCCTCGTTGTTTGTACAAGGGTCCGATAAACTGTAAGAATATCGCAATATGGCTTTGTCAGGTGTTATGAATATCAAACCAACTCCAGCTTTACCGGGGAGAAGGGTCTGTGGTTCAGTACCTCTTTGGAAAGAGGCCGCACCATCAAAATACAACTCCCAAGCGGGGCTTTCATGGTTATCCAAACTCATTATTTGTTCATCAGGAAGATCGTCGTTTAGGGGAGATCCTGCCGGTATTGGGTGTGCTGCTAGGAAATCAGCAAGAGCTTGTCCTTTTATAGCACGTTGGGGAGTGAAAGTGATGTCGAATTGAAGTAGTATCATGGCCCATCTGGCTAAACGTCCTGAGAGTGTAGGACGGGTCATGAGGTACTGAAGGGGATTGACCTTAGAGATCAGATTGACTTTATGAGAGAGCATGTAATGCCTAAGCTTTTGAACAGCAAAAATAAGGCATAAGCAATGCTTCTCAATGGAAGGGTAATTCATTTCAGTAGGAATCAGACGTCTGCTCAAGTAGTATAGGGCATTCTCTTTTCCTTCATTGTTGGTTTGGGCCAACAAAGCTCCAAGAGACTCATCTGAAGCTGCAGTGTAAAGAATTAATGGCCTCCCTGGAATGGGAGCGGCCAAAACTGGAGGGGACAAAAGATAGCGTTTTATACTATCAAAAGCTTTTTGGCAGCTATCATCCCAATAGAATTCTGAATCTTTCTTTGAAAGGGCTGCAAAGGGTTGGCATCTACCAGACAAATTGGATATGAAGCGTCTTAGATATGCCAACCTACCTTGGAAAGATCTTAATTGAGTAAGACTTCTAGGAGGTTTCATTTCTAATATAGCCTTGATTTTAGTAGGGTCGATTTCAATGCCACGATGTCGAACAACAAACCCAAGAAACTTCCCTGAAGTCACCCCGAAAGCACACTTTAAGGGATTCATCTTGAGGTCGTACCGACGAAGTCGTTCAAATACAACCCTTAAATCAAACAAGTGATCCTCTCTTTCTTTGCTTTTGACCACGAGATCATCGATGTAGCATTCAACTTTGTCATGAATGAGTTCATCAAAAACTCTGGTCATTGCACGCTGGTAGGTTGCACCAGCATTCTTAAGGCCAAAAGGCATGACCTTATAGCAGTATATTCCAATGGGTGTTCTAAAAGCAGTGTATTGCTCGTCCTCCGGGGCCATTTTGATTTGGTTGTACCCCGAGGACCCATCCATAAAGGAAAAGAGACCGTGAGAAGAAGCAATGTCAATCATGAGTTCAGGGATTGGCAATGGGAACTCATCTTTAGGACATGCTTTATTCAAGTCTCTAAAATCGACACATACGCGAATCTGTCCATTCTTTTTCTTAACAGGGACAACACTGGCTAACCAAGAGGGGTATTTTTCCTCTCGAATAAAACCAGCTTCGATTAATTTTTTCACTTCTTCAATTACTTGTTGTTCAATTTCCAAACGCATCCTTCTAGGAGCTTGTTTGACTGGAACAACATTTGGTTGAATGGCAAGTTTGTGGACTGCTATGTCTGGATTTAATCCGGGCATTTCATCATAACTCCAAGCAAAACAGTCCTTAAACTCTGTCAAGAGTTGTACCATACCATTGGCATCATTTTCATTTAACAAAGCACTAATAAAAGTGGGGCGTGGATTTTCTTCAGTACCCAAATTGATTTCTTTTAATTCATCAATCGTTGATTTGATTTCTTCTTCAAATTCAGGGGGTGCATCCCTAATTTGAAGGTAATCCGGGTCGTTGTTAGCCTCTAAACATAACCTCTCAACAGCGTTGTAGGTTTCTGTAAAGATCATATCAACTTCCAGATTGTTGGTAATAACCAAACAGTAATCATCATCATCTATTGGTCCGACAGTACCAAAGCCAACACCATATTTATTCTTTTTCAATTTGTATTTAGGATTCCACAAATTTTCATGTTGTTGGGCTTCGCCTTTGGACCACATAGAAGGAGCAAAACCTCTTTTAATCAAACTTTTTACACCAGCGGGATACCAATCAAAAGGTAGTTCTACCATTTCATTCAAAGAAAGATCCTCAAGTTCTACACCCACTTCTGAACTTGAGGGTTGATGTGCTTTATAGAAAACACGCTTCTTCCCCACCTCTTCTTCTAAATTAGGTGCAACACATACATTTAAATCATCTACTTTGCTTTCATACAAAGGAGTTAAAGTTTTTGCAAACTCATTCAGCTTTTCAAATGTAGTGAAATCGGACACCTCCTCTTTCTGAGAGTTGTCCTCATCACATGAAAAATTTTCTTTAATGTTCCAAATAGGCTTTTCAGTAATCACCCACTTTGAACCAGCATCTTTTGAACTACCCATCACATTTGGCTCAGCTTTTGTATTGGACCCTGAGCCTACATGGGTGATGGGCCTTCTAGGAGTAGGTGGTGGAGATGAGGCATTGGTGGCCCTCATCCTCCACCCATCTTGGCTTCTACCTCCTCTACCACGATCTCTCCCACGAGCACGTTGTGCCATCCTACCTCCTCGTTGTGTTGAAGGAGGGGCAGGATTCCAACTTATCTTCTCCTCAAGCTCCTCTTGAAGGTGCTCTTGGACAAGTGTTGGAGACTTTTCTTTAGGTGCACTAGTTCCCACTTGATCTTCAGTTGGTACCACAGATCTAGAAAACACTGATAGCCTCTTTGGAACATAATAAGAAGCATCTTCGTATTTCCCAACTTCATGCACACTAAATGGTTTCAAATCTCCCTTTATGCAGTACTCTACACCATTCCTTTCATATTTCATGCATTGGTGTAGAGAGGAAGGAACCATTTTGTATTCATGGAGCCAAGGCCTACCAAGAAGTGCTTTAAATGAAGTTTCAGAATCAATGATATGGAATTTAGCCTCAGTTCTCAAATCCCCCATCAAAAGAGAAAGAGTGACAGAGCCTAAAGCCCTTTGCCCCTTTTCATTGAAGCCACGCAACATCATTTTGTCAGAACTTAATTTTTGCGTGTCAACATTGAGATGGGCCAAAGTTCTTAGGCTCATTATGTTGACCGATGCACCCGGATCAACAAGCACTCTATTCAACTTGAAGTTGTCAATGTCAACAGTTATATAAAGTGGGCGATTGTGATCTGAAGTACCTAGAAGTAAATCTCATCAGAAAAGGTTACTCCAGGTACTTCTTTGAAGTGTAAAGCCTCCTCAAAGGAACACTCTGCGAGTTGAGCCAAACAAATTTCAGGATCAAGTAAAGCCTTGACCAAAGCCTCTCGCATTTCAGGAGAAAGCACGAGAGCATCATATATGCTCAACCTCGCAGGTAGTTTCCTAAGGTGAGCTAGCACATTATAATCCACTTTTGGTGGTCCACCACCCACTTGTTCTTGTGGAACATGTGTTGGTGGAACCACGCCCTCATTTTGTTTGACAGGTTCTTTTCCCTTATCTTTTTTAGATGCCATTGGAGATGGTACAACACGACCACTTCTGAGATTTATTTCTGTTACTTCTTCAGGCTCAGAAGTTGAGGTCACATCAACCAAAACCTCAGAATCTGATTCTTCTTTAACTTGATTTGTCTCTAAATCAGGTGACTCGGGCTCAATGACAATCTTTACTCCCTGCATTTTGTACACGGGTAGATCATCATCAGAACTAGATTCACATGATTCAGGCAATTGAGAAGACTCAGACACAGCTTGCTCATTTTCAGATTCAGAATGGACAGATAACACGTACGCGAAAGGATCGTTCATTTCACTAACACCCTTTGGAACATACATGAAATCAGAGAGGGTAAGAGGCTTGGGGGATTTCCCCTTGCCATTTGGAAGGATAACTTGCTTGATTTTAGAAAATGGTTCTTCTTTTTTCTTTCCCTTCACCATTGAAACTCTCTTTTCAAGAAGTTTCAAAGGTGAAGGACCCTTTCCCTCCATTGAGTTATTTGGAGGAACTCCAAATGCCTTTTTCATGGGCATTTGAGTTTCTTTTGGAAACTCCAATGGGGTGTTGGGTAACTTGTTTAGCTTTTTCAAGGAAGATCTGGACAAAGACAACTGCCAACCCTCTGCATCTGTAAGCAACTCAACACTGCCCTTCTGGTTGAACACTGTTGGAGGGGAAACTGTAGTGATTGACTCTGTTTTCTGCCCTTTAGTAGGGATGACCTCCACATGAATAACCTTGACAGACCCTTGTGAGGGGTTCGCTAGGTATGCATTAGGAATACTCATCCTACCAGACTTGTACTCACTTTCAACCCAATCTTTAAAAACATAGCAATCTTCTAGAACATGACCCAACATCCTATGATAGGGGCAATAGTTTGGCTCATTGCTCTTATCAACATCTGCTGGTCTTTTGGGTTTGGGGAGTTGGAAGTTATCATCTTGGATCAAAGACTTAAAGATTTTCTTTGTGGCATCTCTCCTAAAAGAGTACTGTTGGTTAATCTTTTCTGTCAATCCCCTAGGATCGGGCTTTTTGGCTACCCTATCCTTATCTTTTCTAGGCTGCTGCTCAGTGATCTTTCTAGGCTGCTGTTGCTCAGTGATCTGAATCTGCTTCCCCTTTTGAAAAGATAATGCTGACACACTGCCCTTTTTTTCAACTGCTTTCTGTTTGAATTTCTTGGCTTGGTCACCATTGCTGTTATCTTTAAGGAATGACAACTGAGATGCTTCAGATTGCAAGCCAGAAGCTTTACTAATCAATTTTTCAAAAGTCCTAATAGTGAACCCTTTGAGAATGAGTGCTATAGGACCATGAATATTTCTTAGTAAAATTTCTATAGCATGTTGTTCTTGGAGTTGTGGTTCACATTTTAGGCTAAGATTCCTCCACCTAAGAATGTAATCCACCAACCCCTCATTTGGCTTTTGCCTCTCCACCACAAGGTCTCCCACTGTAACGTGATGTTGGGCCCCCGCAAACCTCTTTACAAACAAGGATTCCAACTCTGAAAAGGTCTTTACTGAACCATTTGGTAACTCAGCGTACCAGTCAAAAGCCACCCCTGAAAGACTGCTCACAAACTGTCTGAAGAGGAGAGCGTCACTGCCACCCACATTACAACACCCAGCTCTGAAGTGAGCTAAATGTTGACGTGGGTTTCCTATACCATTGAAGAGCTTGAAGGAAGGGGAAACAAAACCTTTGGGGTATTGTACTAAGTCAAACTCCTCGGGATAAGGTCTTCCTCTCTGAACAGAGTGACCTCCTTTCCCATGTGCTATAGACTCCTTGATTTGCTGATTGATGAAATCCTTCAAATCTTCCTTTGAAGGTTGGAGATTTACTGACCCAGGCTCATTCTTCTCTTGACTCCCAATATCCTCATCAACTTGTACTACCTCCTTAGCCTTTTCTGCACTAGTAGAGGGTTTATCAATTGTGTTTGGGGCCTTTTGGGGACCCAAAAGCTGAGTAGTAAGGGCAGTCATGGCAGAGGCCATCTCATCTAACCTTTTAGACATCTCACTAAGCTGAGTATCCTTTTCTTTCAACTGTTTTAGCAAGGCACGGATCTGGGGATTTTCACTCCCTTCCTCCTCTACTGGCACCTCTAACAACTCATCTGTATGAGGGTCTCCTGGAAGAGAGGATCCTCTTCTGCTATAGTGGAGAACATAGATATCCTCCTCATCCATAAGATCATCCTCATCAGGATTAAAGTTTTGAACCAATTTTTTATAATTTTCCTCTTCCTCCTTGTCCCTCCTTTCATCCTCATCAATTTTTCTAAGGCTTTCTTTCAAGTAATCCATCATTTCTTCAATGGTTTTGCCTGTTGAAGGGTTGACATGAGAAGGATGATATTCCTCATAACTATTCACCTCCATTGGTGCTTTCCCTTTATCATTAGGATCAACATGAGTGGAAGAGGAAGAGTGTACCTTTGATGGAGCCACCACCTTGGGTCTCCATTCTTCCTTCACCCCAGATGAGGAGGTATGGGATTTTTGGTGTCCCAAATTTACCTCATCTAAAGGTGGAGTCTGAATGTGACCCCCAGAATGTGGCTCATCATAAGGAGTAGGAGGTTGGTCTTCTTTTGGAGACCTCCTAAACCTAGTAGGTACATCAGATCTAACAGAACTAGAAAGGGAAGTTCGAGGGACCACTCGGCGATCAGGGTGATCAACCTTTGGTCTGCCACGAACCTGAGGTAGCGGTGCTGAGTAGTCAACCAAAACAATCTGCTCACTAGCTGCCCTTTCCTGACGAGGCCCAGAACTATACCCATCTGTCAAAGCTGACACTGCTGGCTGCTTAGAGAATTTGCGCCTATCTCTTCGGGTTGGCTCTACAATCAATTTGCTATCTTCAGGATCTCTATCCTCTTTCAGAAGTAACTTAGCAAAATCTCTAGTGATTGTGTTTTTCATGGCCTTAATCACTTCCTCTTTGGTGGTATGCATTCGATCAGCCACCCTTTGAAAAATTCTTCTTATTCCCTTCTCCCACTTCTTTGTCATCTCATCAGGAGTACTTTCAGAAACTCTAAGTGGGGGTCTAGGGGGCGGTGTAACTATCTTCTTAACGTCCTCCTCTCCCCTAGACAAAGAAAGAGGATAGAACCTACTCCCCTCAGCTAATGGAGAGAGGTCCATCATCTCAGAATCCCGCTCAGCTTTTTCTTCCCTTTCCTTTCTCTTCTTATACCTCCTATATTTGTTCCTTTTCTGGGATCTAGTAAGGAGGTAGGTAGAACTGCCCCCTTCCTCAAACTGACTGAACTGGAAAGGACCCTCAGACCCAGGGACACTTGGAGCAACTACTACAGACTGAACTGGCTCAGGTTCTTTCTTAACAAACTTCTGCTTATGCAACACTGGAGTTAAAGCTGTTTGTCTTTCATCTGATTTCAGGACCTTAGGGAAGGTCAACCTATTAAAAACAGAAGGTCGAGAGGCTAAGGCTTTTGGGGAGACCTCAGCCACCCTCTTCCTACTATCCTGAGTAGGTGACCTCTCCCTAGTGGGCAGGTTTATTTCCAAAACCTTCTTTTCAGATGAAGGTTGGTTCTCCAAAGTCCTAGCTTCAGAGGGTGTAGGACCTTGGAAAATAACCTCCATATCCTCAAAACCCTGCCCAAATTTGATCATATCCCCAGGAGCAAAGCGGGACTGATCAAAGGACAATTGTAACTGATCACCAAACTTAAAAATCAATCTGCCTTCCATTTCTGTTCTACTGAATTTCCAAGCAACTGAATCCCAACAGATACCCTGAAAACCAAAATTTCTGACATCAATCCCTCTGTTGTATCTTTTCGAACTCAATTATCATGACATCAATCGATCATTGCACTTTTTCTGGGTTTTCTGACCACTGACTTGAATCACTGACCACCCACAACTGTGACCCGAATTTTGATGAAATGATGAAGGAAATTGAAAGATTTTGGAAGTTCACACCACTTGACATTGTTTGGTTGTAAATTTCTTACAACCACAACAATTATGATGTGGGGAAATTTGGGATTGAATTTATTTTTGAGATTTTGAAAATGATTAATCTTGAAAAATCAAAGTTCATCTTTCTTATATTTTTTTGAAAGTTCATTTGAAAAAGCTCATTTTTTATTTGCATTTGCTTGTATCGGAACCATTCAATCCAACATTTGAAATTGGAAGAGGTATACAATACAAAATTGATTTTGCAAATGCCATTTAGCCAACATTTAGGATGACTTATTGAAAACCACTAGTTTAGATGAAAAGAGACATCCTCCCCAGCGGAGTCGCCAGAAAATCTGTTGGAGAATTTTTTGTATCCTCAAACGGATTGCATATTTTATAATCGGGCACGGCATAAGAATACGATATATTACCCCGGAGGGTAAAAATATCATCTCCTTATGGGCTCAATAATAAAATTTACAATTATTTAACAGAGATTCCCCCACTCAATATTTGGTTGAGTGGGGTTTATTTATTTCTGGGGTACAGACATCCCATAGGGGCAAGCCCCTATGGTTAATTACATCCCAAGTTTGATTTGGGAAAACTTTTGATTAAACTAGTGGTTTTGCTTATTTTGAAGTCATTTAAATGTTGGCTAAAACTTGATCTTTTTGTTTTGAAATCCATGAAAGTCTTGCAAAAGGTTTTGGCCCTTAGGAATTTCAAGGAAGAGGTTGATCAACTTAGATATAGATTTTGGAATGAGAGCCAAAGGAGATGAAGTAGGAGCACTTGATTCTGAGGGAAACTCAGAGGTGCTCGGACTATCCTATGTTGGGCTTTACATTTTAGCAACCTAATTTTGGTTTAAGTTGATATTTTATTAGAAGATTGGGGCTTACATCCCAACAACAACTTGTTGGAGGAACTGCCCGAAAGATGAGGGCTTATAGGGTGATTTGGAATCAACCCTTGCCTCGGACCCTAAGACTAAGGTGAGGACTACCGATAGGTAGTGCCTCGAACCTAGATCTAACGAGTGCAAAGAGGGACTTACAAGCTACACCTCACAAGAGGCATAGCCCGCCCGACCTCTGGATTTATTGTCCCGCCTGGAAGGGACTACCAGCTAAACTCCCCCTAATCGCTTTTAAAACCATGTTGTTTAGTCTCAATGCAAATGTAGAGTGGTAGGGTTGTTTTTATTTAGAAGGTAGGGCTTATAACTTAGCTTTGAGGCTAAGATGCCTAATTATGTGGGTATGCATATGCTGACTCATAAAGAAAAAGACTTTTGTTATCTAATCCTTAAGTGAGGGCTTTCTATATGCAACACATTTGGCCATGCATGATTGTTTTAAATTTGGAAGACTTGGCTCCTTGAAGGGAGCCATGCAAATTTTCTTTTTTGTTAGAAAATTGTGGAGCCTAATTTCATTTTAAGTTGCTTATATTTTAAAGGGGTAGAAAACTTAGTTTTGTCCTAAGAGCCTACCGTATCCAAAGTCCAAGCCATGCCCACAAAAACAAAGGAAGAAACCTAGGAAAGACATGCATTTCTATTGCACACCCAGGTAAACAATCAAACATGCTTTTATTTATAAGTAAAATGCAGAAATGTAAATAAAGTCCAGTTTATTACAACCAAATTTGGCAGCTGAGTTGCCTGCCATTATACAACCCAGTTGAATTAATTACAGACTCTACTTGTGGGGTCTTCAAGCTTTACAAAAGTTTGGGCTTCATCTTCTTTGCTCCCTTCCTTTGCTCCAAACCCCCACAAGTTTTACATCCTATTTCTACCAAATACATGATAAAAAAAAAGACTCAAATCTGCAAAACAGAGTTAGGAGGCAGTTTATATAGCAAGAATATGATCATCTCAAAATTGGCCTAGCACTTAGAGTGCTAAGCACTAGGCCCCTGCTTCTACCCTATTGGCCACATCTTTGGGGGGTTTTAAGCGGTACCTGTCATGCAAGCAGTTTATTATCATTTATGAGCGCCCCCCTTTTAGATATGGCCACCTGCACAGAAAAGCATTTATATTTCTATACTAACCACTTAAGGGCAAGTGCCCACACGCAGACAATCCAAGGGCAATCAATCCACAACATCAATCACATGCGCACACAAAGAAAAATCCTAATCCTAGCATGCCTAAGGGGCTGTGCACCTAAGTGTGTGAGGCTTGTGTGGTATGTCACACTAAGGGTCCTTCTAGAGTTTGGGTCTAAGAAAGGAGCATCCAACATGTGGCTTTTGGTGCCACTTGTTGAGAAATCTCCTTAGCTTTTGGAGTTAAGAAGGAGATGTAGGAATCCGACATTTAGCTTTTGAGCTAAATGTTGGAGAGTTCTCTTTTGGCTTTTGGAGCCAAAGAGAGGAGACATCTCCTACAACTTTGGAGTTGGAGGAGAATTGGGAGAAAATGCAACTTTTGGGTTGCAAATTCATGAAGGTCTTTGGACATTTTGATGTCCAAAGAGAGAATTGCCCCCTTCCAACTTGAGTTTGGAAGGGCAAAGAGAAATAGGACTTGAATCCTAAGCTTGGGGTGAATTTACTTGTTGCTTTTTTTTTGGTTCAACAAGTAAGATAATTTGGGACAAAATTGGATCACTCAATATAGGTTTAGTGAAAGTGGGTTTCATACAACTTTTGAGTTGTAGGAAAAGTAAAAGAACCTATGGCTTTGAGCTAAGGTAAGGAATTCCTTTAAGACTTTTAGAGTCTATAGGAATGAAAGAGGATTTGTAACTTTAAGGTTACAAATCAAGAAGGTGGTTCCTTGAATTTTTGTATTCAAGGAGGTGGAGTTTCATTTCCTTAATTTGGGTTAAGAGAAATGAAGAGAATTTTGATGGTTTCCTACAATCTAGATTTGTAGAAAAGGAAGTAGTCCAATGTGCAATCTAGAGATTGCAAATTAGAGGAATTCTTTTGGATATGTGGTGTCCAAAGAAAAGAAAGGTTTCATCCCTCCAATTTTGGGTTGGAGGAGAAAAGGGGAGGGGATGTGACTTGGAAGTTACAACCCAAGAGGATTCTTTGAACATTTGGTATCCAAAGAAGAAGGGTGCATTCTCAAAATTTGGATTGAGAGAATGAAATAGTTTCCTACAATTTTTTTGGGTTGTAGGAAGGAGAGGGTGCAAGGTTTTCCTACAACTTATAGGAAAAAGGAAATATGAAATGCAACTTGGAAGTTGCAAAATAGAAGATCTTCCTTGAACATTTGGCATTCAAAGAAGGGGATTCATTCTTCCAACTTGAGTTTGGGAGCATGAAAATGATTTAAATACTCTCCCACAATCTTGACTTGTAGGAAAGAGGGAGGAAGATGCAACTTATGGGTTGCAAGTCCAAGAACATTCTTTGAGCATTTGGTGTTCAAAGAGACATGTACATCCTCTTAGTTTTAGATTTTAGGAGAATGTAAGGGTTTTCCTACAACTTATTGGGTTGTAGAGAAGAGAAACAACAAGCAAATTTTGGATTTACATGTCGAGGAGATTCCTTGGACATTGGGTGTTCAAGGAGGAGCATTCATTTGCTTAATTAATGGCTAAGCAAATGAAGAAGACTAAGATTTGAATCCTATGTCCAAAGGATTATTCATTGGTTTGTACTCCAACAAATGGAATATTTGAAAAGCTTCCTACAACTTTGAGGTTGAAGGAAGAAGATGTAACTTAGAAAGTTACAAAATTCATAGAAAACCTTTGAATATTTGATATTCAAAGAGAGGTGATCATTCACTTAAACTTGGGTTAAGTGAATGGAAAGGAAAGGCTAGGTTTTAAATCCTAAGCCTAAGCGGGGATGTTCAATTGTTAAACTTAGGTTCAAACAATTGAGAGGAAGAACTTAGAGTTTGGTTCTAAGTTCAACAACCCCATGTGATAGTAAGTAGAAGTTTAGGAAAAGCTTCAAACTATTATACATGGGATGACATTTGTTTGTTGATTTTGCATTTCAACAAACAAAGAAAAGGAAATAACTTAGGATTGATCCTAAAGTTAAAGGATTTATGCAATGATATGTTTAAAGGCTTGAGGAGCCTTAAAATATCTTGCATGAGAAAAGATATGTTGGTTTCTCATATTCCAACAAAAGGGAGAAACTTAAAGTTTACCTCTAAGCTCAAGAGTTTGAGGCATGATGTGTTTTAGGATCTAGAGAAATCCATAACACCACACATGATGAAGATGGGTGAAAGCTCCTAAGATAGACTAGGAGACATGCAATGAGGTATTTGAAGCTTTGAAAATGCTTCAAATGTCATGCAGAAAAGGAGAGGAAAATTGTTTGTTGATTTTGTTTCAACAAACAAGAAGTGAATAACTTAGAATTGGTTTCTAAGATTTGACCACCATGTAATGATGTTTGATTGGAGTCTTTGGATACTCCAAATTATGTACATGAGGGAGAGGAGTATTTATTTGTCAATTTTATGTCTTAACAACGAAGGGAAGGAAAAGATTTAGGATTTTGTCCTAAAATCAAAGGACTCATACAACGACATATTTAAAGGCTTGAGGAGCCTTAGGATATCTTGCATGAATAGATCTTTGTTGGTTTTGAGTTCAACAAAGGATGTGAAGGAACTTGGAATTTGGTTCCAAGTTTCAAAAGATTCATGCACTCTAACACTTAGAGCTTTGAGAATGCTCTAAGTATCATGCATGAGAAAATGTAAGGGTGGACATTTGTTGATTTTGTCTCAACAAATGAGAGAAGTGAATTACTTGGAGTTTGGTTCCAAGTTTCTAATGATTCTTGCAACATCTTTGGAGCTTTAGGGAAGCTCCAAGTGTTATGCAAAAAGAGATGATTTGTAGTTTAAAACTACAAATCAAGAGACAAATCATTGAGTTTTTGTGTTCAATGATGCAATGCCTTCTTCCTATGCTAGGTTAGGCAAATGAGATAGGCTAGATTTAGAACTCTAAGCCTAAAAGGGAATTCTTTCATCGACTTTTGTGTCTCAAAAATGAAAGAAAGAGGTAGCTTAGATTTTTGGTTCTAAGCTACAAGACTTTCATATAACGATAGTTTGGAATTTTGAGAGTTCCAAATCATCACATATGAGAGGAGTGCTTGTATGCTAACTTTGTATTATTAGCAAACGGAGTGGAGACTTTAGGATTTGTTTCCTAAAACTTTGATTCATGGACTAAAATAATTGGGACTTAGAGGACACCCCAACTATTAAGCATGAAGGACATGTACATAAGGAAGGGAAACTTCTACTCTCCTACAAATGTTTTGGATTTGCTTGAAAGAGGGAAGGCAGACTTTCTAATGCACTAGAAGGTTTTCCCAAATCAAATTTGATATGATTTTGGGGACTTGAAAGTTTCTAGGAGAAACCTAAAGATCTATTATGGCAAGATCTAAGAGGGATCTAAGAATAAACATGTAGTGGAACCTAGGCTTTTGGAATCCTAGGTTGAGAACAATCATGCAATGAAAAGATGGAGCTTTGTGGTGCTCCAAATTACCATGCATGAGGGAGAGATAGGCGAGTGGTTGTAGAATTTGTATCTACAAGCAAAGAGAGTTGAATCTAGGATTTTTGGGGTCCTAGGTTAAGACTTGTTCATGCAAAGAAAAATGGATGCTTTAAGATATTCCAAATTTCATACATGAGAAAGGGAAGACTACTAGAGAGCTTCCAACTCAATGAAAAGATTTCCAAATCAATTTTGGCATGATTTGGGTAGGAAAGATTGAAGCAGACTTGCTCCTACGATTCTCCTAGAAAGACAATATGCAATATCATCTTAGGGATCTAAAGACATAGGATGGAAAGTTATTAGAAATCCTATGGATAGGCTCTAAGAAATAGTTTTCTAGAGTCAAAGGGGAGCCTAAGGGTAAAGGCTTCCGATTGTCTTTTCGAAAGCTTCACCAAGTGCCTAAGTTTTGTGTTAAAACCCTTAACCCATCAACTTACAAACTATGCTAAACATGTCCAACAAACTTCCAATATATGATGGGGTGCAATCTATAAGCTCCTTGAAGCCATAGACCACCCATCTTTGCTTTACAAGCACCCACAAGTTTGGTGGACATATTCAAGGTTTTGCAAATTTTGGATACAAGGACCTTAGCCAATGACATATAGCGATCAATCAAAGACAACAACTCACATAAGCTTAATTTAATATTAAACAAAATGAAAGCGCATAATAAAGAGAGTTTCGCTTTGTCTCCCTAAATTTGGAGAAGTTCAACTATGTCTTCCAATCAATCTATTGATTGTGGGATTGAAACATGAACTAATAATGCTCATAAAAGATCCCACAACTTCATAAAAATAATTGGAATGCATATTTGAGCTTCTAGCAACTTTAGGGGAATAGTGAATGTCATGGCGGTGTGAAACTAACACATGCATGTGCTAATCTAGTTGAAACATACAAGTTTTAGGGTATGTTAACGCGTGCCACACTTAGACAAGAGACCTCGCACTTCTACATTTCGTTAAACATTGGGCGAGCTACTAAACCTAAGATTTGGTCATAGGTAAGAATACTAAACATGATATGGATATTATTCTCATGCAAAAATAGAGACGTTGAACACAAATTCAACGCCCCATCGCCACGCCGCTATCTTTTTAGCCCTCACATGAGGACAAATCATGGAAATTTACTTAATTTTCATGATTTATACAAGTGGACAGCGGATATAGGATTTTAGGAGAGCGAAAATTAAAGTTTCTAAGGACCTAGGGCTTGGAGGCGTCAACCACATAACAAATGCCATGGGGGACCCTTAGGTTTCACTAAGTTTCAAAGGTATACCTTCCCCGGTTTGTCCTAGCGCTCCAATTTTGTCCAAGTTGCTGTCCAAGGTTCGCTCCAAGCTCCAAAGTCGCTCCAAGCTCCGATCCAAGCTCCAAATCGCTGTCCAAGCTGCTCCGGAACTCGCCACTGCTGTCCAAGATGTTTTGAAGGCTTCAAATCACTGTTTGGAGGATTTAGAAGCTTTCCTTTGCTGTTTGGAAATCTCCAACAGCTTCCAACTCGCCTCGAGGTCGCCGGAGAGGAAGGAGGAAGAGAGTAGGGACGTTCTTCCACAAGCAATGCCACACCAGCCAAAATCCGGACTGAATCGGGGCTTTGGACCGAGCCTGAAGGTCGGCAGCTTCAAGAGATCCGGCAAGTAAGTGAGACAAAGCTCTCAGGAGGTCCGGCCGACCGTCCAAGTGGAGTCGGACGCGGGTTCTGCGCGGTCTAGAGGTCGCGAACAGGGGAGGAGATCGCGCGTTGGAGCTCTCTGCGTCGGGACGGAAGAATCGCACGGGAGCCGCACGCAGGGGTCCTCGGTTTCGCCGGGTTGAGTCGCGCACGGGGAGGGATTTCCCGCCTGGTGGAGTCGCACGAAGGGGGGATTCGCCTTGCTCTCTCGCTCGCTCTCTCTGTGTGTCGGGACGAACGAAGGAAAGAACAGAGCAGGGAGCCGAAGGAGCTCCCCATTGCCTTGTTCTGCTGTGGCTTCGGACGGACAGCCCAAAGAGCCGCCCAAATGAGCCTATGAAGCTCTCTCGTTACTTGAAACGAGGAGAATGTACTTGAGTACATTGGACCCAAATTTGGGTGAGATTTGAGGGAAAATCTCAGCCCTAGGTTTCAATTTTCTGATTTGGGGAGTTGATTGAGCCCAAATCAGCCAATTGGGGCTGAAATCAGCTCCGAATTGGGCTCGACCCGAATCGATTTGAGTCGATTTGGGTCCGATTTTGTTCGATTGAGTCAATTTTGTGAAATTGAACTCCGATTGATGCCGATTAGCGTCGAATTGGGTTCGACGACGCTCGACGAGGTTCGATTGGGTTTTAAATGATTTGATTTAATTTTAATTTAATTAAATTGATTTAATTTAATTAAATTGGAGTCTAATTTGAGTCGATTTTGTCTCGACGTCGATCGATCGAGTCGATCGAGCGCGATCGAGCCTAGTCGGGCTCGATCGGGGTCGAGTCGGTGCGAAATATTCGTCAACAAAAGGACCCCCAATATGTGTGGTGAACGAAAAGAAGTACGCCACACATATTGGCGTTGACCAAATAATGATCAAACGAGATCTTCCAAATCAAATAGAGTATGATTTGAAAGAGGAAGAGAGATCTATGAAAGCCTAAACTTGGATTTAAGCAAGATCTACAAAGATAAGGAGATTTCTATCTATCACCTTAAGAAAGAGTTTTAGATTACTCTTGAAGAGAGTTTAGAAGCATTTTGACAACTTCTAAAGAGTATCTAAAGACAATTGATATCTTTAGAGAGAATTTGATAGGAATAGAAGTATTTTGGCAACTTCTAAGAGGAATTCTAGAGATATTTGGTATTTCTAGAAACGATTTAACTTGGTTAGAAGTATTTAGATAACTTCTAAGAGGCTCCTAGAGATGTTTTGGTATCTCTAGAAAGATTTTGGATAATTAGAAGCATTTTGACAACTTCTAAAAGGGTTTTCTAAAGATATTTGGTATCTTTAGAAAGAATTTGATTTGATTAGAAGAAATTTGATAACTTCTAAAAGAGCTTAGGGATATCTTTCTATCACCTAAAGGCTAGGGGTATTTTGCTACCACCTACAAGATTTCCAAGGATATTTTGGCTATCACTTGAAAAGAGATTAGAGACATTTGAAGTCTCTAAGAGGATCTTAGGGATATTTTGCTATCTCCTAAAAGTTAGGGGTATCTTGGCTACCACCTAAAGGGTTCTCAAAGATATTTTCACTATCATTTGAGAAGGGTTAGGAACATTTGTTGTTTCCTAAAAGGTCCAAAGGCATTTGGCACCTATTGGCAAGCTTTAAGAGGTATTTTGGCAACCATCTAGAGGTAGAGTTTATCTTATTTTGGTAAGATAAAACTCAAAAGGCTAAGGCTAAGAGTATTTTGACTACTCCTTAGGCCTTGAAGGTATTTGGTATAAGATTATCTATTTTGGCTAGATAAATCTTAACATTTGGGAAGACTAAAGGGTGTTTTGGCAACCACTAAAATCTAGATTTGGGTAGATCTATGATGTTCAATTTGGGTAGAACAAGATCTAAAGGAATGAGCTAGGAGAGACCTTAGAAGGTTTGAATTCTACCTAAACTCAAAAATTGATAAGAAGACTCCTATTTGGGGATGTCTACACTTAGCATTTGGTACTAAGATTTGCATTTGACTTTCATTTGGAGAAAGATAAATTTAAACTTTCCTTTTTGGGGAAAGAAAGAGATGAACTTCCTTTTGGAGAAAGATGAACTTGATTTTCTTTTTAGAGAAAATTGAATTGCCTTTCCTTTTGGGGTAAGGTGAATTGACTTTCCTTTTGGGGGAAAGGTGAAAGATTTGAAAGTTTGGACCGAGATTGTAATAATCCGGACCCAGTCCACAACCGGATGAAAAGAACATTTCCACTTGAAAGAAACATTCATTCATTGAAATTTAAAATTTGGATACAATCAATTGTAATATTTCTTGAGGTAACGCCCATTGATAGGCAACATGGGACGTTCACCATTACAATCAATCAACTGGTAAGATCCACCTTGATAGGCCTTCTCTACTACAAAGGGCCTTCCCAAGTAGGTTCGAACTTGCCACCTATTTTACGGTGGGCTATAATCGGTCTGCGAAGAACTAGGACCAAGTCGCCAACCTTGAAAGTCCTAGGACGGACCAATTTATCGTGGGCTTGAGCCATGCGGGCTCGGTACAACTCGAGGTTCTGTTGAGCAAGCAAACGCTTCTCATCTAAACCATCGAGTTCCTCCAACCTTAGTTGGGCATTTTGTTCACTTGTGACCTCATTGTTTATTGCAATTCTAAGAGATGGGAGCTGTAACTCCAAAGGGAGAACCGCCTCCGCTCCATAGACTAGAGCAAACGGAGTGGCCTGTGTTGGAGTTCTATATGTGGTCCGATAGGCCCACAATGCCTCCACCAACTTTTCGTGCCATTGACGTTTGTTCTCATCTAAGGTTTTCTTTAACAACTGAACTAATGTCTTGTTGAAAGCTTCAGCCAATCCATTAGCTCGAGGATAGTATATCGTACTATACCTCCAATCAATGTTATGTTTGCTAACAAATTGATTAAGCTTGGTACTCTTAAAAGCAGGACCATTATCGGATATGATTCGGCGAGGAACGCCAAATCTGTATACGATATGGTCCTTCAAAAATTGTAGTACATGGCTAGTTTTGACTTCTCTTAGTGGTATGGCTTCAGCCCACTTTGAGAAGTAGTCGGTAGCAGCAAGTATAAACCTATGACCCTTAGAGGAAGGAGGATCAATAGGCCCAACAATATCAGTTCCCCAGCTTTCAAAAGGCCAAGAGGCTATTGTTGGGTGCAAAACATTTGGTGGTTGATGCAAAACTACCCCATGTACTTGGCATTGGTGGCATTTCCGTGCTATTTCCACACAATCTTTAATCATTGATGGCCAATAGTACCCAAGCCTTTTAATTTTCAATTTCATTTTGGGGCCCGATTGGTGGGCGCCACACAACCCCGCATGTACCTCGGTCACTATCTTGTGGGCTTCATCTTTTGCAAGACATCGCAACCACATTTGGTCAAATGACCGCCGATACAATGTGTTGTTAATTAAGTGAAAATGACAATGCTCTATTCTTTATTTGGTGAGCAACAGACTTCTCCTTAGGTAGTTTACCATTTTGTAGATATTCAATGAAAGGTTGGCGCCAATCATCCTCATCCTCTACCACAAATGAAAACTCACCAAAGGAAGAAGGTTCATTCAAATTTTCAAAGTCAATAGGAGACAAAATTTGGCGATTTTGAACTTCTATTTGGACTGAACCCTTTTCGGGGCATGACATTTCCTTAGCAAGCTTTGCTAGAACGTCCGCCGTAGCGTTTTGACCACGCGGTATTCTAACCAAAGTTGCATTAGGAATTTGCTCAAACAATTTCATGGCATACGAGTGGTATTTAAGCAAGTTGGGTTTCAAAACTTTGTAGGTTCCCGCAACTTGGTTAATCACCAACTGTGAATCGCCATAAATTTTAATATTCTTAATTTCCATCGATATTGCTAATTCTAAACCAGTTATCAGAGCTTCATATTCCGCCTCGTTGTTTGTACAAGGGTCCGATAAACTGTAAGAATATCGCAATATGGCTTTGTCAGGTGTTATGAATATCAAACCAACTCCAGCTTTACCGGGGAGAAGGGTTTGTGGTTCAGTACCTCTTTGGAAAGAGGCCGCACCATCAAAATACAACTCCCAAGCGGGGCTTTCATGGTTATCCAAACTCATTATTTGTTCATCAGGAAGATCGTCGTTTAGGGGAGATCCTGCCGGTATTGGGTGTGCTGCTAGGAAATCAGCAAGAGCTTGTCCTTTTATAGCACGTTGGGGAGTGAAAGTGATGTCGAATTGAAGTAGTATCATGGCCCATCTGGCTAAACGTCCTGAGAGTGTAGGACGGGTCATGAGGTACTGAAGGGGATTGACCTTAGAGATCAGATTGACTTTATGAGAGAGCATGTAATGCCTAAGCTTTTGAACAGCAAAAATAAGGCATAAGCAATGCTTCTCAATGGAAGGGTAATTCATTTCAGTAGGAATCAGACGTCTGCTCAAGTAGTATAGGGCATTCTCTTTTCCTTCATTGTTGGTTTGGGCCAACAAAGCTCCAAGAGACTCATCTGAAGCTGCAGTGTAAAGAATTAATGGCCTCCCTGGAATGGGAGCGGCCAAAACTGGAGGGGACAAAAGATAGCGTTTTATACTATCAAAAGCTTTTTGGCAGCTATCATCCCAATAGAATTCTGAATCTTTCTTTGAAAGGGCTGCAAAGGGTTGGCATCTACCAGACAAATTGGATATGAAGCGTCTTAGATATGCCAACCTACCTTGGAAAGATCTTAATTGAGTAAGACTTCTAGGAGGTTTCATTTCTAATATAGCCTTGATTTTAGTAGGGTCGATTTCAATGCCACGATGTCGAACAACAAACCCAAGAAACTTCCCTGAAGTCACCCCGAAAGCACACTTTAAGGGATTCATCTTGAGGTCGTACCGACGAAGTCGTTCAAATACAACCCTTAAATCAAACAAGTGATCCTCTCATCTTTGCTTTTGACCATGAGATCATCGATGTAGCATTCAACTTTGTCATGAATGAGTTCATCAAAAACTCTGGTCATTGCACGCTGGTAGGTTGCACCAGCATTTTTAAGGCCAAAAGGCATGACCTTATAGCAGTATATTCCAATGGGTGTTCTAAAAGCAGTGTATTGCTCGTCCTCCGGGGCCATTTTGATTTGGTTGTACCCCGAGGACCCATCCATAAAGGAAAAGAGACCGTGAGAAGAAGCAATGTCAATCATGAGTTCAGGGATTGGCAATGGGAACTCATCTTTAGGACATGCTTTATTCAAGTCTCTAAAATCGACACATACGCGAATCTGTCCATTCTTTTTCTTAACAGGGACAACACTGGCTAACCAAGAGGGGTATTTTTCCTCTCGAATAAAACCAGCTTCGATTAATTTTTTCACTTCTTCAATTACTTGTTGTTCAATTTCCAAACGCATCCTTCTAGGAGCTTGTTTGACTGGAACAACATTTGGTTGAATGGCAAGTTTGTGGACTGCTATGTCTGGATTTAATCCGGGCATTTCATCATAACTCCAAGCAAAACAGTCCTTAAACTCTGTCAAGAGTTGTACCATACCATTGGCATCATTTTCATTTAACAAAGCACTAATAAAAGTGGGGCGTGGATTTTCTTCAGTACCCAAATTGATTTCTTTTAATTCATCAATCGTTGATTTGATTCTCTTCCTCAAATTCAGGGGGTGCATCCCTAATTTGAAGGTAATCCGGGTCGTTGTTAGCCTCTAAACATAACCTCTCAACAGCGTTGTAGGTTTCTGTAAAGATCATATCAACTTCCAGATTGTTGGTAATAACCAAACAGTAATCATCATCATCTATTGGTCCGACAGTACCAAAGCCAACACCATATTTATTCTTTTTCAATTTGTATTTAGGATTCCACAAATTTTCATGTTGTTGGGCTTCGCCTTTGGACCACATAGAAGGAGCAAAACCTCTTTTAATCAAACTTTTTACACCAGCGGGATACCAATCAAAAGGTAGTTCTACCATTTCATTCAAAGAAAGATCCTCAAGTTCTACACCCACTTCTGAACTTGAGGGTTGATGTGCTTTATAGAAAACACGCTTCTTCCCCACCTCTTCTTCTAAATTAGGTGCAACACATACATTTAAATCATCTACTTTGCTTTCAGACAAAGGAGTTAAAGTTTTTGCAAACTCATTCAGCTTTTCAAATGTAGTGAGATCGGACACCTCCTCTTTCTGAGAGTTGTCCTCATCACATGAAAAATTTTCTTTAATGTTCCAAATAGGCTTTTCAGTAATCACCCACTTTGAACCAGCATCTTTTGAACTACCCATCACATTTGGCTCAGCTTTTGTATTGGACCCTGAGCCTACATGGGTGATGGGCCTTCTAGGAGTAGGTGGTGGAGATGAGGCATTGGTGGCCCTCATCCTCCACCCATCTTGGCTTCTACCTCCTCTACCACGATCTCTCCCACGAGCACGTTGTGCCATCCTACCTCCTCGTTGTGTTGAAGGAGGGGCAGGATTCCAACTTATCTTCTCCTCAAGCTCCTCTTGAAGGTGCTCTTGGACAAGTGTTGGAGACTTTTCTTTAGGTGCACTAGTTCCCACTTGATCTTCAGTTGGTACCACAGATCTAGAAAACACTGATAGCCTCTTTGGAACATAATAAGAAGCATCTTCGTATTTCCCAACTTCATGCACACTAAATGGTTTCAAATCTCCCTTTATGCAGTACTCTACACCATTCCTTTCATATTTCATGCATTGGTGTAGAGAGGAAGGAACCATTTTGTATTCATGGAGCCAAGGCCTACCAAGAAGTGCTTTAAATGAAGTTTCAGAAGTCAATGATATGGAATTTAGCCTCAGTTCTCAAATCCCCCATCAAAAGAGAAAGAGTGACAGAGCCTAAAGCCCTTTGCCCCTTTTCATTGAAGCCACGCAACATCATTTTGTCAGAACTTAATTTTTGCGTGTCAACATTGAGATGGGCCAAAGTTCTTAGGCTCATTATGTTGACCGATGCACCCGGATCAACAAGCACTCTATTCAACTTGAAGTTGTCAATGTCAACAGTTATATAAAGTGGGCGATTGTGATCTGAAGTACCTAGAAGTAAATCTTCATCAGAAAAGGTTACTCCAGGTACTTCTTTGAAGTGTAAAGCCTCCTCAAAGGAACACTCTGCGAGTTGAGCCAAACAAATTTCAGGATCAAGTAAAGCCTTGACCAAAGCCTCTCGCATTTCAGGAGAAAGCACGAGAGCATCATATATGCTCAACCTCGCAGGTAGTTTCCTAAGGTGAGCTAGCACATTATAATCCACTTTTGGTGGTCCACCACCCACTTGTTCTTGTGGAACATGTGTTGGTGGAACCACGCCCTCATTTTGTTTGACAGGTTCTTTTCCCTTATCTTTTTTAGATGCCATTGGAGATGGTACAACACGACCACTTCTGAGATTTATTTCTGTTACTTCTTCAGGCTCAGAAGTTGAGGTCACATCAACCAAAACCTCAGAATCTGATTCTTCTTTAACTTGATTTGTCTCTAAATCAGGTGACTCGGGCTCAATGACAATCTTTACTCCCTGCATTTTGTACACGGGTAGATCATCATCAGAACTAGATTCACATGATTCAGGCAATTGAGAAGACTCAGACACAGCTTGCTCATTTTCAGATTCAGAATGGACAGATAACACGTACGCGAAAGGATCGTTCATTTCACTAACACCCTTTGGAACATACATGAAATCAGAGAGGGTAAGAGGCTTGGGGGATTTCCCCTTGCCATTTGGAAGGATAACTTGCTTGATTTTAGAAAATGGTTCTTCTTTTTTCTTTCCCTTCACCATTGAAACTCTCTTTTCAAGAAGTTTCAAAGGTGAAGGACCCTTTCCCTCCATTGAGTTATTTGGAGGAACTCCAAATGCCTTTTTCATGGGCATTTGAGTTTCTTTTGGAAACTCCAATGGGGTGTTGGGTAACTTGTTTAGCTTTTTCAAGGAAGATCTGGACAAAGACAACTGCCAACCCTCTGCATCTGTAAGCAACTCAACACTGCCCTTCTGGTTGAACACTGTTGGAGGGGAAACTGTAGTGGTTGACTCTGTTTTCTGCCCCTTAGTAGGGATGACCTCCACATGAATAACCTTAACAGACCCTTGTGAGGGGTTCGCTAGGTATGCATTAGGAATACTCATCCTACCAGACTTGTACTCACTTTCAACCCAATCTTTAAAAACATAGCAATCTTCTAGAACATGACCCAACATCCTATGATAGGGGCAATAGTTTGGCTCATTGCTCTTATCAACATCTGCTGGTCTTTTGGGTTTGGGGAGTTGGAAGTTATCATCTTGGATCAAAGACTTAAAGATTTTCTTTGTGGCATCTCTCCTAAAAGAGTACTGTTGGTTAATCTTTTCTGTCAATCCCCTAGGATCGGGCTTTTTGGCTACCCTATCCTTATCTTTTCTAGGCTGCTGCTCAGTGATCTTTCTAGGCTGCTGTTGCTCAGTGATCTGAATCTGCTTTCCCCTTTTGAAAAGATAATGCTGACACACTGCCCTTTTTTTCAACTGCTTTCTGTTTGAATTTCTTGGCTTGGTCACCATTGCTGTTATCTTTAAGGAATGACAACTGAGATGCTTCAGATTGCAAGCCAGAAGCTTTACTAATCAATTTTTCAAAAGTCCTAATAGTGAACCCTTTGAGAATGAGTGCTATAGGACCATGAATATTTCTTAGTAAAATTTCTATAGCATGTTGTTCTTGGAGTTGTGGTTCACATTTTAGGCTAAGATTCCTCCACCTAAGAATGTAATCCACCAACCCCTCATTTGGCTTTTGCCTCTCCACCACAAGGTCTCCCACTGTAACGTGATGTTGGGCCCCCGCAAACCTCTTTACAAACAAGGATTCCAACTCTGAAAAGGTCTTTACTGAACCATTTGGTAACTCAGCGTACCAGTCAAAAGCCACCCCTGAAAGACTGCTCACAAACTGTCTGAAGAGGAGAGCGTCACTGCCACCCACATTACAACACCCAGCTCTGAAGTGAGCTAAATGTTGACGTGGGTTTCCTATACCATTGAAGAGCTTGAAGGAAGGGGAAACAAAACCTTTGGGGTATTGTACTAAGTCAAACTCCTCGGGATAAGGTCTTCCTCTCTGAACAGAGTGACCTCCTTTCCCATGTGCTATAGACTCCTTGATTTGCTGATTGATGAAATCCTTCAAATCTTCCTTTGAAGGTTGGAGATTTACTGACCCAGGCTCATTCTTCTCTTGACTCCCAATATCCTCATCAACTTGTACTACCTCCTTAGCCTTTTCTGCACTAGTAGAGGGTTTATCAATTGTGTTTGGGGCCTTTTGGGGACCCAAAAGCTGAGTAGTAAGGGCAGTCATGGCAGAGGCCATCTCATCTAACCTTTTAGACATCTCACTAAGCTGAGTATCCTTTTCTTTCAACTGTTTTAGCAAGGCACGGATCTGGGGATTTTCACTCCCTTCCTCCTCTACTGGCACCTCTAACAACTCATCTGTATGAGGGTCTCCTGGAAGAGAGGATCCTCTTCTGCTATAGTGGAGAACATAGATATCCTCCTCATCCATAAGATCATCCTCATCAGGATTAAAGTTTTGAACCAATTTTTTATAATTTTCCTCTTCCTCCTTGTCCCTCCTTTCATCCTCATCAATTTTTCTAAGGCTTTCTTTCAAGTAATCCATCATTTCTTCAATGGTTTTGCCTGTTGAAGGGTTGACATGAGAAGGATGATATTCCTCATAACTATTCACCTCCATTGGTGCTTTCCCTTTATCATTAGGATCAACATGAGTGGAAGAGGAAGAGTGTACCTTTGATGGAGCCACCACCTTGGGTCTCCATTCTTCCTTCACCCCAGATGAGGAGGTATGGGATTTTTGGTGTCCCAAATTTACCTCATCTAAAGGTGGAGTCTGAATGTGACCCCCAGAATGTGGCTCATCATAAGGAGTAGGAGGTTGGTCTTCTTTTGGAGACCTCCTAAACCTAGTAGGTACATCAGATCTAACAGAACTAGAAAGGGAAGTTCGAGGGACCACTCGGCGATCAGGGTGATCAACCTTTGGTCTGCCACGAACCTGAGGTAGCGGTGCTGAGTAGTCAACCAAAACAATCTGCTCACTAGCTGCCCTTTCCTGACGAGGCCCAGAACTATACCCATCTGTCAAAGCTGACACTGCTGGCTGCTTAGAGAATTTGCGCCTATCTCTTTGGGTTGGCTCTACAATCAATTTGCTATCTTCAGGATCTCTATCCTCTTTCAGAAGTAACTTAGCAAAATCTCTAGTGATTGTGTTTTTCATGGCCTTAATCACTTCCTCTTTGGTGGTATGCATTCGATCAGCCACCCTTTGAAAAATTCTTCTTATTCCCTTCTCCCACTTCTTTGTCATCTCATCAGGAGTACTTTCAGAAACTCTAAGTGGGGGTCTAGGGGGCGGTGTAACTATCTTCTTAACGTCCTCCTCTCCCCTAGACAAAGAAAGAGGATAGAACCTACTCCCCTCAGCTAATGGAGAGAGGTCCATCATCTCAGAATCCCGCTCAGCTTTTTCTTCCCTTTCCTTTCTCTTCTTATACCTCCTATATTTGTTCCTTTTCTGGGATCTAGTAAGGAGGTAGGTAGAACTGCCCCCTTCCTCAAACTGACTGAACTGGAAAGGACCCTCAGACCCAGGGACACTTGGAGCAACTACTACAGACTGAACTGGCTCAGGTTCTTTCTTAACAAACTTCTGCTTATGCAACACTGGAGTTAAAGCTGTTTGTCTTTCATCTGATTTCAGGACCTTAGGGAAGGTCAACCTATTAAAAACAGAAGGTCGAGAGGCTAAGGCTTTTGGGGAGACCTCAGCCACCCTCTTCCTACTATCCTGAGTAGGTGACCTCTCCCTAGTGGGCAGGTTTATTTCCAAAACCTTCTTTTCAGATGAAGGTTGGTTCTCCAAAGTCCTAGCTTCAGAGGGTGTAGGACCTTGGAAAATAACCTCCATATCCTCAAAACCCTGCCCAAATTTGATCATATCCCCAGGAGCAAAGCGGGACTGATCAAAGGACAACTGTAACTGATCACCAAACTTAAAAATCAGTCTGCCTTCCATTTCTGTTCTATTGAATTTCCAAGCAATTGAATCCCAACAGATACCCTGAAAACCAAAATTTCTGACATCAATCCCTCTGTTGTATCTTTTCGAACTCAATTATCATGACATCAATCGATCATTGCACTTTTTCTGGGTTTTCTGACCACTGACTTGAATCACTGACCGCCCACAACTGTGACCCGAATTTTGATGAAATGATGAAGGAAATTGAAAGATTTTGGAAGTTCACACCACTTGACATTGTTTGGTTGTAAAGTTTCTTACAACCACAACAATTATGATGTGGGGAAATTTGGGATTGAATTTATTTTTTTGAGATTTTGAAAATGATTAATCTTGGAAAATCAAAGTTCATCTTTCTTATATTTTTGAAAGTTCATTTGAAAAGCTCATTTTTTATTTGCATTTGCTTGTATCGGAACCATTCAACCCAACATTTGAAATTGGAAGAGGTATACAATACAAAATTGATTTTGCAAATGCCATTTAGCCAACATTTAGGATGACTTATTGAAAACCACTAGTTTAGATGAAAAGAGACATCCTCCCCAGCGGAGTCGCCAGAAAATCTGTTGGAGAATTTTTGTATCCTCAAACGGATTGCATATTTTATAATCGGGCACGGCATAAGAATACGATATATTACCCCGGAGGGTAAAAATATAATCTCCTTATGGGCTCAATAATAAAATTTACAATTATTTAACAGAGATTCCCCCACTCAATGTTTGGTTGAGTGGGGTTTATTTATTTCTGGGGTACAGACATCCCATAGGGGCAAGCCCCTATGGTTAATTACATCTCAAGTTTGATTTGGGAAAACTTTTGATTAAACTAGTGGTTTTGCTTATTTTAAAGTCATTTAAATGTTGGCTAAAGTTGATTTTTGTTGTTTTGAAATCCATGAAAGTTTTGCTAAAGGTTTTGGCCCTTAGAAATTTCAAGGAAGAGGTTGATCAACTTAGATATAGATTTTGGAATGAGAGCCAAAGGAGATGAAGTAGGAGCACTTGATTCTGAGGGAAACTCAGAGGTGCTCGGACTATCCTATGTTGGGCTTTACATTTTTGAATCTAAATTTGGTTTAAGTTGATATTTTATTAGAAGATTGGGGCTTACATCCCAACAACACTTGTTGGAGGAACTGCCCGAAAGATGAGGGCTTATAGGGTGATTTGGAATCAACCCTTGCCTCGGACCCTAAGACTAAGGTGAGGACTACCGATAGGTAGTGCCTCGAACCTAGATCTAACGAGTGCAAAGAGGGACTTACAAGCTACACCTCACAAGAGGCATAGCCCGCCCGACCTCTGGATTTATTGTCCCGCCTGGAAGGGACTACCAGCTAAACTCCCCCTAATCGCTTTTAAAACCATGTTGTTTAGTCTCAATGCAAATGTAGAGTGGTAGGGTTGTTTTTATTTAGAAGGTAGGGCTTATAACTTAGCTTTGAGGCTAAGATGCCTAAGTATGTGGGTATGCATATGCTGACTCATAAAGAAAAAGACTTTTGTTATCTAAGTCCTTAAGTGAGGGCTTTCTATATGCAACACATTTGGCCATGCATGATTGTTTTAAATTTGGAAGACTTGGCTCCTTGAAGGGAGCCATGCAAATTTTCTTTTTTGTTAGAAAATTGTGGAGCCTAATTTCATTTTAAGTTGCTTATATTTTAAAGGGGTAGAAAACTTAGTTTTGTCCTAAGAGCCTACCGTATCCAAAGTCCAAGCCATGCCCACAAAAAACAAAGGAAGAAACCTAGGAAAGACATGCATTTCTATTGCGCACCCAGTAAACAATCAAACATGCTTTTATTTATAAGTAAAATGCAGAAATGTAAATAATGTCCAGTTTATTACAACCAAATTTGGCAGCTGAGTTGCCTGCCATTATACAACCCAGTTGAATTAATTACAGACTCTACTTGTGGGGTCTTCAAGCTTTACAAAAGTTTGGGCTTCATCTTCTTTGCTCCCTTCCTTTGCTCCAAACCCCCACAAGTTTTACATCCTATTTCTACCAAATACATGATAAAAAAAAAGACTCAAATCTGCAAAACAGAGTTAGGAGGCAGTTTATATAGCAAGAATATGATCATCTCAAAATTGGCCTAGCACTTAGAGTGCTAAGCACTAGGCCCCTGCTTCTACCCTATTGGCCACATCTTTGGGGGGTTTTAAGCGGTACCTGTCATGCAAGCAGTTTATTATCATTTATGAGCGCCCCCCTTTTAGATATGGCCACCTGCACAGAAAAGCATTTATATTTCTATACTAACCACTTAAGGGCAAGTGCCCACACGCAGACAATCCAAGGGCAATCAATCCACAACATCAATCACATGCGCACACAAAGAAAAATCCTAATCCTAGCATGCCTAAGGGGCTGTGCACCTAAGTGTGTGAGGCTTGTGTGGTATGTCACACTAAGGGTCCTTCTAGAGTTTGGGTCTAAGAAAGGAGCATCCAACATGTGGCTTTTGGTGCCACTTGTTGGAGAAATCTCCTTAGCTTTTGGAGTTAAGAAGGAGAGGTAGGAATCCGACATTTAGCTTTTGAGCTAAATGTTGGAGAGTTCTCTTTTGGCTTTTGGAGCCAAAGAGAGGAGACATCTCCTACAACTTTGGAGTTGGAGGAGAATTGGAGAAAATGCAACTTTTGGGTTGCAAATTCATGAAGGTCTTTGACATTTTGATGTCCAAAGAGCTTTAGAATTGCCCCCTTCCAACTTGAGTTTGGAAGGGCAAAGAGAAATAGACTTTGGGCTACGAATCCTAAGTGCTCCTGGGGTGAATTTACTTGTTGCTTTTTTTTTTGGTTCAACAAGTAAGATAATTTGGGACAAAATTGGATCACTCAATATAGGTTTAGTGAAAGTGGGTTCATACAACTTTTGAGTTGTAGGAAAAGTCGAAAAGAACCTATGGCTTTGAGCTAAGGTAAGGAATTCCTTTAAGACTTTTAGAGTCTATAGGAATGAAAGAGGATTTGTAACTTTAAGGTTACAAATCAAGAAGGTGGTTCCTTGAATTTTTGTATTCAAGGAGGTGGAGTTTCATTTCCTTAATTTGGGTTAAGAGAAATGAAGAGAATTTGATGGTTTCCTACAATCTAGATTTGTAGAAAAGGAAGTAGTCCAATGTGCAATCTAGAGATTGCAAATTAGAGGAATTCTTTTGGATATGTGGTGTCCAAAGAAAAGAAAGGTTTCATCCCTCCAATTTTGGGTTGGAGGAGAAAAGGGGAGGGGATGTGACTTGGAAGTTCAACCCCAAGAGGATTAAACTATTCGTTGAACATTTGGTATCAACAAAGAAGAAGGTGCATTCTCAAAATTTGGATTGAGAGAATGAAATAGTTTCCTACAATTTTTTGGGTTGTAGGAAGGAGAGGGTGCAAGGTTTTTCTACAACTTATAGGAAAAAGGAAATATGAAATGCAACTTGGAAGTTGCAAAATAGAAGATCTTCCTTGAACATTTGGCATTCAAAGAAGGGGATTCATTCTTCCAACTTGAGTTTGGGAGCATGAAAATGATTTAAATACTCTCCACGATCTTGACTTGTAGGAAAGAGGGAGGAAGATGCAACTTATGGGTTGCAAATCCTAAATGTTCCTTAAACTTTGGTGTTCAAAGAGACATGTACATCCTCTTAGTTTAGATTTTAGGAGAATGTAAGGGAATTTTTTCCTACAACTTATTGGGTTGTAGAGAAGAGGAACAACAAGCAACTTAGGGGATTTACAAA